>JAQHUG010000128.1:2194232-2238660 GCA_028555095.1 Dicrostonyx torquatus | reverse complement strand
GCAGGATGGATCCTGTTTTCACATCCACTCTGTTAGTCTGTGCCTTTTTATTGGGGAATTGCGACCATTGATGTTATGAGATATTGATTTCTATAATTTTGTTCTTGTGGTTTGTCCCCCTACCCCCTTTTGATGTGCTGGTCTGCGATTATTTATTTCTTGTGTTTTCATGGGTGTAGTTAATCTCTTCTGATTGAAGTTTTCCTTCTAGTACCTTCTGTAGGGCTGGGTTTATAGGTAGGTACTACTTAAATTTGGTCTTGTTTTATAATGCCTTTCTTTCTCTATTTACTGTGATTGAAAGTTTTGTGTGTGTTGTAGTTTGAGCTGGGCCAGCATCTGCAGTCCCTTAGAGTCTGTAGTGCATCTATCCAGGTCCTTCTGGTTTTTAGAGTCACCATTGAAAGTCAGGTGTTGTTCTAATAGACCTGCCTTTATAGGTCACTTAGTCATTTTCCCTTACAGCCTTTAGTATTCTTTCTTTGCTCTGTACACTTAGTGTTTTGATTATTATGCACCAAGAGGACTTGTTTTTTCTGGTGTAGTCTATTTGGTGTTCTATAAATTTCTTTTTTGTTTGTTTGTTTTTGTTTTATTTTTCAAGACAGGGTTTCTGTGTAGCTTTTGGAGCCTGACCTGCTCTGTAGGCCAGGCTGGTCTCGAACTCATGGAGATCTGTCTGCCTCTGCCTCTGCTTTCTGAATGCTTGAGATTAAAGGCATGTGCCACCACCACCTGGCTGTCCTGGTTCTTTTGATTGTATTTTTATCCTGGTGTCTAAGCATTTGAGGTTGGGATGACTCTAAGTGCTGATATCTGGTCTTGTCTTTCTTGGGAGTGATAGTTGGGAATGAAAATGGGCTAGAAGGTGTCGCGGAGAGCTGAGGGTGTCTACAGGAGGAAAGAAAGCAGGGTGTTCTACCATTAGTCCCCCTGGGAGTTGGGGCAGAGAGGGAGGGGAGGCCACAGCAGGTAGTCTTCTACACAGCTAGGGGTGAACCTGGGGGTTGGATTTGGAGGAGAAAAGGCAGGGTGAAGATCTGTAGTTAGGCTACCTGCTTCCCTTGCCTGCATCAGGTAGAGTATTTTCTTTTTTTATATATTTATTTTTATTATTATTGTTGTTGTTGCTTTATAAATAATACCATTCAAAATTTCCACCTCCTTCCCTCCTCCCATTTCCCTCCCACTCCCCCACTTCCCCTCCCTCCTCCTCCTCCAATCCTAAGGCAGGGTACCCCAAGCAGAGAATTTTCAAATGCTTAGTAATGCAGCTGTCAGTTTGGTGACTTAGGCCTGTTTAGTTGGGCTTATTAACTGCTAACATAGCAAAGCTTTTGAAGAATGGAACAGAACATATTCTAAGGGAGTTCTCTTTCATATTTTAAGAAAGACATGATTACAAAGATGAAAATATTGCATAAAATCCTGAAGATTGGCTTATATGAGATAAATTACAAAATATCAGTGCTTTGTGAAATGGTTACATATGGCTGTCATGTCTCTCGTTTCCTCTTTCCAGGGTAGCATCCCAGCTCCACTTTCCCTCTGGTTCTAAGATGTCCCCATCAGGAGCCAGGGCTACAAGCCACATGGATGAAAAGCCAACCTCACTGTTAAGCTTGGAAGTGGAGAGTAAACAGAAAGAGTACGTGGGGGAAAAAAACAAAGCAGCTCTCAGCAGGGGGCAGCAACTCACCCAAGGGCAGCAAGGGTTCTCTACCTTCTGCCAGGAGTGGTGGTTGCACGCCCAGAAGTCCAGCACTCAAGACCAGCCTGGGCTACAGAAAAACACCCTGCCTCGATAACCCAAGGATGGGATTGTAGCTCGATGGTACACAGCTTGCCTGGCATAGTGAATTCCATCTCCAGCATCAAAATTAATTAATTTAAGTCTGTGCTTTAATGTCACACGTAAAATAATACAGATACTAAGATATGGAAATTTTTCAAAGTAGTATGACACATGGGATGTTGATTTGCTAAATGTAATATTACCATCAGTAGGGGAGAGGAACATGCGCATTTCCTATTCTTACACTTAAACCTCCTTCAGACACGCAGGGTGCTATACACTGGTCGCAGTATGACATGATAACCCTTCTCAACTGACTTGTGATCACACTGGTTTTTACCTCAGTATCTCAGACATTTCTCTCCTCGTTTTTACAATTCTTTGATCCTATGCTCATCTGTGTACGTTCTTTCTTTTCAACTAAAATACAATCTTCTCTCTGTGAGCCACCGAGGTGAGCTCGTGGTGGATAAGGAGGTAGATAAAGTCCTCTCGCTCTCAGACTGGGAAGATGTTCATCTTCCCAAAAACAATATTTAGAATATTATTATACTATACTATATACACACTGAATACTATAGTAGTATTCAGCTGAGGGGTGCTGAGGGCATCAGGCAAGGGTCCAATAAGCCTTCCAGGGAGGTTTCAATTTGCAAGAAAAAACAGGCCTGATTTTGTAGGACCCAGCCATGACAAGCTCAGTAGGAGCCCAAGTCACAGTAGTTTACCCTAAGACAATATCTGGTTCCAAGAAAGGCCACAAACTGCAGGAACAGACCATTCTTGTAGATACCTGCCAGCACACACCCATCGCTTTTCACCAGGACACCCCTAGACAAATGTCAGCCAACCAGGGGTCCCTCACCCCTATCTTTGCTATTATAAAAACCCAACCCCACCAGAGCTCAGGGCTCTCCAATCACTCCAATACGTTGGACATCCGAGAGTCTGAGAACTTGTGTAAGAGTAAAGGCTCTTTGCTTTTACCTACAGGACTCCGTCTCCTGGTTGGTTTTGGGGGGACTCCTTGATTTGGGCATAACAGTACCGTAGAAAAGGCAGTGCATGGCAAGGTAGAAACCAGAGACAGCTGCAGATTTCGAAGCTGTGGAGCCCAGGTCCAGCAGGAGGGGCGGACAGCTTCACAGAGGAGATGAGGGACGTCCCAGAGGTGTGTCAAGTTAGGAGACATAAAAGCCATGGGACAAAAGGTCAATCACACCGCAGGACCTCAAAGTGAACCTATTTTCTTTCCTATATAAAGCTACTATCCCTTGGGAAATCCTGGCACGCACCTTTGTAACAGGCGCTGAGGAGCTGCTCTTCCTTAGAAACCCCGAGTCTTCCCTTAGGCCTACAGGGAAACCGGAAGCAGAACGAAAGCCTGCTGCCTCCGCCTCTGCTTTATGCTGGGTCAGCCGCCTGCTTGTCTCTGCGTAGTTCCAATAATCACCGGAGTCTGTCTTCCTGACTCGTCTCATCCCCTTGCAGGGCTGAAGGCACAAAGATAAGTCACTGTCCTAAACTGCAGTCACTCTGCATCTAGAAACAAATTGTCACAGGACAGGCCATCCTAAGATAGAAGCAATTTCCTATGCTGGGGAACCTTCGCCCTGGAGGACATCATCTTGTCAGGAGCAGATTGGACCCCTCAGGTGATGACAGCAATTAACGGATTAATAATTTATCAGACCTCTTGCAGAACCATAGCGGAGACAATGATGGGCAGGACCATACCACACTAGGACTGGTTAATTATGCATACTTTTTTTTTCTTGGCACAGGGTCTCTGCATGCAGCCCTGGCTAACCTGGAATTCACTGTGCAGACCAGGCTGGCCTGGAATTCGCAAGAGATCCACCTACCTCTGCCTTCATACTGGGAATAATTGTGTGCACTCCTACCTAGCTATACATAATACTTGACACCTTCCCCAGTTTAGCTTCCATTGTACAAACTAAAGCTCTTATCAATACCTTTTAAGATGAACTCAGGGTCTCTAGACCCCTTAATTTGTTCCTCTTCCCGATGACATTGATTAAAGTCCTTCCTCTGTTTTTTACCGGTGTGTCTTTGATTGGCATATTGGGACAGGTGGCTTCACCTTACCTGTTGCAGGTGCTTGTGCCCTAAAACGCTGGTTACACTTTGGCATGATTTCTTTTGCTCTCTGATTTGGTTGTTTGTTTTGATTTGGTATTTTGTAGGGCAGGGCTTGTGAAGCCCAGACAGACCTCCAGCTCCCTAGGTAGGTAGGCACGACCTTGAACACCTGATCCTCCTACACCTGCCTCCCAAATGCTGCAGTGACCTAACTGTGTAGCCATATTTGCCTCTTCTTTCTTTCCAAATTGAAATACTTTTTAACTTTCTCCTTACTGTCAGTAATATGTACTGACTCCCCCCCCCATAAATTCTTACATAGACTCACCAAAATCCTATGCAATTTGTCCATGTGCGTAATACTTGTGATTTTTACGTATGGAAGACCATGAGAAAGAGAGAGTAATGGGTAACTAGGTGGACATAGGCAATGAGGAAAGGCTGGGGTACACATGGCAGGCTGGGCTGGGAGAAGTATTCCTTTATAAGACTTGTCCATAACATGTACTGTTTTTCCTCATTACAAATATCTACTTCTGACTTTATGTGGTGTTCATGTGTGTACATGCATGCGTGGGGGTGGAGGCTAGAGGCTGACATTGGTGTCTTTTCCAATCACTGTCCACCTCACTTTTTGAGACATGATCTCTCACTGTCTGGAGCTCACCAATTTGGCTAGAGTCACTGTCCAGCAAGCCCTGGGGACTTACCTGTCTGCCCCTTCCCCTCACTGGGATTACAGGTGTGAGCCACCATGCACAGCTTTTTACATATGTGATAGGGATCAGAATTCAGGTCTTCGTGCCTCGGGGGCAAGCACTTTACTGATCGTGTCTCTTGATTCTCTCCTAGCTCTTGCTTCTTCGCTAAAAAGATAGCACTTCATTGTGCAACTTATCTTTTGAGTCATCGTGAATTTCTTAAGTGTCTCCTATGTGCTTAAAATTATATCCCAAGCCAAAAAGACTGCCAAGTGTGGAAGTATAAACCCGTAATCCCAGCATTTGGAAGGTGGAGGCAGAAAATCAAAGACAGGATCTCCTGGGGATAGCGGCACTGTCTGTATCCCCTGATGGCAGTGGGGTGGGGAGGCAGGGCTGAGGAATCTTCTAGGGAAATCCAAAAGAACAAGTGTATCCACTCGAACTCCTTTGTTTTTTTTTTCTCTTGTTCTTGTTTTGTTTTGTTGTTTTGGGTACTTGGGACTGAATCTAAGGCCTTGCACAGCATGCTAGCACTGTAACACAACCTCTTTTTTATTTTTTGAGTTGGGGTTCTTACTAAATTGCCTAAACAGGCCTTGAACTCATGATCTCTTGTCTTGGCCTCCTAAAAAGTTGGGATTACAATCCTGTATAACCTTGCCAATTTGAAATGTTTTTCAGCTTGGTCATACCATACCATTATATCTGGAAAGAGAAAGCCTTGACTCCAGGGGTGGGGAGACAAAGGGATGGTGAGTGTGGTGGTTTAAATAAGAGTGCCTCACACACCACACACACACACACACACACACACACACACACACACACCACACATACCACACACACACACCACACACACACACACCACACACATACACACACACACCACACACACACCACACACACACACACACCACACACACATACACCACATACACACCACACACACACACACACCACACATACACACACACCACACACACACACACACACACACACCACACCACACACACACACACACACACACACACACACACACACACCACACCACACACACACACACACACCACACCACACCACACACACACACACACATACACACACACACACACACACATACACCACAGGCCCATCCATTTGAATGCTTGGTCACCAGAGAGTAGGACCATTTTAAAGTAAAGGACTAGGAGGTGTGGCCTTGTTGGAGGAAGCGTGTCACTGGGAGTGGGTTTTGAGGTTTTCCAAAGCCCAAGCCAGGCCCAGTGGCTCTCCCTGATGCCTGCAGATGCAGCTAATGACCTCAGCTACCTCTCCAGCGCCATGTCTACCTGTGTGTGTGCTTTCTGACATAATGATAATGGGCCAAACCTCTGAAACTGCAAGCAAGTCCCAGTTAAAAGTTTTTCCTTTGCAAGAATTGATGTGGTCGTGATGTCTCTTCACAGCAATAGAACATTGTGTGGACAGGACCTGGCAAAGCCAGCCAGTCTTTGGAAAGGGCCAAATATGAGTGGTGGCTTTGCAAATCTTCCTTCTACCTGGAGCCTCTGACCCAGACAGCATGCTGGTGTCCCCAGACCCAGGCAGAAACTGAGAGGGGGCTTCTGGGTACTGCTCTAATAGTTCAGCGCTCCAGTGACACTGCCACGGGGCTTCTTGCTTTTACACAGTGGGTGAGCGTCTCACTGCTGGCTGCTCACTAAGCAGTTGCAGTGTGGGAAGAATGGATTATATCCTGGCAGGTCAGTCTCTCTATCCATATTTCCATAGGAAAAAGAGCCCCCAGGAGGCAGGCTAGCAAGAGACAGCAAAAGCCAGTTGACCAGAGATGGTAACTCTTTTTTTTTTTTTTTCCTCTTTCGCTTGTAATTTTAGCATTTGGAAGACTAAACCAAGAGGAGTTCAAAGCTAGCCTGGGCTACATAGCAAGTTCTGAGGTCAGCCTAGATTATGTAAAACACTGTCTCAAAAAAAAAAAAAACAGAGAGCTGAGGGATGGTGAGGTGGATAAAGGCATTCAG
Organism: Dicrostonyx torquatus; assembly: GCA_028555095.1. Taxonomy (NCBI): domain Eukaryota; kingdom Metazoa; phylum Chordata; class Mammalia; order Rodentia; family Cricetidae; genus Dicrostonyx; species Dicrostonyx torquatus. The sequence continues at coordinate 2,232,037 of JAQHUG010000128.1, read as the reverse complement.
CCCACAAATCTGACCATCCAAGCTTGATCCCCAGAACCCATATAGAAAGTTGGTGCAACAGCGGATAGAACAGAGACCCAACCTCAACCAAGTGGAATGACAGAACCAACTCCTGCCCTGACCTCCACATCTGCATCATGGCACACATGCACATACAAATGTACACACTAAATAATATAATATACACATATATTATATACTATGATAGATATATAATATATTATACATATATGTGTATAGTGTACACACACACACCACACACACACCACACACACACACACCACACACACACACCACACACATACACACACACCACACACACACATATATATGATGTGTGCTGTGGTGGCTTAGAAAAGGCTCTTTCCTCACGCTTTGACTTTGAGTTTGACCATAAGAGTAGTCTTGACTAACTGGAAATGGGACATAACTAAGGCTTGAAATGTGCTTGTGTGTTGGGGTTTGCCCGCTGTATTTCTGTCTAGCTTTCAGTTATTCCCTTGGTCCAACGCAGTGCTGTAACATGAGGGACCTGCTTGTTGGGGTTTCTGTCCCGCCCGGTACCCCGCAGCCAACAAGCCCCAAAGAAAATCACACAGAGAGTCTACATTAGGTTATAAACTGATTGGCCCATTATCTCAGGCTTTTTACTAGCTCTGTAACTTATATTAACCCATTGTTCTTATCTGTTAGCCACATGGCCGGTACCTTTTCTCAGCTGGGACAGGGACACATCCTGCTTCCTTGGTGGCCTGCACAGGAATGCCAAGGGAGCTTCCTGCTTCCCAAATTCTCCTCTTCTCCTCTCTACTTCCTGTCTGGTTTTCCCGCCTATACTCCCTGCCTGGCCAATCAGCATTTATTTAAAACATGTTTGACAGAATACAGACAATTCTCCCACATCACAGTGCAGACTCAGGCCCGCAGAGTGAGACAGAACCAAGGCAGCCAGCCTGTAGATCCGTACCAACAAATAGCATATTAGAACCCTCACCTACAGAATCCAGATCACTCAGAGCAGGGATCCAACATCCCATAAACTCTGAATGTGCATCAGTGAACAACTTACTACCCACCAAAGAAGTGTGGTTCCCAGTAAGAAGCTGAGAGGACGAAGAAGGTGTGAAGAATATCATTTTGTTCCCACTGAAGCAAGGGTTGAACAACTAGCATACAGTAATACAAATATGTTTTAAAGAAAATCTATTCTAGCTGGACGGTGGTGGCGCACGCCTTTAATCCCAGCACTCGGGAAGCAGAGGCAGGCAGATCTCTGTGAGTTCGAGGCCAGCCTGGTCTACAAGAGCTAGTTCCAGACAGGCTCCAACGCTACAAAGAAACCCTGTCTCGAAAAACCAAAACCACAAAAAAAAGAAAAAGAAAAAGAAAAGAAAAGAGAATATATTAGAATGAAGCAACTGTTGACTCTAGTTTTAGCAAAAGAAAGCAGAACAATGAAAGATAAACCTGGCCCAGATGTGAGTTGGGTTCCATCACAAAGGCTTCTATAGTCACTCTATTTATTTTTAAGTGCATCCTCCTTTTTTTAACTTTTTATTTTTGAATCATTTTACACTTACAGAAAATAAATAGTACCCATATTCTTCACTCAGCTTCCCCTAATACGATATAAGCCGACATAATCTTATCATCCAAACCAGGGCCTTCATTTGGAAAGACATTTCTGGCTGTGCTTGTCTCAAGTTTATTTGTAAAAACAGCATAGAGTCCTGACCATTTGCAAATAGTGTGCAGGTGTGCAGGTGTGTCACACCAGTCCCTCTGATTCACACTGGCTGGCAGAAGCCTTTGCTATGGAGCCTTTACAGGATCTGAGTACCTTTGGGAGCCGGAGCTGGAGCTGAGGCCTCTGCCTTGATTTGAACCGTGGGCTTTGGTTGTCAGAGCCTATGACCCTTGGCCATGTAGCCTCTAATCTGCTTCCCAAGCTTGGGGTAAACAATGAAAGCAAGGTGGTTGAGTTTGTGGCCGGGGCCCTTTGGCACCTTGGGCTTCACCAGGACCTTGACAGCCTCAGCGTGTGCACTCATGGCCTTTGCATTATTTGCCTGCATCTTCTTCAGGCCTTTCTTGCTGTGCTTCTTGGCAAAGCGCATGAACTTGGGGGTTGACCCCCTTAAGAGATTCGTATCTTTGCGAGCGGGGTTTCCTGATGCCATTTCTGTGCCATTTTCAGGACTGGTTGTGTGTGGTGTGGTGCTTGGACTTGGCCACGTCTGAATGGTAACCAGTGGCTCCCAAAGTGCCTGGGGTTAGAAGAGAAATCTCCTAGCTGTGCTTTGGGCTTGGTGCTTTACCAGTTCTTATTCTGCGCCCACCTGAGTTCTAGGACCTGACCCAGAAGCCCACACCACTTTATTTCTGTTCTTGTCTTCCCATCCCGACAGTTCCTCAGGCTTCCTCAGGCTGACCACTTTTTTCTGTTTGTTTGGTTTGTTGTTGTTGTTGTTTGACACAGGGTTTCTCTGTGGCTTTGGAGCCTGTCCTGGAACTAGCTCTTGTAGACCAGGCTGGCCTCAAACTCACAAAGATCCGCCTGTCTCTGCCTCCCAAGTGCTGGGATTAAAGGTGTGCGCCACCACCGCCCAGTTCTGATCACTTCTTTTATAGAATGCCTTTACCTGATGTGTTTTCTTCATTAGTGCAGGGCACATGTGCATGCGTGTGGTGGTGAGGGGCGTTAGTTTAAGAAACCATATGAATGATGATGATGTGTCCCTCTGGGGTGCTGGGACACACTGTCTTCTTGTGGTGACATCAGCTTTGACAACTTGGTTGAGGAGTATCTGCAGGAACTCACCATCATCCAGTTAGTGGTTTTCTTTTGAAGTTGGTAACCACCTTGGGAAAGAGACCACGAACAGTAAGTTTCTGGTCAAGGCCTCCTCAACTGATGCTAACCTCTAGCAGCCAACATTGGCTGTCACAATTAAACCCATTGTGCACAGCAACTTGTACACCTACAGCTAGAGAGAGCCACTGATGAGCGGTCCCTTCGAGTCCATTCCCAACCAAACCACTGAGAGACTGGAAGTGAGTATGCGAAGAGCTAAGGAAGGTCCTTCCTCGGACTGGTGACTTTCTGCAGGGAACACACCAGCTTCCCTGTAACCAAAGCCAAAGGTATAAAAGAGAAAACCGCAGGACCCTGGTTAGCACAACCAGGGATTTAGCTTACTCAGCCTGCTGCCTTAGGTGCTGCTAGTTGTTACAGTAACAAAACCTCCTCCCAGCTGCCCCACAAGCATAGCCCCAGACAACATCCTCATTTTCAATAACTCTTCCCCTTTATCTCACTCCGCCTGATGCCTAATAAGCTGATTGCTATTTACTTTGGACCAACAGCTAATCTGTTAATGATTGATTTTAAATTTTTACAGTCATTTGTCTCTGGCAGGACCTGAGACTGTGGAAGGCAGCCTTTTCCTACCTGATGAATTGGCTTTTTCTTTAGGGGAGAGACCGGCAAGAAAAAAAAGAAAGAAAGATTTAAGTCAAAAGTCTTCACGGTTCCATTCTGCTGACAAGCACTTGACACCCAGTGAGAAATTTCAGAGCAGTAGTCAAAATGGTAACTCTTCCCGCGAAAGGCAGCTGCCTCAGAATTGTCAGCAAACAACATAAGTGGGCATTTTCCTAATGGTGCCACGGGGTAAAGACCATCTTCAATATGAAGTAAATTGTAATTGTACTATAAATTTAAAGAGCCTGAAACTCTTAATTAACAAAATTGATACTCATTGCCTGGCTAGAATGGGCTAGCTAAAACCAAAGCCATTACAGTCCCTTAAAACAATCTAAACTGCACGCCATCCGATGTATATAGATTTCTGTGGAAAATATGCAGACAGTGGGTTTGGCTTGCCATTTAAAAGTGAAATGACTGTTGACTAGACAATTGTTGTCTTAATTGGCATCACCCAACAGCACTCTGCGATCCAATCACTGCTTCTCAAAATGGGCCCGTGGACAGCTACCATGTTCTGAAAAGCGGAGGGAACGCTGTGAGTGAGGGCTGTGTGTCCTCACAAGTGCCTCTCCTTCCCAACGCCAAGCTCTCCTCTGAGATGCCATCTCTAATTCTGTAAATAAAAATGACCCCCAAGGCTAGCATCTCCATCAAATATTTATTAAAATGTACCCCAAGACCTCTAATCGCAAAATGGAATTAAATGCACCCGAGTGTCCCTGAGAGATGAGCGTGATTTACAGTGTGAGCCAGCACGGTGATGAGATGAAGAGAGGGGACACGGGGAAAAGTGGGGTTCGGGTGTCTGGAAGTGACGACACATCTTCCTGGAGAGCCAGTGTCGTACATTAACAGACAGGACACTTTACAGAGCCTCTAAAAGGAAAAGCTAAACGGTTTGAAGGCTAAAAGCTTTACCTTATTAATATTTTAGATCTCACAAGACACTGAGGCTCCATCTGCCCTCACCGATACCTGAGAAAGGATGGGGGCAGTGGTGGGGGTGGGGGTTGGAAAGGACCATTGCCTCCCCCTGGTCTGTTGACCTTCTAGAGAGGCAAGTACCCTGTGACAGCAAGTGCCTATCTCAGCAGACGCGCTGGGAATGGGAGAACGTGTTGAATATAACCAGGTGGACAGTGATGAATTGACATACTGAAAAATCGAACGCTTCAGTAATCGGCCTAAGGATCTGATATCAACAACATTTTTCAGTTTTGTCCAAATTCATTGAAAGGCGTACTTTAGCAAGTTCACTTCCCATTGGTGAGACCTTTCATCTTTACACCGCTTTCCTGATTGGATTCGGTGTCGCTGTTGCTTTGGGTGGCAGTGTGCACCAGCCGCTGACAGTTGGCTTGTGAACAGAGGCAAAGGAAGATGAGCACAAGTATAAATGGGTTTTACCCTACCATTAATTAAAAAGCGATTAAATATCTATCAACATGGCTATTTAAAAAGAATTATGAAAACCCTGCTATATAAAGATGCATCAGGTACTGAGCCCAACGGCACTGGAAACCCAAGATGCTGAAATATGGGCCTCTCTTTTGCAGGAAGGAGCGTCTATAACTATAATTCTAATTACAGAATGCTAATTAATGTCAACAAGGCTCCCGATAACTTCATTAAATCTTCGGAATATTTGTATTATCGTAAGACAATCTCTATCCATTAGAATGAAGAAATCCTTTAAAATAACTTTTTCTAAATGCCGCTGCTGCATTTCTCTTCTTTGGGGACACAAGTCATAAAATTCACTCTGAGGTTTCATTCGTCTCCAGAGCGGTATTCCAAACATTCTCAAACTCAGACACGCTTCTGTTTTTTTCCCTGGAGTAGATGGAACATGGCTGTCAACTACGATCACTCTCTCCCTTAGGCTTAAATAAAAACTGGCTCCAGCTTCCATCCCACATCCCGTGGGAAGGCCAGCATCTTCCCCCTGGACGTCTGAGAAGAGCTGAGAATTAACGTTCTCAGGGTCCCCGGTCTCGCTCTCTGACGGCTCCTTGTGGCTAGATTCTTGATCTCACTTGCTTTACATCTCCTGTGGTTGAGTTGGGATCTAGACCTTGTACACAAACCTTTCCAATTTATTTCTGTCCCCGCAAACACTCAAAGCGTCCGTGGGAAGCCAACCTCCCCTTTCCAGAAGTTCCTGTCATTTGCCATCTTGCTTTCTCCCCCATTTCATCTCCCGCCCCTTGATTCCCCTCTGTCCTTCCATTTCTACATCCCTGTTAACTTCTCCCTCGTCTGCTGTCTCCTCGTCTAGCTCCAGCCTGTCCGGCAATCTCCTCAGGGCCTTATCTTCATGGCCACATGCCTCCATTAAGGTGGCAGACAGTCTCCTCCCCGAAAGGAATTCCTGGCCAGCTCTTAAAATAACAGCCTTTTTCTCCAGGCTACCCATATATTATGAGAACATCTGACTCATTCCTTCGAATGTTCAGGAAAGGGAAACACAACAGACAGTTAATTCCACGATAAGCACCATATGAAAGCATGGAAGGTATGCATCAGATAAGAACATTAAGATCAATATTGGTGGAAAGGGGGACTATAACTTGGGGTTAGGGCCTCTAATTTTAAATTCACCCTGTGAAGGCTCATAAAAGGACTAGTTTGTAAAATAGAGAGCTGTGTCAAACTGATAATGAGAGCTTCCTAGGTCTCTAAGCTCACAGCTTTTCCAGAAAGTGCTGTGTGTGAGATTCTTAAATAGTAGTGTGTGAGAGAGAGAGACTGACTGATTTCCCATTGCAGACTAAGCCAGAACCTAAGAGGAGATGATGTCCTGATGCTTGGAAGGATACAAAGAATTCCAGAAACAGGCAAGAGGTCAATTGCTTTCCCTACCCTCTCAAAATGTAGGAGACAAGTGTCTCTTGGCTCCCACACACAGCTCAGCCCACTGGTGACTATAAAGATAATAATTCAGGGTGTAACTTATATGCCCATGGTAGGTCACCAGCCTTAGTAAAAAAGGGCACAGCCCCAGATTCATGGATGCAGAGAGGGTCTCTATTCATTGCCAAAGTTAGGCATATCCTAACTTCTAGCAGGACAATTCCTGAAGTATCTATGTGGGTCACTAAGCAATGTATTTTTTTTTCTTCTGTCCGTTGTGGCACGTAACTAGTGGTTCCTAAGCAAATGATAGTAGTGACGTCAACGAAGTTCAAGCCTAAACAACAAAGCTCATGTTAACTCGATGTGGAAGCGTGCATTCAGTTTACTATGCCTAACTCGGCGGGAAACAAAGGTAAAAATGCCTCTCCGAGCACCCTGACCCAATCATTACACACTTCTGGAGAGGGCTGAGCGGTGTGTTGATCCCAGAAGACTGTGACTCATCAAGCTTCTACCCCTGCTGCGCCATGGCTGCTTGGGACACGCGGGGCAAACTTGCCCATGCACTAAGGGAAGTGCCGCATTTCAAGGGACGTGGAAAGAATTTCCTCTACACTTGCTATAATTGGTCAAAAGTGTGTTCTTTGAATCAGACTACATGTGATCAATCAATGCGGGCTGAATCCGTGTGTTCTGAACATGATATAAATAGCCAACAGTTTAATAACACTGTGAGCAGGGCGCTGTTGTAAAAACTTCCTATTTTTGTATTTGTACGGCCTTTGCAACTCTAGAAGGCAGTGTCTGCCAACATCCCTATCTCATGGATGAAGAACTGAGGGATGGAGATAGAGTGAAACTCGCTTGAGCCCTCACCAATCACACATAGCCATGCCAGGCATGACACCAGGAGTGTGACCAACCAGGTTTTGAACTTGGATGCCACACTGCCACATGTGGGTCATAGTCCAGCCTCAACCACGTCACAGTAGCAACACCAGAAACCAGGGAAGGCATGCTGCCTGTGGTGTTATTGCCAACTTCAGTGCCCTGAGGTCTGACGACTCCAGAAAGCAGCACAGACTCAAACTAGCTGCAGGGAGGGTAGTGGCTGAACTAAAGGGTTTGTACGGCCAAGTCTTTCAGAGCATACCACTTTGGATAATTCTGCCTGTGGATGAATGTGTCAACTTACAGGCTCTAGTGTCTTGTTTAAATAATAAGGTAAATATTAATTGTATATGATTATTTCACGTGCCAGGGTATTAATATATTCTTTACACTCCTACTTGGAGAGTCACTTCTTTTGTATATAATTTCTCTCTTTAATGCTGCTCAACACTAGTCTGACCAAATGAACTAGTGTGTGCTTTGAATTAAAGGAGGAAGCATTCACGAGATTATAGTGCAACTGGCAAGATGTATCTGAATCTCCAACTTAATCCAGGGAACACTGTAACTCTGCAGACAATATGACTTACCTAACATCACCAGGCTGGCATCCCCTTTAACTCAGTCAGTTGGCAGCACTGCACATTAGTTCAGGTAGCTGGGCAGGATACATTCTCCCAAATTGCCTCCAAATGGAATTCTCTCATTATCACCGGCCCTTAATATTCACTGGACAAATTAATGTACATGGCCATAGTTTCAACTCTAGGCAACAGAAAACCCCAACTCCACTTGCTGCCCAATGAGAGCATCTCTGCTTCCAGAGAACTAGAACTTTATCATTCGTTGTCGGGAGCCCTCTGATTGCAAATAACACACATGCCCCCCTTTGTGCACTTCACCACTGACTTCCCCTGCAATACTCCTGCGTGTGCAGCAATCTTTACTGCCCTTGCATCGTCCTTTTGGGCAAAGGCCTGAGTATCTACTCTTCCCACACATGACTCAGAGTTAATCCTGATGGGTCCAGGCTGATGACTGATTTAGACACGGGCAACTGAGCTAGAGGATCTCCGGAGTGGACTTTGCCAGTCTGGAAAAGACGCAAGACAAGGAGCAAGAAGGGCTCTCTCTGTGTCAATTGCTCTTACTTTGTCTAGATGTGGTGCCTGGAACTACTGCAGCTGTTTACGGTGATGAGGGCACATAATCAGAGCAGAGCGATGAGAAGGCACTGGGCTAGGGATGATGTTACTGCACTATCAACATAACTAATCACACAGCAGTGTTTCCAACTTCTACTTGTATGAGATAATAGGTGTCTCAGTATGAGTTAGGGATTTCTGACGCTCAGATCTGCAGGTGTGGAAGGAGCTGGCAGGTCATGTGACTGTGGCCTTCACTCTTATTTGTCCAAATGTGTTCATTAATGATCCATAGTGGCTTATGTTGTTCGAGAGCTTGGAGACAGAACAATGAATAAAATAGGCAAGTCCCCACCAGTAACATGGAGACTTTGTTCTAGTAAATTCACCCTGGCATTTGTGTGTTAGCCTGATGCATTTAGTGCACCACCATGGGAGAAAGAAAATACCCCAAGCCGCCTTTGCCGTGTGTGAGAACACTTCTCAAAGGCTGTCTCATTCTGTCACCAGTCACGTGGTAAGGTCTCTTTAACTCATTTTACCCATAAGAATGCTGAGACTCAGAGAGCACGAATATCACAGTCAGGTCAGAACCCAGGTCTGACTTCATCTCTTTTGGTCCTCTGAGTCCACCAAGCCAGCAGCATAGGAAATAGGTCCGAAGCAGAGCAAAGCAAAACGCATAGATCTCAGCATGCCAGATACGGATGCGACACAGACACTCATCTCTTACCTCATCTCAGGCCACTGTGTGCACATGATGACTGTAAACAGGACAAGACAGTAAAATTCAGGACAATCCAAAACGGATGGCCTCTGGCGAGGGTGAGATAAACACTCTGAGCTTTTGATGAGCTGGAGGCCAGGAAGGAAGGAGCAGGGCTTGGTACTCTGAAGGGTGTGTGATTTCCTGGTCTGTCAGGCCTGGTCCAAGTTGCACTGAAAAGGATGAGGCCCTGACTTCCATAAAAAACAAACACAAATAGCTCTAGACCACAGACAGGCTGATCTAAAGAAAAAAAGATGTCACTTCGCCGGAAAGCTGTGTGCTTTGTAACTATAACAAGGAAAGCTTCTAGCATCTTCCACATGGTCTTAATACATGCCAGGGATGCACTGTGCTCCTCACCTGCAGCTGTGTCATGGAGCTAATTTTATTGTTATTACTATGTTTGCATGCGTGGAGCCACAAAACAGAGTTTTAAAAGTCTGGCAAAGGTCTCTGAATAAGGACACGGCAGAGGTAGAGTTTCAACTTAAACTCCTTTACTCTGCTCACCCCTCTGAGGGTTAATGGAGTTCCAAGGGCCTTGTACTTGCATTCTCCCCAGCACACCTTTTATACCTGTAATCCCATCCATAAATGCTCTGTCTCCATGTACAGTGACATGGTGGGGGGGAGGCTACAGTTTCACCTGGTGAATTTGAGGGGATATAATTCAGTCCAGAGAAGCAGTAATATCAAATATTTTGACATAATATTTTATTAATCCCTTGAGAATTTCATACATGCATACAAATGTATTTTGATCCTATCCCCCGTCCCGACTCCTCCCCCAATCCCACCAAGATCCAGCCTTTACTTGATCCCAACTTCACGTCCTCCCCTTGCTTTTTCTTTTTCCTTTTTTTATAACTCAAGTCCAGTTTGTGCTGTCCGTATACTCACAAGTATGGGGATATCCACTGGGACTTGATTGACCTGCCAGGGGCCACATCCTTGGACAAAACTGATTCTCCTTTTCCCAGAAGCCATCAACTGTCAATAGCTGCTCTCCATTCCACGGGAGGTTGTGGACTGCCTCGACCTTGGGCAGGCAGCACCACGGCTGTGAGTTCGTGAGTGCGGCAGCCCTGTCACACCCAGAAGTTACTGATTCACTCCAGCCCTCCCAGACCTCTGCTCTGACAATATTTTTGCACCCTCTCCTGCGGTGACCCCTGAGTCTTGGCATGAGGGGGTGTGATAGCGATGTCCCATTTGTGGCTGAGCGCTCTGTGGACATTTCTCTTCTGCAGTTTGACCAGTTGAGAGCTTCTGAGTTAACTTAGTGCACTGCACTAAGGAACTTCTCTGATGAGGTCTGAGTACCACATTAATCCACGGGTAGTGGGACATGACTTTAGAAGGCAGTGTGCATCAAGAATTTTTAATGGGAAAATACCTGACACGTTAAAGGAAGCAAGCATACAATATTAAATAACAAATACGTTCCCACTTCCAGTGCATCAGAGCCTACAAACCATACTATCCTAAACTACAGATTGGCAGGTTACTGTCAGTTTATATTCATCTTTTCAAAAAAAAATACCAATTATCTCATTTCCTTATTGCAGGAAAGTTGTTATAAATTAATTCTCACTAAAATACAAATGATGGATATGTCTTCTTATATACTAAGAAATATTTAACTTAACAAGAAACAAAATTAGCTCTGAGGAACTCATGGTCAAGACTTCAGTTGCTGGCTGTGCAATAGCACTTGGAAATAAATCAGTCAGCACATAAGACTTTTGATGTTACCCCCAACCCTGGTCCCAGCTTTGCTCTTTCCAAATGAAAAAGGAATGAGTCCTTGCCTATACCAGGAAACTAAGTATATAAATGGCTGCCTTGTTTCCCAACTCAGGAGGTTTACTTAGGCAAGCTTTTAATTATTTAAGTCTTAAAGCTCACCTGCTTCCCCAAAGAATTCGAAGACATTTAAGAAAACAGTTCTGTTCAAGACAGGAATCAAAATAGTTTACAAGAGCCAGAAGATAGATCTAAAGATACGAGAATGTGCAGAGGAATGGATTTTGTTTGCATTTCCCTCCTAGGATGCAGTATTAGTTTTCATGCAATAACGATTTGTTGAGTGATTGCATGCCTTAAATCCCTTCCCACAGTAGGTGTTCAAAACGAACAAATTTAATCCCAGTGCATTAACTCAGAGGCTTGGCTTTCTCTCTCTAAAGAAACTGGAAGAAGTCAATACACAAATTGCCGAGTATTTTGTAAATTCCAAAGCAATAACTTACTCTGATTATCTATTATTTTTAGGCCAGGCCTTCTGAAGTATCCCAGGCCGGAAAGGCATGGCGCATCATCGCCTTCTAATGTATTTAAAGCTCAGCTGGCTTCCCTTCCCCTCACCTCGCCATCAGATGATCCGCACAGGTCAAACTTGGTGTCAAGCAAATTAGAGTGTTATTTTATTATCTGAAGTAATTGTTTCTGTATTAAAAGGCCATTATTCTGAATGGATTATGTTGGTGATTATGCCATTAAGGATGTGGGGCCATCAGCAGAGCTGAATGCCCATGTTTGCAAAAGTCTTTGCGAAGCTCTCCTGTATGTGGCAAATCATTCTTAACTGGGTACTCCAAATGGTCTATGGGCAGCGGATGCATTTTTCTAATCCATTACCATTTTGAAGTCCCACCCCCAACCCCCCAGCGTATCATTAATTAACCAGATAAGAAAGAGCCAGGCCTCCCATGGTGATATGGCTACCACTAACTTTTCAGCAGTGGAGCAGAGAGCCAGCCACTGGATGGGCTCAGATCTCATCATATGGGCTATGAGGACTCAGTGAAGAGTTCTGGGAATCTCGGCATTGGGAGGATTCAGAGACAAGCGCGTTAGCCATAAGCAGGGCCCATGTCTGATGACCCACTAAACACCGGGCAATTCAAAACTTACAAGTTCCCCCAAGGTCCATGTGGGTGTCTCTCACGCTGCCTTTGCATTCCACTGCATTCCAATTCCAAATTTACATGTTATGTCAGGGAGTGACTTATCATACACATACCTGAGAACTCATGGCTAACCAACAAAACTCCAAAAAAATTCCCAGGAATAAACTTCAGGAAACAAAGGAAAAGATAATGAGCTGGGTGTTGTGGCGCACACCTGTAGTCCCAGAGCTTACTTAGGAGGTAGAGCCAGGAGGATCAGGGATTCAGGTCATTCTCAACTACATATCAAGTTGATGTTCAGCCTAACCTACATGAGACCTTGTCCCAATCCCATGCCCCAAAAGAAATAGTTAAAATCCCTTTCACACACACGCACACACACACACACACACACACACACAAAGTGTAAGCTACTCAAACAAAACATGTTTGATTCTCTTATAAGTCTCAGAACTATGAAAACTCTCCCCAAGTTAATCTATAGATTAATTAAGTATAAATGGCATAAGTTATAAAGATCTAAGGAAAACCCCAACAAGATCTTTTTGGAAACTTTGAAAAATAATCCTTACATTCCTGTAAGGGAACAAACACTCTAGAATAGCCCAGAGAATTCTGAAAAGTGGGAAAGGAGATGCTAAAATGTGTGGTGATGCCCCAGAAACTGAGTCAGTGACCATCTTGGGCCCAGAAGCGCATGTGGACGTGAAGCACATGGTTGAGGGGAACTGTGTATCAGTGGACTAAGATAAGTGATCCAAGGAAGGTCTTGGAAAACTAGCTGGCCCTTTGGAAGACACAGAGCTCATCCCAGAGTCCTTCCTTATGCCGTGTAAACTCCAGAGGGATCAGCAACTTCAGTGTGAAAACTGGAACAGTAAAAGAAATAGAGGAAAAACAGGCGGAGACCTTCATTACCCAGGAGAAATGGCAGTCTATCCGATTATGAGTCAAAGGGCAAAACAGAAAGAGGGAAAACTCGATAAATTTTATTTCATAAATAATGTAAAACCCTGTAAATTTAGTGAAAAGGGCAAAAGATTAACAATGAATATGGTGTTGGAAGAGTTAATGTCACGGATCTTACACAGTGTGAAAAAAATCCCTGCTGAATTTCCCAGCACCATTCACTTTGCTCTTGGCTTTGGTTTTGAGACAGCTTCTCATGGAACACAGGCTGACCCATAGACGTGTAAGTGAGGATGGACCTCAAACTTCTGAGCCTCCTGCCTCTACCTCCCAAATGCCAAGGAATTACAAGCACCTACTATCACGCCAAGCCTTGTTTGACTTTGCTGTTGCCAATAATGAGAAAGGCTAGCAAGATAGTAAAGGAGCTTGTGACCAAGCCTGATCGAAGCTCATTCCTCCACTCCCACGGGGGAAAGGATAGAACCAACTCTACAGATTGTCATTTAACTTGCCATGTGCTGGTGAGCACACACACACATGCACACACACACATGCACATACACAAATGCATACTAAATACACAATTGTAATTTTTTTTTTGGTTTTTTTCCAAGGCAGAGTTTCTCTGTAGCTTTGGAGCCTGCGCTGGAACTAGCTCTTGTAGACCAGGCTGGCCTCGAACTCACAGAGATCCACCTGCCTCTGCCACCCGAGTGCTGGGATTAAAGGCATGTGCCACCACTGCCCGGCTTAAATGTAATTTTTAAAATGAACATAGAACACTTTTATATTTTAAAAATGCTTTTATTTTATTTGTTGTAGTACTGGGATTGTTTGTTTTGAGGCAGGGCCTCGTTATGTAACTCTGGCTGCCCTGGAACTCACAGCAATCTGCCTGCCTCTGTCTCCTGAATCCTGAGATTAAAGGCATGCGCTACCACGCCTAGTAAGACCTCTTTCTTACCTTTTCTGCCAGGAAAATAATCTCCATGAACTGAACTCTGCAGCTCCATGGTAGAAAGTTGGTGAATGGGTCCTCCTCAGTTGGTATCTTTACAAGGACTCCGTCTTTTGTTGAGTTTGAATTGACTTATAAAACTAACACGAGCCTTCTAAGGTGGAAAAGTTACTTTTTCTTAGAATTTTCCTGTTTTTTTTTTTCTAAGTTTGGAATGACCTTTGCAGTCTTTCTCGGTTTCTATCTTAATATTAAAAGCTTCCAGGCTCATTAGTGCAGTTCATTAGGTGGATGTGACTTAAAGCTACTTTGTCAGATTTCAAGTCAATTGAGGCATGTCTAGATTTAAGTGGAGTTTGCTTTGAGAAGTCTTGCAATTTTTTTTTTAATTTAGAGACCTTAGGAATGCATTTTTTTCCTAATTGTATCCTATCTTTTTACATTTTTAGTAACAAGGAATTAGGTCATTATCATCTACATGTTGTTTCTCTCCTCATATCTAATAAACATATGAGTTAAAAAAATAATAATCCTGTAGTCTTATGTTCCTTAAATACTAGGTTCTACTATCTGGTTTCATGCATTTATTAGATCGGTTACTTAGCAGAGTGGTGGTACAGACACATAAATCCCAGCGTGTGGAAGGTGGGGGTGGGAAGATCAGAAGATTTAGGTTAGCATGGGCTCCATGAGATCCTGTCTGGGGGTGGAGTGTCTCCTTAGTGAGCACCTGGATATGTTCCAGTTACTTTGTGTGACATAGGCATAAAACATCCGTGGGTATGTGTGAGTGGGTACGATTGCTATAGTGCAAACACGGAGTCAGAACACAACCTCTAATGTCCTCAAGCTTCCAATGTATCTAATAAACTTGGTGGTGGTGGTGACTACTAGATATCTAGTAGCCTTGGTAAGTCGCCATGAAATTTAGGGCATGAGCAGCCAGCATTATTTTCCTATGGTACTCACAGCCCCCAGTAGTTACTTTTAGATTTTCTGGTCTTCACTGGAATAGAAGCTCTTGTTTCCTGGCCCTGTTGGTCTGTATGGCATGCTCTGCCAGCTGCTCTACTTCATATTGGTTGAGGGACATGCCATTCTACAGTGCCAAAATGCTGGGCGGTCATCTATCCTTTTCTGAACAGAGATTCGTAGATCCCAGAGGTCCTGGCAATGAGTTGGCCCATCTTATCCAAGACTTGTAAGTCCATACTGACACCCAGATGAACTGCATATGTTCCCCCTCCATGTTTAGCTTGATCAGTTTCACTTCTATTGCTGTGAGAAAGCACCATGCCCAGGGAAAATTATGAAAGAAACATTTAATTGGGTTTATGGTTTCATGGGTTAGAGGTCATCATGATGGTGGAGCAAAGTCATGGTGGCAAGAACAGCTGAGAACTCAAACCCTGATCTGTTAGCAGGAGGCAGAGAGAACACACTGGACCAGTGTCAGTCTTTTGAAACCACTAGGTCTGCGCCCCAGTGACACACCTTCTCCAATAAGGCCACACCTCCTAATCCTTTCCAAAAAGTTCCACCGACACAGACCAAGTATTTAAACACCTGAGTCTACGGGTGCCATTCTTATTTCAACCACCACAACTTCTAGGGCAGCATGAAAGCAGGCAGCAAACAGCTGGCATGAGAGCCAGAGAGAGCGAGCTGAGAGCTCACACTTTGAACCACAAGCATGAAGCAGAGAAGGCAACCGGAAATGGCTAGCGTCTCGAAGCTCTCAAGGCCCACCTCTAGTGACATACTTCCTTCAATAAGGCCACACCTCCTAAACCTCCCAAACTGCACCACCAACTGGGGACCAGATGTCCAAATGCATGAGCATACGGGGGGGGGGGTGTATCATTCAAACCACCACAAGACTCAAGACGTTTTCCATGTATCTAAGTTTATCCAGGCAGAAACAAAATAAATATAAGTACAGCATTCATAAGACCAACTATGTGTGAAACTAACATCTCTTATGATGCATGACTTGCCTAATAGGAAGGAGTTTGGTGGGATTCTGGAATAAGTGAAGAAGGCTCTATTGTTGGCCCCACATGTCTTTTTGGAGACTTGAACTTTACCAAAAAAAAAAAAAAATAGGAAGCCAGAGAGACTCGGGTGAGAACCTGCAAAGCCTAGCCTATGCCTCATACTTTAATACTGGGGACTTCCCAAATAACTCATAGGGAAATGGCCTTTTACCTGGGATCCACTCTGAAGACCTATAGGGGGTGACTACTCACTGAACCAAATATGGGATTTCATTCATGTGGAATGAAATCTGTCCAGCGAAAATACCTTTTCATTTTCCCAGAAGTCAGGGGCAACAGAATGCTGCTGAAGAGAGCTTTTGCAGTTCATAACTTTCAGTACATAATTTGCTGGAAGATGAATTAGTGTGGTCTTATTCTAGTTCTCCCACCATGGTAAGCTGTTGCCAAGATTCAACTGATCTCCCTGATTTGTGGCTCAATCTTTTTTTTTTTTCATCTTGACTAGCAGGACTTCCTGCTTCACAGTGTGACTTCTTACAGTTCACTGTATTTATCGCTGTGCCCAGGGCTGGTGGGAGAATTCACGGTCACACACATCGGCAGTGTGCTGTGGGATAAAACACGACTCAGGTCAGGAGTGTGGAAACAGACACATGGCTGTTAGTTGGAATGCAAGGTGATCAGCTTGGCAGTAAGTGTCAACATTTAATGGCACGTTTCTTTGCCTCAGAATTTCCATGACCGAAAATTTTTCCTATGAACGTATTTGTCCACATTTGAAGGCACAAACGTGTATAAGGGTTCTCCTTGTGAGGGTAGAAATGGCGAGCCTTTAAAAATTGCCTCATCATCCTGCAGAACTCTCTTTGCAATCAAAGGATGAGGAGAAATGCTCAAAACATTATTAATTAAAAGTACAAGACTTTGAAGAGTAATGTTTCTTGTCAACTCATTTGTGTAACCAAAGAGCAGGGACATACAATTGTCTGTGTACAAAATTAATGGAAGAAATATGCAAAACGTTAATGGTGGCTGTGACGTCTGAAAGTATAGAAGGAGAGGAGGGGAGATTTTATCATGGTTTTGTCCAATTGAATTGTTACTACTGAATATATTACCTTAATGATTTCTTGCATCTTCCATCTTCTTACTCACCTTTTTCTATCTTTCTTGAGATAGTCACTAGATTTTTCTCAGGATTAAGGTTATTTATTTTATACTAATTTTCTGTCTAGCTAAATCTATTTCCCAAGCGTGTTCCCCCAAAACCATTTTTCCCCTTTAAATATGACTTTTCATAGTTCTTTAACCTGTGATTAACCAGGCCAAACCCGAGCACATAAGTACTGAGTTTCAAATTTTATATGTAGGGGGAAAGCCAGACATTGATGATGCCACAATGTCTGGATGTAAGAGGTCAAAGACCCAGACATCCTGAACTGGGAGCCGAGGGAGGCCTTAACTGGGGCATTTCTGGTTGTGCCTTAGGACCGTGAGCACTCCAATCTCAAGATCTGGCCATTATCCCCGGATCATTGCCACGAAAGACCCAAACAACTCCAGTCTATCGTGTCAATGTGTATTCTGGGAGTCTTTACTGCACGGATCATTGGTGAGCCATACCATCAGAGCCCAGTAGGAGCCAGGGCCGCATGTGGAAGCAGCGCACACTCGGGGACTCCCCCAGGCCCGATCATTTGCAGCGCATCGTGCCAATGCATTCTCCGGGAGCCCTTACTCTGCGGCCTGTGCATGAGGGGGAGCGATCCACGCCAAGAGTACTCAGGAAATAGTCACAGTACCCACACAGTACTCACTTTCCTAAGTGACATGTCAGTGAGTTTAGTGTGGGACAAATAAGTCCTCAAAGGCCCGAAGCACTCTTGGAAGCCAGCTTCATACACAACTGGATTGTGGTATGGCGTGGGCACCCCCACAGGAAACAAAGGAAAGAGCAGACAGACACCTTTTAAGACACAGGCTCTGCTTCCATGCAAGGACAACTTGCTTTTGATGACTTCCCTTTGCCCTGCCCAGTTTCAAAGCGTCTGCAGAGGAAAGTGAGGTGTACAACCAGATCTAGAACATTCCTGAGGTCTTCCACCTCCAGACCAACCTTGTCCAACAGAAATAGAATATGAGTCATAGACGAAACTACAAATCTTGTTCAAAACCACACATCTTTAAAATACAGAAAGCAATATTCGACCATAACACTGTATTTTATTTCACACACTATATCCAGAATACGATCCTTTCAACATCCAATCAGGACTTTACAACGACTACAGAGAGAGTTCACGATCTTTCCTTCACCCTGTATCTTCTTTGCCGAAGGATTTGGCCTAACCACACTGCAGGTCCCAGGTGTCCAGGACACACTGGTGAGCAACCCAGCTGTCATGGCCTAGGAAAATGAATAACAGGCATGAAAGCGGTCGTGTCTATCCTCACGTGTCTAGACAAGTGCGCCTGTCTTTCCCCCTCCTTCCCTCACCAAGGTTGCTAGTCCATTCTTAGCAGTCTGGGTGTTCAGGTCCGATATGGTCGTAATCATAAACATGCTCGTAAATATGCATTCAGAAAGAGAAGAAGACAATCTTTTAGGCCCTATATCGCTAACGCCAGGATTAGGTCATCTTTCTTGCCGCTGAAGCTGACCGCCATCACGGATGGCTGCGGAGGGAGGGAAGAGGGCAGAATGGCCTTCAGCGTGCAGGTGGTTAGATGTGCATCCCGGGGTCGCAAGGTCACTAGACCTGGGGGCGTCGCTGATCTGGGACTGGGAATCTCGTCAGAGACACAAAGGGGAGGGAGGACCGTGACAACGGAGACAAAGCGCTGGGAAGAGAGATGCGGGAGCGGGCGGCGCAGCCCTGGGACTCAAGGGACGGTCGGGGCGGGGGCGGGGGTGGCAGGCGACACGGCAGGCGATTTGAATATCAGGCTCTGCCACACTCGGGGCGCCGCTGACAACTTCATTACCTCCGCATATAAAAATGACTGCCGGGGAATGCAAATGGCTCGCGCGTCTCGGCCGCCTGCCCCCGCTCCGCCGCCGGCTGCGGGCCCGAAGCCGCCACTGCGCCCGGGTAATGAGCGGCCCAAGGTGCCTCCTTCCCGGCCGGCGGGCAGAGCCCAGACGGCGGCCAAGACACTGCCCCAGGCGCGCCAGTGTCTCCCGTGCCTGGCTCTCGTCCGGGTTACCATTTCTAACCTTGAATCCTGATGGCACGGGTCCTGCTCACGCCCAGGGTCACCACCCCCAGGGACACATGGCCTCAGATTAAGGAGGGATCTCATCTGCCCAGCAGTGAGGGAGGAACTACAGCTCCGGCTCCCCAGCCTTTCAGGTCCTGCTGCCACCCGGAGGACACCGAGGCACCTGCAAGACCCCGCGTCCCTAATCCCAGGCCTGAGTTCCTCCAGATGGAAACTAAGGCAAGCCTTGTGCAAAGGGAAAAGCAGTATTTACCGGAGCCTTCCTTCTTTGGCCCAGAAAGAAAGAAGGGTTTCCTTCTTAGCAAGAAGTCACACCTTGTGACAACCCCCATGGAGGGCAGAATAAGTCCATCCTTGTGACCATAGCACTGCCATAACCGATATCAAGTGCAAGGCACTGCCACCTACTTTACAGGACATTTGCCATACCCCTATGGCTCTCCTGGAAGCTGCAGTTTACCCAGTCCTGGAAAGGAGCTCGGGTAACGCAGCTAGGAGGGAGGCACACTCCCCAGCACTCTGCAAAATTTCTTTCCTGAGGCCTTCTTGCACTACGTGAAGAGGACCTGCCACTTCACTCTGGTCATGCCTCCCTCTCCCACTATGACCAGAGATCATGGCAAGTGTTCTCAGTCTTCCACAATCAACCCCTTACTGTGTCCAAGGATTAGTTTGGAAAAGAATGTGTAATCAGTCCTAAACAACACCATTTGAAGAAACATCGATGGGATAGAAGACCCTGGGGAACAGAAACATACTGTCCTACGAAAGTATCTCAGGAAAGAGATTCCCATTCCTCAGTGGGGTGGCGAGTGACTTTTACCTGGTAACCACGGAAGAGCAACAAAGTTGCCCTTTGTTGTAAGAGTTCAGTCTTTGGAAACTTATCAAGTTTTATGTTTTTTGTTGTTGGGATTTTTTTGTTTGGTTGGTTGGTTTGTTGGTTTGGTTTTTTGTTTTTTAGAGTTTTTTTTTTGATTTTTCGAGACAGGGTTTCCCTGTACAAGTTTTGTGTTTTAATAAGTAACATAAGAATAAGCGCTATCTCAGAAGGAAAGAAGGAAAAAAGGAAGGAAGGAAAAGAGAAAAGATTTTTATAGTTTATTTTAAATCGTGTGCATTTTTTTCATTAAAAAAGCAAAACTGTGCAAAGAAGATACCGGGTTTTATTAATTTTGGAGTCAAGTGGTGATGGCCTCAAATGATTGCTTCCCTCTGCCAAGAAAAGAAACCCAAATTCGGGCTGAAGAGATGGCTCAGAGGTTAAGAGCACTGACTGTTCTTCCAGAGGTCCTGAGTTCAATTCCCAGCAACCACATGGTGGCTCACAGCCACCTATAATGAGATCTGGTGCCCTCTTCTGGCATGCAAGCATACATGGAAGGAATGTTGTGTACATAATAAATAAATAAATCTTTTAAAAAAAAAAGAAAAAGAAAAAAGAAAGAAACCCAAATTCCTGAGCAAGACTTTCAATGCCCTCCAAGGTCTTTGCCTAATCTAACCTTATTTATCAACCGCTATCATATTGCTGTGCCCCGTCCCATGACGTACACAGCACTATGTTGGATGTCCATATTCTCTAGTGTGCCTAGAACTCCATCTCCAGCCATTTAGATATTGCAGATTCTTCCAGGTCCACCTTAAATCCACTTCGTACAATGAGCAGGTGGAAACCACCTCTGTAACTGGAGCCTCTGGATGCAAGGTTTACAAAGCTCCAGCTCCCTTGCATCTTGTCTTAAAGACACCACCACCACGTTGCTTGCATATAATCTTATGTGCTACAGTGGCATCTCTGAGAACCAGAGACCATGAAATACAGTGGAGAAACTGAGACCCGAGAGTTTAAAGAACTTTCTAGAAATTATGCTAGCTAATGACAGTGTGAGCAAGCTTCCTTCTCTTCTTGTTCGTCTGTATGGCACACGATGCTTCTGATGTTTAACTTGAAGGGCAGACTTCACTCCAACCAGGTGATCCCATTAGACCCTTAATCCAAGGTAGTATTACCCATTCCGACACAACTTCAGGTAAGGATCTGGAAACCAAGGGCATCCTCTAGCCCCTAGCCCATCACACCCAGTAATCCAACCATCTAGATCTGCTCGGGTCTCACACACAGGTCCCTGATACTTCCTCTAGCTCCTGAAGCCTACTCATTTCTGCATCTCTTCAAACCTAGCACTCAGGGCCATACTTAGGCAAGTTCTGGCACCCAGTCTGATCTGCCCATGAAGAATGGGGAAGCAGAATGGCAGTGAGCATTGCTAGCCTGATTTCACCTTCACCGTGAACCTGAAGCCTGGTGTTACGGTGAGAGCCTGATGGCTCAGAAGTTCAGTGGTGAGAACAGGGAGTTTTATGTGTGGTGCTGGGGTGGGACCTAGGACTTCGCACGTCCAGCTGAGTGCTCTACCACTGAGCTCTATCTCCACTCCACATAGTGTATCTTTAATCTTTAGACTTTTGTTGATTCCTTGCAATCAATGGATTTAGAAGCCCGGGAGCCTATCTTTTCAGCATGGAATTCTTCCATTAGCAGCAGTCATTCAAACCCGCAGGCCATTTTGATCAAGCCATACATCTCTAAATAGAAGGAACGAGGACGTGTTTCAGTTCACTCTGATTTTCCAACCATTAAAGCACAGCCAAGGAAATGGAGCCTAACCACTACTCTTCTTCCTCCCTCCTCCTCCTCCTCTTTGACCAGCAATTGCTGTGATCCACACTAATGAGATAGAATGTGTTAGGAACTTTCTTCACTTAACGTTGCTCATTATTAATAAATTTTGCACTGACAAGTCTAAAGCGAACACTTTGGATTTATGCACCTAACCTAATTACATATGCCGCATGTACGCATTTCATTATTTACTTGACAGATTCATTCCTTGATGTCATAAATAATTAAACAAGAATCAAATATTAACAATCAGATACATGTTAATTCTCCTCAAATATGAAGAAACAAACTATATTTTTTACCTTAAGTTCAACAAGCACTGATTAAAATTTCTTCATTAGGTAAATTTCATAAGCAAAGTTCTACTTTTATTTCATCAAAAATTAAACCTGGAACAAATTATTCCAGAACTATGTCACGGGCAAAAACGAACAGAGCAGCACTGCAGCAAAACACTGGATTCCCAATTTCTCACTTGCCGATCTTATGTATGAAACATGAATCTATGTGTTCGTTCCTTTTCAGATGGAGCTTTGTGCTGGAAACTGGTAGGGTGCTGGCCGCTAGTAGCATTTAGCCAGAGGTGCTGTGTCTTGTGGAACAATGGTTTTAAGCAGTTATTCCACTGCACAGCTAACTACCCAGGCACTGTGGATGAGGGCAGAGCTCAGTGACTCTGGGCTCCAAGTTTGCTCAGCTGTTGCTTTTCCTGCTTCCTTGAGCTGCTCTAAGGTCTTCTAGTCACGGCCATCAACATCTTCCTTGATCAAACTATTCTCACATTTTATCTGATTTGCTTTGGTAGGGCACACCATACAATTTCATCATTTAAGGAATATTAAAGATTCATAGATAGCCACATTACTCATAATACAAGATTAATGCCAGGCTGACAGGTTTTTGTAAAGACCTGCCTCCTTTCTCCTCGGTGCATGCACCATATCTATGTGAGATGTACCTCTGATGTTGCATTTTGATTCCTCCCTTCTCTTCTCTTTGAGTGCTAAAGAGAGAATATTATAGAATGATTGTCAGGGTCAGTGTGTCTCTGACCTACACATGTATGATTAATAATTTATGAACCGATTTGAAATACAGCACTAGGAAGCCAATGGAGGGCCACGGCTGCTGCCTAAGGTGACACAGACTAGCCGTTGACAATATGCACACCCACACTTTGAGGCTGCTCAGATACTCTAAGTGTCAGGGTTAGCCAAAGGGAAGGCAGCCACGTCTTTGTTAGGGATTTCAAGTGCTGTGTTTCTTCCCATCTGATCCTTGCCACAACATGGAGATTTCCTTTGAAAATTATTTAACCGCGTTGTTAACTCATTGTGTCCATAAATAGTACAGTCTCCATTCAAATAGTATGAGAGAGAAAATGAAAGCCAGTGCTTTGTCCTTGTTTGCCCCGGGTCTTCACACCCAGTGGTTGTCTGGGCTGTCTCTCTCCAGACTGTCTTCCCTGTTGACTCAGGGAGGTGGGGAGCGAGGGTCCCCTCGGTGCTCAGAAGTGCTGTGGGACCTGCACTTCCTCCCACTCAACAGAGGAACACAGATACCCCAGCTTATCAGCCGTCTGTCTGTTGCTCATTTTAAAACCAGTGTTCCATTCGATGGGTGCACAGTATTTACCTAGACCCTTCCTGATGCATTTCTAAGTGAAAAACAATGCCAGACTGTAATCCCAGTAACTGGGAGGCAGAGGCATGCGGACGGGAATTTCGGGGCCAGTCTGAGCTGCATGGCAAAACTGCCCAAAGAACAAAAACCAGCCTCAAAATGCCATATACTGAATGTGCATTTATGAATTTGCTGACCTCCTGCTTTCCAGTAAGTTCCTATTAGAGAAATCACTAGGTCAATAATTGCTTTTTGAAACTCTTAACCCATTAATTGGGCAATAATAAAAATATTCTTACTAGAGCTTTAAATAATACACTATTTCATTAATAGAGGTGCCTTTAATACTTAAGCACAATTTAAAGAAACACATTTTTTTTAAAAAACTTAGTAATACAGAATAATGAAGAAAAAGTTTTAAGCTTCAGTTTCATTAGTTTTCTGTGAGGAGCTCCAGGCAAAAGCAAACTAAAGCCTCTCTAGTTAATGCGTTAGTAATATGTCTTCAAACTCCATGTCTGTAGAGATTATATTTAGCATTAATATCCAAGCAGCCAGTCTTCATTTTAGCCATGTAATATAGAACTAACACCCTAAAGATGTGTTTATAGAGACTGACAACTGTTTAATGCTCCTCAAAACACTCAAGGAATTCCAGCTGTGGAGACATCGCATCTAGGAAGTCAAATTAATGACAATGCTGTTATGTTTATTTGAAACTATCACAAGCAAGTGGATTTGTAAAATTCTCTGCACTCAAATTGCTTGAAGCCTTCTACCATCGCTGCAACGATACCCAGAGTGTCTGTCAAGTTCTATTATCTGAAGTAGAATATGCTCTCAGAAAAGATGCCCTGCATCCGATGACAGGCACTTCCTATCTGCTAGGACTCATAAAAATTGGAACATTGATCATTTCTTGTAGAGATTTGCTTTAGCAAGAAGATAAAGGAAAAACCTTGTTATGCCAAATGACTGACTAGTCAAAAGTAGCCAGGACACTGAAACCTGAAAACTAGTTAATGGTTTGTAACAAGTCAGAAATAAAGATGTTCAACCAAGAAAGTGACATTAAGCAGCAGTGGCTATAAGAGGGAAGAGCAGCCTGTCAGAATCATGCTAGGGCTGTGGTGACAGCTCAACGATAAAATGGGATGGCACTGCTCCCTCTCAGCAGGGGAAGCTGCAACAGCTGCCTCCTGGGAGTTCCCATGCACTTGCTCATAGGAAACCTTCCCTCGAAAGATGGCAGCAGAACCCTTGGAGGCCTTATTAAAATTCTCTTTCTGTGTTACAAAGTGTGTCACATAAGGCTGTTGACAGTACCCAACAGTTAATTCTTCAAGGCACAATGGAAAGGGGGGGGACGCCAGTCACGCCCATCAGGTAGCTCAGGGGCTGACAAGCCAGTAGCTTTGCACAGTAGATTTTGTGAAAGAGAAAATGAGCCCCGGGGAAGGTGGGCCACCACCCCTGCGATGGCAGACAGCATGCGTCCAAACAGAAGCACTAAGGCACGGGATGAATATTTCCTGCACAGACCCATGTACGTTATATCTGCCAATGAAATTCAGATACTAGCTTAAGCCCTCACAGTGTGTGGTCCAACAGCATGATTGGGCTGGGAAAGAACGGGGCACATAGACCAGACAGGAAACAGAACCCAATGGCTGCCCAAAGATCTTTATAGCACTCGTTTACACATTCCAAAATAACACTATTGTCAGTTTGTTCTGTTACACAGCCAGGCTTGAGTGTTGTTACATCATTTCATATGTCTACTTAAAATGTTATAATGTCTCTAAACTAATTTCCAACAGAGTATCCCTGGCAGAGCCATCTCTAAACCATTTCTCTCCTTTTATTCTATCCTCAGCATATTTTAAGCCGTATGACAAAATAAACATTTCATAACATTTTTCAGCTAAAATTTTTTTTCTGCTAATGTCATCTCAACCAGTGGGAGGTCTATATTTTCCACACAGCAGTGCTACATTTAAAATTATTTCTGCTATAGATTAGCTGTCCCTTAGTGAGCTATGAAAGCTAAAATCTTAGCCTCTTTAAGCCCATCTTGTTTGACAGCATGCAATATTTACGTGAAATAAAAAGCAAATATTTGTTCTTTTCATACAAGCTGTCAACAGAAACTTGGGTTGTTTAGAAACCTGTTCAGATCAACAGAATTGGTTCTTACCACATGATCTATGCTAAAAGGTCAACGACAGGTGACATCGAAGCTTATTTGAAAGAAAAGGAGATGTAACACGCATTTATGGAATCCAAGGTGATTGTATCAGCTTCACATTGTCGCCTGTATTGACAACTAAAACGTTTCGTTTGCATCTTTAAGACAGCACGGGTCGGGCTGGTGGGATGGCTTAGCCTGGAAAAACACTTTGCCATGCAAACATAGTAACCTGCGTTGAGTCCCTGGAATCCATGAAAAGATGGAAGGAAAAAACCAACGAGACAAAGTTGTCCTCTGACCTCCACATATGCGCTATGGCATGTGTACGTGGACATACACAAACATATAATGCACACATACACATACATTAATAATTTTTATTTAAATTTTTTTCATTAAAAAAAGAGAGAGTGTGGTTTAAAGCTAGGCATAGTGATGCAGACCTATTAATACCAGCGTTTGGGAGACAGAGCAGAGAAGGACAAATACAAGGGCTACAAAGCAAGACGTTGTCTTAAACCCGCTTCCCACAAACCAGAATGCCTGGGCTTCATTTTAATTTTATGCTTGCCAGAGTATTGACTTCGGGTCTACCATGAGGATATAGGCAGAAGAAAATGTTTGCTACCTTGAAAAGAATCAATTAAAGTTGTTTCAGGTCTCTGGTCTCTGAGGAACTTCTAGCAGCTAATAGAAACATGCTCTGAAATGAGAGGCTCTGACACTGCTGTTGCCTACTCAGGGCCATGGAGCCAGCCCAGCTAGTGGCCCAAACAAGTTGAGCTTCTGCTTGGAGACTTGATCTCCCCTAAATATACAGAACAAGTTCACCCCTCTCGAAGACATAGCCTCATGCTGGGCGACACCTCAGGCTGAGGGCATCTTTCACATGCCCCAAACAGAATCCATTCTGCCTCCTGCCCACAGTGTCCCATCTGCTGAACAGACGTTTAATCCGTAAACTCCATCTCCAGGAATAACACCTATCGCTGTTAACCAGAAAATCGCGTCTTTACAAGATTCCCTGAAAAGAGACCCTGTCAGTACCACTCAGGCTACCTCCAAAGACAAGCCCTCGTGATTACTTTCTCCTCTTCACTGGCCTGTCTGGATAAAACAACAAGAGCCGGAGAACCTATTCATTTTCCCCAGATGCCTTCCAAAACGCACATCTGCTTTGCAGGCCGGATCAGAAATTTCATTATCTGTATTTGTATTGGTAATTTGCTCCACAAAGAGAACAGGGCCCTGCGGAGGAGAGCAAGCATAGAAGCAAACATCGGACAGACAATTGTATGTATGCAAATGCTTTCAAATTTCTGCCAGCATGTCCCCATGTATAACCAAGCAACAGGGAAGTGAATTCATTCCTCCCACTTTTTTTTGCTGCCAAACGTGATTATGGTTATGGAGGAAAATATCAGAAGATCTTGAACTTCCAGACACAGGAACTAAATCTAACTCAAAATCTACATCGGAGGCTAATGCCAAAATGAAATCATGGTTTTTGTGTTTTCCTTTGTTTTGATTTTCAAGACGGGAGATAACGAAGCTTCTTTTGAAAAGAAGATGCCCTGTGGGGGGTGGGGGGATGCTTTGTGGAGGCTTACAGCCTGGTTGGCAGAGAAGCAAAACCCTGCCACTGAGGTCAAGCATGTGCCCACAAAAAAAGACAGAACCAGACAAACCAGAAACACACACAATAAAGAAAATGTTCCAATTCAAACTCGTAAACACAAAAGTTCAATCTCAAATAAATATGCACGAGTCAGCAAGACTCAGCATGTATTTAGTTTGCCTTGAGATCGATTATTTCAAATAATAATGGCTACAGGCATTTACAGAACTTCCTTTGGTCTTCCATATTTTTTTTTCTATCCACTGAAGATCAGTGAGAACAGTAACTCACACATTTGTGGACAGCAATTCAGCTCATCCTTAAAATTATGCTGGAGGATACGGTCAGTTATAGTCTCCTTACAGGTAAGGAACTGAGGCTCCAAAACTCAGAGATTTATTCAAACTTGCATAACCAATAAATAGCAGGACTGTAACTCAAACTCTCACAGTAGGCTTTGAATGCCAAGTGCCACCACATGGCTATGGTTTGAGTGTATCTCCAAAACCATCTTGGAATTCAACTGTCCTTTGACAACTTTAAAGGATAGGACCTTGAAAGGGAGATTGGGTCATGAGAGCACCATGAGCAGATTGAGGCTGTTATCATGGAAGTGAGTTGGTCAACCCAAGGAAGTGGATTAGTTAGAACATGGCTTCATAAATGGGGGGTCAGTTATGGGGTGGCAATACCTGAATGTGGGGATTATAAAAAATGGCAATAGTAAAAGACTCCTGAGTGCACAATGGCCAATAATAATTCAATGATCAACATTAGTTCAATATCACATTTTTGATGAATCCAAGATGTTTTTGGCAAGGTTCACCTTTGCTGCAACACATACTTCATGGCAGCCTTGGTTCTGAGGGCACAATGCGAGCAAGACAAAGAACCCAATTTATTCTGTTCTGTAAGACACCCATATATGTTCATGTGTCTACCCTCAGAGTAGAAACCCTCAGAATAAGGAGTGCATGCTTATCGTTGCGACCCCCAGGCCCAGGGCCCATCCTCTGCTGATGTGTACTCAGACTTTTCACATGAGTTGATTCATGAAGCTGCTCTGCATACATTCTTTTGCTCACTTCAAGTTCTAGGACATCTTTTGATCACACAAAAATGCACAGGCTCAAGCCAGTCTGCATCTTGTCACACGTGAGTGACAGGATCCCAGTGGCAAAAGCAGATATGCTCTTTTGTTACTTACACACCTAGTGACCGTCTCTCCTCTCACACCCTCATCGGTGGCCTTGGATTTCACCCAGGTGAGAGAAGAGTGCAGCTCTGCCTTCCTAAGCCAGGCGGTTTTGCTCTTGTTTCCATTCAGCAAATGTTGCACTTGCTAAAAATGCAAAGCACGGGACTCCCTGGGTCCTCTCCAGAGACCTCTGTGTGCAGTGTCATCATTTGGATTCTACTAGAGTAGAAATGACCTTGGCCTTGCCTTGAATAATTTAATTCCAATCGAAAGTTCTTTTCAAGCACCACCATCCTCAAATTTTGCAATCCTGGGGCTGAGATATGACCCAGCCTGAGGCTGGAATAACACACAAGCAGGAAGACCTGAATTCAGTCTCTGGGACCCATGTAAAAAGCTGGGTCAATGGTGGCATGTTTATGATCCCAGCACTGAGAAGGGACATCCCTAGGTCAGCCTGCCCTGACTACTGGTGAGAAACTTGTGACAGACCCTGTGTCAAGATACAACAAGCTAGTGGTGGCACATGCCTTTAATCCAAGCACTTGGGAAGTAGAGGCAGGTGGATCTCTGTGAGTTCGAGGCCAGTCTGGTCTACAAAAGCTAGTTCCAGGACAGGCTCCAAAGATACAGAGAAACTCTGTCTTGAAAAACAAAAACAAACAAAAAAATACAATGAGCTACCCAATCAGAAAGACCTGAGTTCAGATCCCAACATCTACATAAGAAACCAATAGTTCAATGCAATCCTGTAACTCCAATTTCAAGGCAGGGAGAGACAGAGAGATCACTGGGGCTTGCTAACTTCCAGCCAGCCAAGAACCTATATGCCTCAAGTTCAGGGAGAGACCTTGCCTCAAAGGAACCAGTGGGTAATGTTAGAAGAGGACACCTGACAGGCACATGTGTCCATACAGACAACAATACGTACATCAACCTACAAATAAGACCTCAGAAAAAGAAGATAAAAACAAGGTAGACAAGAAATAACAGCTGAGTTTGACATCTGGCCTTCATACATGTGTCCTAAAATATAAATATAAAATAAAAATATAGGACATGATCCTAAGACTACGGTATTCCTCCCTTCTTCCCGGGCAAACATCTGCCCAGCCTTGCTTGTGGCTAGGTGTGGCCATGCGACAGAGTTCTCATTACATAAGAGAGTGATGTGTACAACTTCCAGATCATCTGCTAAAGATGCTTGGTTTTAATAATAAAGGGGGCGGGGCATGGGGTCATCTTTGAAGAATAGAAGTGGTGTCTGTTGGACCCTCTCAAAGTCAGTGGTTTGCCTACATGGCTGTGGGGAGGTATGGTAGTCCATCATTCAAAACTGCTACTAAAAAAAAGACCCAGGAGGTCAGCAAGATGGCTCCATGGGAAGACCTGACTCTAATTCCCAGAATCCATATGATGGGGAAAAAAGAACCAACTCCCACAGTGGTTGTCTTCTGACCTTCACCTATGAGCTGTAGCACACAAACAAACAAACAAAAATAAATAAACAGCAAAGGAAAGAAGAAACAGAAATGGAAAGGGACTTGCCCCTGTTGTGCTCGCTCCTCTTTCCCACTGGCTGGACTAATGATGGAAACCACACTTTGCAGACAACAGGCTCCTCCTGGTCCCGGGATGCCTTCCTAGAGCCAGGCTTGCCCTCCTGCCCTGGGAGAGTTGCCTGAAAGACAAACTGATTTATCAGCCATGTGAGCCATTGCTCTTGATGTCTCCCTAACACTCTCTGGGGTCTCCAGGTTAGTCAAGCTCCCCATTTGTTTCCATTCAGTGTAAACCTGTCTCCTTCACTCTAACAACAACATAACCCATAGACTCTCACCGGCTTTCACCAACCTTGTACTTTTTCCTGGTTGTTTTTTAAGCCAGTGTATATTAGAGCAGCATAAACGTTCACTGTGGTCATGTATGGTTCACGGTCCCTGTCTCCTACTCCGGAGATGGAGCTGTATGCAGACCTAGACTCTCCTAAAAACAGCCGTACTGTGTTTTTATTTTATGTGTGTGAGCACGTATGTGCACATGTGTGTCTATGTGTGTGTGAGTACAGGCACACTGTGGCGCTGCACATATGTAGAGGGCAGAGGGCAGCTTTCTGGAATCAGTTCCTGCCTTCCTCCTGAGGTGGGGCTTTGCTTATTTCTGCTGTCTGCTATGTACTCTGGGTTTCCTGGTCCTCAAGCTCCAGGACAATTGCCCTGTCTCTGGTTCCCATCTCAGGGTAGTGGTGCTGCAATTACAGATGTGCACCAACACTGTGTAGGCTCCTGGAATCAAGTCTGAATCATAAGGCTTGGGCAACTAGTGTTTTACCCAGTGACCAGTTCCCTGACCCTCATTTTTTATTTCTGTGTGTTTGTCTGTCTTTTGAGATAGGATTTCATTGTATAACCCAAGCTTACCTAGAATCTACTAGGTGGTTGGTGTGGCAACCTTAAATTAAATTGTTCCTAGCTAGGTGTTATGATTCCCACCTGTATATAACACTATCACTACAAAGACCAAGTCAAGAACATCAACTACTATGGGTTCAAGGCCAGCCTGGGCTACATGGTGAGTTCCAAGAAAGCCTGGGCTACACAGCAAGCTCCAGGAAAGCCTGGGCTACACAACGAGCTCCAGGAAGGCCTGGGCTACATGGTGAGTTCCAAGAAAGCCTGGGCTACACGGCGAGCTCCAGGAAAGCCTGGGCTGCAGAGCATGACCCTGTCTTTAATACAAACTGAGTAAATAAATAAGTAAACTGCCCCTGTAGAACTTGCTGCCAAAGCCCTTTACACACATATCACAGTTTGGAGCTTGGAACTTGATTCTTTAACATAGCTGTAGGCAAACTTTTGATCCAGAAAATTTCATAAATTATTATATTAAAACTAAGATGAGGGCTAGGAATGTAGAACACTTACCAAGCATGTAAAAATATCAAAGCAAAACACACAACACCAACAAGAAGGAACAACTTAGGATGAAATAGTATTGTCGGGAAAATTTCAACCAGAAAACAAATTGGTTCGCTGCATGACTCACTACAGCTTCCCCAAGAAAATTTTTTTTCTTTTTTTTCTTTCTTCTCTTAAATTTTATTTTATTGGAGGGGAGGTTTCAAGGGCAGAGAATGGATACGAATTGATGGGAGTGAGTGGAATTGAGATGCATGATGTGAAAGACAAAAAGAATAGATAAAAAGGAAATTTTAAAAATTTAAAAATAGTTTAGAAAAATTTAAACTGGTCATGGCAGCAAATGTCTTTAATCCTAGCATTTGGGAGGGAAAGACAGGCAGATCTCTGTGAGTTTGAAACCAATATGAATGTGGTCTACATGAGTCTAGGTCAGCTGGGGCTACATAGTGAGACGCTGTCTCAAAAAAAAATGTCATTCATTTGAGACATGGTTCAGCAATTAAGAGTATGTACTGGCCAGGCAGTGATGAAGCACACCTTTAATCCCAGTACTTGGAAGACAGGCATATTTCTGAGTTCAAGGCCAACCTGGTCTACAGCGTGAGTTCCAAGACAACCAGGGCTACACAAGAAACCCTGTTTCAAAAGACCCCAAGCCCAGGAGTGCTTGGCCAACACAAAACAAACTCCATGACTGTTTTTGCTTTTGTTGGACTTTTTGTTTAATTTTGTCATGTTTTGTTTTTTGTCTTATTGGTGACTTGATTGTGTGTGTGTGTGTGTGTGTGTGTGTGTGTGTGTGTGTGTTTAAAGAGAGAGGAAACATAAAATTAGGTGGGTGGGTAGGGAGATGAGGATTGTCTGAAAGGAGTTTGGGGGGCACATGATTGATATATATTGTATGAAAAAAATTAAACAGTTTTTTAAAAAGTGCATACTACAGGGCTGGAGAGATGGCTCAGCAGTTAAGAGCATTGGCTGCTCTTCCAGAGGTCATGAGTTCAATTCCCAGCAAACACATGGTGGCTCACAACCTTCTAGAATGAGATCTGGTGCCCTCTTCTGGAGTGTAGACAGACATGCAGGCAGGACAGTGTATATATAATAAATAAATATTTTTAAAAAGTGCATACTAGCCGGGCGGTGGTGGCGCACGCCTTTAATCCCAGCACTTGGGAGGCAGAAGCAGGAGGATCTTTGTGAGTTCGAGACCAGCCTGGTCTACAAGAGCTAGTTCCAGGACAGGCTCCAAAGCCACAGAGAAACCCTGTCTCTAAAAAAAAAAAAAAAGTGCATACTGCTCTAGCGGAGACCCAAGTTCAGTTCACAGCTCCTAAACTGGGCATCTCACAACCGCCTGTGACTCCAGCTCCCGGAGAGCCAGTGCCCTCTTCTGGCCTGTGCAGGCTCTGAACTTATATACATATCCAACCTGAACCCTTCCTACACAAACATAATTAAAAACATAAAAAACTTTTTATTCTTAAACACTGCTGTATTTAAGCCACCCGGTGGCTGGGCCACTTTTTCTCCTACTTCTAAATTGGGACGAGCTCAACCCTGCTTTCGGGATTCATGCATTTTGGGGTGCTTAGAGCGCAATCTGCCCAGCCTGGGAGCCTCACAGTCCCTGTACACTTGCACAGAGGCCTGAGGGATTTGCCATAGACTGAGCTTCAACCGGGAGCATGGGTTATGTGGATGGAAGATATCTTCTGAGAGGAGCTCCCATCCGTGTCATGGATTGCCAGAGAGCACTATGATTTTAGAGGCCAGTTTTCTAAAGTCAGTAAATAAATTTGACAGACAGATCTGCAAATGGAAAGCTGAAACCAAACACAAGTAGTGCTCATTAACCTAAACAAAGTGGGGAATTTGGCTTCAGGCGCGCGTGCGTGCATGCACACACACACACACACATGCACACACACACTCTACCCTCTCTTCTCCTTCCTGTCAGACCAGTGCTGTGATTGGTTGGGGTTGGAATTAGTGGACGGAGGGAGTTGGAGACTACAGGGCACTTGTGTACTGAGTCTGTCAGGGAGAGGAAATGGAACTAGGGGTGGCAGAGAAAAGGAGACAGAGCAGAGCCAAAGGGGCTGGGGTTGGCAGTGTGTGAAAAAGGCCTGAAAAGCAGCAGCAGCAGAATGGAGTGTGTGTGTGTGTGTGTGTGTGTGTGTGTGTGTGTGTGTGTGTGTGCGCATGTGTTTGTGTGTGCTCACGTGTGTGTGTGCCTGTGTGTGTGTAGAAAGAGAGGCCAGGCTTTTAAGAAGCTTAAGAGGTTAAGTAAGATTCCATTGCTTGATGGTATTAGGTCTTAGTCAAGCTTTAAGCTCCTTCGGTGAGTTTGTCAAAGTCACCCTGGCTCCTAGCTTATGTGGACCTCTGTGACATAAGAGCAGACACTTAAGAAAATGTTCACTTGTCTGCATAGTTGAATATTTCAACTTATCACCTCCTTATTAGGTGGCCATGTTACATCACACACATTACAGGAGACACAGCACCTTAGCAGAAACAGACAGACCAAACAAAGTAACCAATCAAGATATTCCAGAGAATGACCGAAGAATTCTCCTCAGTCAAAGAGAAGAGCAGCTCTGGCAGGAGCATTATTTGGACTACAATGTCAGCCTCACAAAAGGAATGCCATTGCCACTTCCCCACAGCCTCTCCAGAGGAGAATGGGGACAAAGTCTCTGTGACTTGGAAGTAGGTACTCAACTGACTTTGTTTGCCCTCAGGATAGCTGACGATTCCCAAGTCCAAGGAGACTCTAACCAGGCTCTGGGGCCTGCTGGGGCTTCAGGAAGGGCCTGTGGGCCTCATGTTTCCATAGGAGTCATTCCACAGTGTGCTCTACCTCAGTCGACTGCGGCTAGTGTCATAGGAGAAGGGATCCAAGGTGAAATGGGGTTCCCATCTTCCAGCAGCTTCTGCCTGAAGACAAGGATGGCCAGGTGGCAAAGCATGCATAAAAGAGACACGAGGGTTGTCAGGAAAACACCTGG
This sequence comes from Dicrostonyx torquatus, assembly GCA_028555095.1. Taxonomy (NCBI): domain Eukaryota; kingdom Metazoa; phylum Chordata; class Mammalia; order Rodentia; family Cricetidae; genus Dicrostonyx; species Dicrostonyx torquatus. Next base: position 2,197,631 of record JAQHUG010000128.1, on the reverse strand, counting down.
AGACAGGGAAGGTGGGACTGTGGAAATACACAGAAGAGGCACCGGACTTTAGCGGGTGTAGTCAGAGCATTGGGACATTTCATCAGAGTGATAAATGACTAATAGAAACTGGCCAAGTCTGGGGACTTTGAGAAGGACTTGGGTGAGTCCTTTGCAAGCAGAGGAACCAACACACCTCAGAGGGTCTCCCGCCTGCACTGGACGCTGGCTCTCATGCACAGTACTACTCTCAAATAAGCAAAATCAGAATAACAGTTAAGTGACTGGCCCAGGCACTCACTTGAAACTCACCACCATACTTCCTGCCTCTCCAGCAGAACCTTGTCTTGAAGGGGGACTTTTCATTTATGCTGAGATAGAATGTCATGCTCTCTAGACTGGCCTTGAACCCTAGACTGGCCTTGAACCCACTATGTAGCTGAGGAAGAGAGGATTTCTCCCTCTAATTCCTGAGTGCTGGGTTCACAAGTGCTGGGTGACAGGTTTGGAAGGGGACTCTTTCACTTGTCCCTTGTTTTTTCTTTAAGATTAATTTATTACGTATACATTATTCTGTATGCCTGCAGGCCAGAAGAGGGCACCAGATCTCATTACAGATGGTTGTGAGCCACCATGTAGTTGCTGGGTATTGAACTCAGGACCTTTGGAATAGCAGCCAGTGCTCTTAACCGCTGAGTGGAGGCTCAAGCCCTCTACTTGTCTTTTGTACCATGGCCTCAAGAACACCAAGTGGGAATACAAGGACCTCTGGATTGTTCTGAGAAAGAATCCAAAGCACTATGATATTTAGATTCTCTTCTTTAAAACAGTTTAAGGATACCTATAAACCCCTGCTGTTTCTGACACACAGACTCACAGGAAATGAAACATGCAGAGACACTGAGATGCCCTGTGCAGGTTTAATGCTAATCTTCACTACTTACACCAGTGGGTTTGGACGACTGTCAGCCATTAAAACCTCCATCCCTATCACTCAGACCTGAGGCTCTAGGGAACATCTGTAGGACACTCTGTGCCCAGATCTCTTGTGATGCTGATGTGGAGATGGAGGTCCAGAGAGCTGGAAACTGCCCTCGAGTGCCCTCCAGCAGCCGAGCCAGAATCTGGTTGAACAGACATCCAACATTGCCTCTAGTTAACCGGCTTCAGTCTGTCTGCTCCATACTCCGCTTTACACAAACAGAGCTGATAGTGTCACAGTCGACAAGTTCCACTTACACCCCCTTTGTTAAACAGAGAGAAAAATCCCTGTATGAAACCCGAGATCATGTACACACACGGCGAGTGTGTTCACCTACACTATTAGCAGCCCGTCGGGTTTGTGCCGGTTGCCCACGCCTTGGTCTCAGTTGTTTATCTTCATTGCTATCCTGCTGAAATAATAATACCAATCACAACTACGAGTTCTTCTTGCTCAGTGTGAAGGATAATGTTAATATATCGGTGCAAATGTCGAGTGTTTATCACTGCACATTCATATCAACGGAACCAAAGCTGGAGAAATCACTCCTTAACGAGGCCATCCCAAGCAAATTTTTTTCACCAAGTACTTTGATAGATCAAATCCTAAGTAGCCCTAACTAAAATTCTTTCCTGTGGCACTTGGTTGGAATCAAGACAACAAAATGAGTGGAAACCGGCTCATCCCCCCCTCCCCCTGAGATTTATTAACCACTCTTGTTCTATTAAAACATAAGTTGTTATAATGGCAGAAAGTTTTTAAGGTGACAATTACAAATATCAAGAGCAGTCAATACTAAACTTTGAAGAGCATTTATGAATAATAATGTATTAGGAAAGGTCAATTGGGCTTTTGATCTAAGTATTCTGGGCCTCTGCTCTCGATTTGTTAGTAAAGTCTTCCTTATCGGCAGAAGGAGGCAAATGATCCCAGCAAACGTTTTAAATGTGCAGCTTTGCTTATCTTCCTGTATTAATGATCCTTATGGCAGTTGTTTATTAACCTTATCACACAGCATAGCAATAAGGGAGGCCTAATGTGCAAGAAAGGGAAAAAACATTCCGTTTAATCTCAGGGACCTTTTCCTAACCTAGCAATTTTCTGACTGTCAAGCAGAGTAAAAAAAAATGAAAGTTGGGCTTTTACCGGGTTTTTGTAAAACCACAAAGAAGCTCGATGTTTTCAAACGGGTGACTCACTAAGCATCAGTGTGAAGGGAGCCCAGATAAAATTATCCACTAACGCCTGGGCCTTGTGAGGTCGGCTAAGTTGTTCTGCCCAGAAGATAGGAAGTGGGGTCTTGAGAGAGCCAGTCTCCTTCAGGATGGCTCATCTGTGGGTAGGCACTCCCCAAACTCCCGACTGTCCCTGGAAAGTTCTTTATCATGCAGTCCCTGTCCACATGGAGGGGATCTCAAGCCTCTCATCTTTTAATTCCTTCTTAACTTTGACAACAAAAGGAACCTTGACCTCAAGACTCTTTTATCTCAGGATACTTGAGAAACCATCTAACTTTAAGATTGAAATTAGTATTTCTGCCGGGCGGTGGTGGCACACGCCTTTAATCCCAGCACTCGGGAGGCAGAAGCAGGCGGATCTTTGTGAGTTCGAAACCAGCCTGGTCTACAAGAGCTAGTTCCAGCGCAGGCTCCAAAGCCACAGAGAAACCCTGTCTCGAAAATCAAAAAAAAATAAAAATAAAAATAAAAATTAGTATTTCCTTCCAGCTGCAAAGGCTGCACTTACCACATACTGTGGCAGGGTGAACTCAGCCCCTTCGACTTGCCATGCCAGGTAATTTTTTTTTCATTATTCTTTTAATGCAAAGCAGGGCTACTGATTACAAAAAAAGCAGTTTGGCTCTAGCAATAGGTCTTCTTCGGTAACCCTCACTGTCATGGAAATTCCAGCTGCTACAAGAATAAGAGGCTCAATCCATATTTGCCAGCTCTAATATGAAATCTGTCAGAGCCCAAATTAATGAGTTCCAAATTCCTTACATCACGATAACAGGTTAAGACTGGTCAATTAATTACATAAATCCTTCCCGATTCATTGTGCGTTTGCAGCCCAGATTGTGTCTTACATTACTCCATGACACAAGGCCTTTTGGCTCCTGTTGTTCCGAAGAAAGGCCCTATTTAAGTGGAAGCTGCCTGCCACGGCAAAATGTTAAATGTCACACGTTAAATGTGCACTTTTCTGTAATTGCTTTTGTTAAAAAAAAAAAAAAATTAAGTACGGGGCTCCTAACAGCCTGCCGTGCTGAGGGCTGGGATTGTACTGAGCGCGAGCACGGTCAGTACCTGTGCTCTGTCTCCCACAATTCAGACTCTTCTGGACCCATGTTTTGCTCGAAGAAACCAGAAGGTTGTGCTTGTGAAAAAAGCCCAGTTCCCCTAAGATCAGTAGTGACAAATACAGACAGTTGGAGATGC
>JAQHUG010000128.1:2178502-2194188 GCA_028555095.1 Dicrostonyx torquatus | reverse complement strand
CTCTCTCTCTCTCTCTCTCTCTCTCTCTCTCTCTCTCTCTCTCTCTCTCTCTCTCTCTCAAGGAAGAGATTAAGATCTGACTCCAGCTTCTCTTGTCAGGCAGTAAAGGTGCAATTAAATGTGTAAGCCATGTGGACCTAGTTAACTTGAAAAGGAAGGCACATTATGCAAGTGGATACAGTACACGTGTAGTTCTTGTCGCCAAAAAAGGATGCTCCCGACGGCTTTGCTATTTGGATTTGTAACTGTATGCACATATAGAGGGTAGAATTGAGGACACAGAGGGCCACGAAGCCATTCAGGCCAAACGTTTCGCTTTTTGAAAAAAATAAATAAAAACCATCCAAATGAGCTTGGAGACACAGCTAGGTAGACCGTGATCTGAAACCGTGACTCTGGACCCCTAGCGCGTCTCCCCGTCACCCCACCGTATTGCTTTGTGGCCGGATGCAGGATGCAGATACCGTTTCCTAAACCATCTCACATCAGCCTTGGGTTCTGGCGAGCACCAGCTAACAGATGATGCTCTGGGCAGAGCCCGCAGGGTACCAGCTGCGCCGCACTGCCCGACAGCGACCCCGTCCGTCCACCAGAGGCCTCGCACGGTCGGTCATCCCTAAGTGACCTGGATTGGCATCTTGGGGACCTATACGTCCCCACGCGTGAACACACCGGCCTCATACAGGACCCAGCAGCACGTGCTCCCTCCCCAGTGGCCCCAGTTCTGCCATCCGGCACAACTGTCCGCACCGGGTCCAGAGGAGAGATGGATGTTAGCGTACTGGGCTCCGGTCTGAGAGGTTCCAGGCTCCTGGGGTATGCACAGCACAGCGTGGAGCCAGCTAAGCCGATGGAACCATGTGCACGCTCTCGGCGGGCAGCAGTGTCTGAAGAACAAAGGCTCACGTGCCTCCCCCCACCCGCGCCATCATGTGTGCGAAGGCTTTGTTTGGTCCTCACTGTCCGGTGCGGGACGCTGGCGGTGCCTGAGGCAGGTGGGCCGTGGTAAATCGGTCTTCACCCGCCCACTCCAAATGGCTCCCCCGCCCCACCCGGTTCCGCAGAGCAGTTGCTATGGGTTACCAGGGCGGTTGCCATGGGTTACCGGACCGAGGAAGCGGGAGCGTGCGTGGGATGGCGGGAGCGTGCGGGCTGCTGAGCCGAGGCCCACGGGGGTGGGGGCTGAGCTATAAAGAAGGCCCAGGTAAGAACCGCAAATCCACGCGTTATGCCACGCAGAGCCTGCCGACATCGGCAGCATCTGCGCTTCTCTTTAGCTTAAGCCGAGTGGATTCTGCAAAAATTTTTATAGCTTAGTCTTCTCCTCTCCCTCTTTTCTGCTCTATCTTTTGAAAAGAAGTCTTTGGAATTTTGAAGAAAAGGGGTCATGAACTACCAGAGTTCGCGCAGCTAAAATAAATTAGTGTCCAATGTACTGTTCTTAACAAGGACCTCAAAGTTTCCTACAAGATGGAAGGGCAATTGTATTTGACTTAAAGGGACAATGGTGACGCTACTGTAAGATGCATATGGTCAAGAACAAAGCCCCAAACCCTTTGTAAATACATCAAAATCCAAAGTTATTGTTTCTTTACATGCGATTTTTTTTTTAGCTCCATTCTATTAAAATGTCTGTATTTCTTGAGTTGACTTGCAAAGAAAACTGCAGCCATGCCTTTAATGAATGTCAAGTTGCCACAACTAAGTTCAGACATTTTATGTTTGGAAATGTGTTCATAGTAAATTAAGAAACAGTTTTCTTCCAAAACAAAACTGGGCTGAAATAAAATGTTTCCTCTGTGAAAAAAAAGATGCAACGTTGTATTTCTGGGGTACTAGCCAACTAATTTAAATATTAAGAGGAAGACGATTTAGAAACTGAATATGCCTTCCTAATTTTTGCACTGAAAAAAAATGAGGCCTTTCATGCAAAAGGCTCAATACTTAAAACCTTATTGTACACATTTAACTTGATGATAAGGCACCAAAATAAGGAAGCCGAGTTCAAAACAACATCCAGCTACCACTACTGGATATAACATGGCTAAGCTAAATAAATTTGATAAAAATCCTAATGTCATACAAGAAATTCTATACTTTCGCTCTTCTATGTTGCATAAAACTTGTTTGTCTTTAATTATTAAATAAGATTTGAAGTAGACTTGAACAGTTCTGGCAATATATATTTAGTATCTTAGGGAATGACAAGTTAGATCAAAGATCCGTGGTTTCCTTGGTGGGTTTTTTTTATTTAAATTTTTAACTAGAATTAAAATCACTTTTTTAGCAAATGAGACTTTAAGTCTTAAGTAACAGGTTGTTGACTTTCATTGTTGACACCATTAGCTACCTATAAAGTGAGCTTTAAAACAAATACATAGGATTATGACCTTCCAGATGTAAGGTCTACCCTTGCAGAATTATCCAGGAAAACAGAGTTCTGCTGAAATGTAAATCATAAGGCATCCAGAATTAGCATCACCTAAAGCTTAATTCACATTAAAGTAGTACTAAATGTCCATCTACTTAGTTACTGTGTAGTTACTTTGTTCTCCTCCAGACCTAAAAATAAACAAAGCAAGTGACCCACTGGAAGCTGAAGGGGATCTAAATATCTGGGCCCCAAAAGCCAGTCTGAAAAAGCAAGTGCTTAGATGTCACAGCAGCTAGCGCAGAGCAAATACAACTGCCACAAATGTCAAAGTTCTTCAGTCAAAAATTACCGGGACTTTCAAAAACACTAAATTTAGGTCTGAGTATAATAAGTGATCCAACAACAGGTTTTTTTTCCATGTTTAATGTGAAAACAATGACGTCATGAAGTTTACAGAGCAAATATTAAGCATCACTCAATATTAACTTCAATGATTACATTATCTCATCAATAAATAGTATGATAACTGGTGACATCGTGTATGCTTCTCAAAAATGGTGTAAACCATAAATGTTGCAAATTCATACACTGCTGAGGAGTGGGAATCGCTCTAAAACTTCCCATGCAGCGAGATAAACAGCTGCTAAATCTTCCTGCATTAAATTAATATTAGAGGACAAGATCAAAGATACTAAACAAAAACAAAACCATTACAGAAGTTTAATAATGTTTCACATGGGATTTTAAAAAAAGGAGAAAGTATAAAGAAGTAATTCTTATGCCAAATTTAATCTTTCTGTTTCCTTTTTACCAGTTCTCTGAAACAAGCATTTCCCAGGACAGCTCAAGAACTTTTGATTAACACAATAACTACTAAACTCCCAATGTAAATGGCTTCTTTTCCCAGCAGCTTTTGCACCTAGTGAGAGTGGGAACCATTCACTGAAAGCAACAAGTTATCTATCCCACTTAGGTGAAAATACCTTCTTTCAGCTTCTTTTTTCAGCAGGGAGGACTTAGCTAATTATCCCAGGAAAATGCTGCTTTTCTGAAACTGAAAGCTCACAGTGGACCCAAGACATTTTATCTTTGGGCCACAAAAAGAGAGAGACAGAAAGAGAGAGAACTACTCTATTCAAATTAAGCCAATCTTCAAGTAGATACCTTAAAAGAAAGGGCTTCTAAAACACCAATTTGAGTTCTGACATTAGCAACCTGACTTTCACTCCAAAATTATTGAAATAGTTATGGATAAAATTAATTTAGCTCCTATAAATACCTTCTTCTAACTTAAAAATCTGTAGTTAGGATCCCCCCACCGACGAAAGTTACCCTATGATTTTTTAATGCACATTTTTAAAATGTCAGAAAATAAATCATAATCTATGATTCTTACTACACAATGGTAAAATGACTTGTTGCCAGAAGCCATGTTTAAGCTGATTTTGGACAGTGAAAATGTATTTCTAAACCTATGGATGGAAAATTTAAGCAAAATTACGAACACTTCTTCTATTTTTTTCCCCTAAGATGTAAACATTATTTTAGTACGTCTTTATTTGTAAGACATATTTTCCATTTACATGTGAAATAGTATATGGGAAAGTTTAAATACTCTTAAATATTTCACTCAAACACCCAAAAGCAAAGCATTTTCCAGAGGAGGGGTCAGTCTCTACAGAACGAGAGCCACGTGCCAGAGAGGCAGTGTGCTGTTCCGTGACTCTGTACGCTGGCTCCAGTTATGCACTGTTTCCCGGAACTTCCCCATTGCCACTGCAAGGATGCTCTGTCTCGGTTTTAAAGGCTACTGATACACCTAGCTCTTTAAAATGCAATTGAAACCAATTGGATTATGTTTTTATATACAGCATATAACTCACTTCACTTGAGAACAGGATCGTATTTACAAGTAGTATATGGCAATAAAGGGTTGTATGGCATTCACAGACCTTACAGCTCTATAAAGAAGCCGGGCTAAAATTAGACAACATAAAAACACTAGCACTAAGAACCCACCACTGTAAGAATTTAACTACCTAGGACAGTGACAGTGGCATTAGGTAAGGATCTACTGTGAGCAAGCGTTCTCTCTGGCTGGGCACGGTTTTGTGCCTAAGGTGGCAGCCCTGGGATTCCTCCTCAGGACTCCTGCAGCGTTGGGCTTGCTTCACATCCACGTGAACTGCTGTCATCACTACTGTGGCCAAGCCCAGAGGAGGAACTGGAAAAGAAGAGAGGGGGAAAATAATAAAAAGAGGAAATTGGTTTTCACAACACACTCAAAGCCTGAGTAACAGAGGGGAACTTTCATTATCTCCAGTCACAAAGAGAGACAGGAAATTTGGACTTTTAATTAGCCATTTGGAGTGCAGTTGGATATTTTTTTTAGCTAGATAATTTAAACGCGAATAATTCAAGTCTGACTAAATGAAAGTCACATAATCAGAATGCAGATAATTGAATTTCTGCTGCATTCATTAATTCAGTGTGGAGGTGTGTGTGAAGACCACTATGATGAGCTGTCACAGCTCAATAAAATCTCAGTCAATTAATTTTTTCATTATCTTAGTATTACATCAACAAAAAGCAAAATGTGTATCTGTCTCTGTGCATGCACGTGGACACTACGCGTTAAATAAATATGTCTGTGAATACCTTTCTGAATCATAATCTACATCGTTGTCTTTTTTTCCCTCTTCATCTTCTTCAGGGAACCGTCTATTCATCAAGGCGAACTTGTGAATTGCTTCTTCCACCGAGTACTTGGTCTGCCCAGAAACACACGCTTCGATGTCCTCGGAGTTCAGATGGCTCTGCAGGAAGAGGTGGAGGCTGCTGTCGGAAAGCAAAAGTGCATTCTGCAGGACTCTGTATTAAAAAAAAAAAAAAAAGAGGAAAGAAAATAATTGATGAGCAGAGATCGGGTAGAAGACAGGAAACCCTTACAACTGTGCTACTGATCTCTCCACTCTGAGAACGATGCTGACCTCTGCCCACCAACGGGATGAAAACATATGCTAACTTTTCCTTGATTACTTGGAATCTTAGGTGAGTAAGAACGTGAAGCTGATGGCTAAGGACATCTGTTAAAAGAATAACTGCAAGGACATTTCTCCGATTTAACCATCTGTTAAGACCATGTGGATTAATTATGGAAATACGCTGCTGATATAGTTATAGAATTTTATTCTACTTTTAAAAATGTATGGCCAGCAGCATGTCAGTGCCGCAGTCTTTACTGGATCAGCTGTCATGAAACATCAGAACTTTCAACGACCGTTAAAATTATACGGAAAGTCCAATATACTTGCTCCTCGGCACATTCCACACTAAAACTTCAGCTTTACACGAGGACACGTTCACAAGGGCTCCTTTCAGGTGGCTTTTCTAACTGCCTAAGGTTAACTAGAAACTTCTGCAGGATCTTCGGGAGCAAGGCATCTCTTGTCAAAATAAGCAACCAAGTAATTTCGATTCCAAACCTTTTCCCCCAAGGAGTACACACTGGTGGTTCAGCAGGACAGACTGACGCTGATGACAAGGAAGTTTCAACTAAAGCATTCGGACCAGACGGAGGGTCACATGCAGACGGAGGGTCACATGCATGTTCTCAGCCAGGCATACGCTTTTCTGGGGCACCACAGAATAAGAAACCAAGCCAGTGCCCCCCTCACACCTAAACAAAAACTGGCTTCTCATCTTTTTAGCTAACATATTTGACATATGATAATTGAGTCTCTATTAATTGTTCAGTGGTGGCATTACAGGAAAGGGGACACACCACAACCCACGCATCATTTTGCCCAACATGGGATTTTTCTCATTCACAGACTGTGAAAACCAGACCATACATTTCGGACCAAATGAACCTTGCTTCATATCTTGTGTGTTTAAACGAATGATTAGAAAAAACAATTCCTTTCTGGCCATTAATAGCAATTTTGCTAAATACTGAGGGCATCACAATACCACACCCTTTTCTTCCAGATAACACAATTATTTCTTGAAGAAGGCAAATGTCTACAGACACACAAAGTCCGGTCCTCCCCTTTGCCTCAACAGACTTACAGATGTAATTCGAGGGGAGGGAGGCTCTTTACTAAAAGCAAGTCTATTATGCTTTGCAAAGAGAAAATCTCCAGCAAAGACTCTAAGTGCTCCTCTGGCCTGGTCGTCCCGAAGATGGCCGTACGGCACGATAAAGGTTCATCTGCCAAGCAGTAAGAACCTTTGACTACACTAAAATCTATCTTCCTCGTTTATAAAGGCTTCCCATCCACGTCTAAATAATTCAAATCAGGAAAGAGTTTCATGGCAACAAGCCCCCAAGACAAACTTGAACCCACTGTGAAGTCTGAGCCGCGTGTTTCCTGTGGCCGCCTGCTGGAAGCTTCCCACCGGCCACAGGACAAGTGGCTGTTCATAGGATTGTACACACGGCTTTGTTTCTGTTGGAAATGTGTTTTATTTTCTCTATAAAATAATGGGTGATCTCTAAAATTGATTTTAGATGGTTTGAGGCATTACAGCACAGGAGTAATGTGCACTAATGGCAACGATATTGGACACAAATTCATTTTAGCTTTATTTCATGTCTAAAGCAATTCTACTGAGCCTTGAACCGCTCACGTGCTGTTATTAACTCGCTGGGTACCTAACACATGGGCACCGCAAACAAAAGTGACCAGAGTGCAGGCTGATGGAGACCTCAAGGCTACTGTCCCTTTTCTTCTGCTATAATTCAATTTCCAATTTGACTGCGCATTAGTCTTCCTTAGTGCCCAGTTTTCTGCTGAATACTGCCACCTGGAGGACAAAGGGTGAAAAGCGAGAGAACAGGCCATCCCTTTCAATAGAAAGAGGGGTAAAAGTTGGGGAAAGGAGACAGACACCACCCTGGATACTCACACTCACAGGGCCCTGAGAGAGTTCAAAACCAGTATGCCTACTAAGTTTGGTTTTATTTTTTAGTATTTGTGTCTTGATAGCTAAGTTTAGACCACCAAGACTGTACAGGTACAAATTTGAAACAAACAAAAAACTACTTTAATATATTTTGTTTTCATTTTGTGGTCAGATAGTTTACATTGTAAAATTTAAAATGAAAATCTTAAGAGTCTGAAGTGGTGGTACTCACCTATAATCCCAGCACTTAGGAGGCTGAGGCAGGAGAATTAAGAATTCCAAGCTAGCCAGAACAACATTGAGAGACCATCTCAAATAATAATAAATTTTAAAATACTTTTTTAATTTAAAAGATGCAACCTTTAGCTGGGCAATGGTGGCTCATGCCTGTAATCCCAGCACTTGGGAGACAGAGACAGGTGAATCTCTGTGAGTTAGAAACTTCCATAAAAGTAAATGTGTAAGTGGTTGTGGTGGCGCACACATTTAATTCCAGCACTAGGGGGCAGTAGTGGGCAGAGGCAGGCAGAGTTCTGTGGGTTCAAGGCCAGCCTGGTCTACAGCCTGAGTTCTAGGACAACCAGACCTACCTACATATTGAAACTCCCCCCCAAAAAAATAAATGTATATTATTTTCAAGCCTTTATCATGGGAGTTTTAACAAAGAGCCTATAGAATATCAAAGGGATTTCTGAAAACATATTTACAATGCAAGTCGAAGTTGCTTCTCCCCCCCCTCCCCCCAACAATGCCAGACAAAGCAAGGCCTGCTTTCCCCTTCACTGGACACAGTAAAGTCTGGTTTTCCTTAATGTGATTTTACTAAGCATATTATACAGTGGTTCGGCTGAAGAACAATTACGGTACACAAAATCATTTAATTCTACAGATGCCCTGGATATTCTGAACTCAGTAGGACACTCTCTCCACACATCTGGAAAGTATAAGGAAGGTTAGGTGTTGGGGAAAAGAAAAAGCTAACTCGGCCTCTTTACTCGTTACCATGAGAGAAATAATTTAAACCTACAAATATTCATTGAAAGATATTCATAATCTATGCTGTGGTGCCCTCTATTGAACATAGAGATTTATAAAAAAATAAATAAATAACAAAACTGTGTATACCTATGTATGTGTTTGTCTCTCTCTCTGTGTATCTGTGTGTGTGCCTATGTGTACGTGTCTTTTGTTTTTAAAAAAACAAACAACTTTCTCACCACAGCCATCCTCCGGTTACATAATCAGCTGAAGGTCAGCCTGGGCTGTCCCAAAACAACAAGGAATGAATTTAAATGATATAAAAACACAATAGAAAGTCTAAACTGTGGCTGTGTGTGCTGTCGCTGGGATGCCTTCTGCAAAGAGGGATCGGCTCAGGCGGGGATGCCGAGGATGGCATGGATGGATGGATGGCTGCTACTCATGCCCACACTGGACCAAATCTGCACAGCTGCGACAATCCCAACCTTGCAAAGCTAGTAAGTACTGAAACAAAGCACCTGCGGTACCCAGCATGTACAAGATCAACACGTGATCTTCTCCGGCAACCAGAGAAATGATCGCCAATACCTCCGTGGGTGTCAATCAGAATATGTATGGCACTCATACTGAGTACATATTATTACACAAATAACCTATAAGGGAAAATTTTGTTTTACATTATACGCATGTACATAAGCAGAAATATTTTTGCTTTCATGGCATTTTAACAACTTCAAAATGTATATAAATATCAAAATGTCTAAATCTATGCTTAGAGTCTGCAACCAGCACATGTCACATTTTAATGCTATTGATTCTAGAGGCCGTCCGCCAAACGAGGGGTCGGCTATGGATGAATGGAGGACCAGTGATGCCTCAGAGGACACCGAGGTGTGGTCAGGCACAGTCCTGAAGTGTTTATCTCACCCAGCTGCCTTAGGTGGTGTAGGGATGAATGTAGGAGGGGCCCCAGGGGTAAAGCCATGGATGGCTGCTACCCGTGCCCGAACTGGACCCAACAGGAGCTGTGCAAACGAATGTGACTCAGAAAGGAGGGCTCAGGCCGTCATTTACGTGTGCTTGTAGGCGCGGGGGGGGGGGTGTGCATGCATGCCACAGCACACAGCACTTAGTTCAGGACACATCCTGCAAGGACAACTTGCCGGAGTATGTTCTCTCCTTCACCCCCAGGGTTCTGAGGATCAAACTCGGGCTGTCTGGCTTGGCTGCAATCACCTTTGGCCACTTTTATTTTTTTATTTTTATGTTTTAAATTAGATTCATTCCATTTCGTGTGTGCTTTGCCTACACATATGTATGGGCACCACGTGTGTGCTTGGTATTCATGGAGATCAGAAGAATGTAACAGAGGCCCTAGAACTACAGTCATGGATGATTGTGAACCACCATGTGGTTGCTAGGAAACAAATGCTGGGTCCTCTGCAATAGCAGCTAGTGCTCTTAATCACTTAGCTGCCTCTCTAGCCCCCTCCTGTTTCATTTTCAATGCGAAACTAACTCATTAGAAACAAATGTTTCCCACGGAATAAACAGTATCCCAGGAAGGCTGTCTGGTCGGTGATTTGATCCTCCAGTGGCTATTCATACCTGCTGCTTTAAATTTAAGACTTACTTATTTTCACTTTACATGTTTGAGTATTTGGTCTATCTGTGTATGTGTGCACCACACAGGTGCGCATGTGCATACCTGGTTGCCTAAGGGGGCCAGAGTGGGCTTTGAATCCTGTGGAACTAGAGTCTCTGAGGGTTATGAGCTGCCACGTCGGTGCTGGGAACTGAACCTGGGTCCTCTGGAAAATCAGCACATGCTCTTAACTACTGACCCATCCCTCTAGCTCCCAGATCAAATCTGAATTAATTCAGAGCTCCCAGTGAGAGTGGAAGTGTCTCAGGACAAAGAATATGTATGCACTCCGTCCGTGCCTGCAGCCCAGGCACACAGGAGGCACACAGAGGGTCACCATGTATTGTTCAGAGTCCTTTCCAGGCAGTCAGCTCTCTGACAACACAGCCACCAGCATGAACAGCAATGCACTAGTTATCCTGCTCCACTCCATGACCAAAGCAACCCAGGGACTCAAAAGGAACAATTCGGGTTCCAGAGCCGGAAAATATCAAGAGCCGGGACGGATGGGAGACTTACACCCAAGCTCCTTGAGCTCTTGAAACAGGATACTGGCCACTGTGTCCTGGGTGTCAAACAAAGCCAGTGAACATCCAAACGATACATAGTACAAAACACCTCTGCCCTGGCACAATCCCATGGGGCAGATGTTGGGAGACCAACTGTGAAAGTACAGTGCTTGAAAACAGTGCACGGAGCAAAACCCAGAAGCTGGGCACAGTGGCACACGCCTGTGATCCCAGCAATCCGAGCAGACAGACAGGAGTTCAAGGACAGAGTCAAGTACATGGTGCGTCTAGGCCAGCCTAGGCTACATGAGACCCTGTTTCAAAAGACCAGCATCAGAGGAATGATCAGTGCCTTGCATTTACCTAGTGACATCAACACAAAGATGCTTGCTGTCCCTGAACTTGCAAAAGCCCAACAGCTCCCCAGTGCTAGCTGGGGCTGTTCGCCTGCTCCTGCTCAGGCCTCCCAGGCACCAGGCTGCAAGCTTCCCTGGGGGAGCATCCAGAACAAGGCTGCTCTGCCAGCTACATACATCTTAAAGGAGACGCCACTGGCCACCTGGGCACCTCAGAGGCGACAATTAACAGAAGGAGAAAACTGGACAAGTCCTATCCAGCCCTTTGTTCTGTCACAGTGTGACACCACAAAGGACACTGTGGTTTGTTTTCAGAAGACTCGGTTCATCTGACCTCTTCTCATAGGGACTGCTCTGGTGTCTGTCTTTTCCCCTGCCCTCACTTCCAGCTTTCCGCGTGTCCCCGTGACCTCTTAGAAGGAAAGGCACTGTGTCAATCTAATAGAACTAAGTATCAATATTTATGTGCATACTTAACCCAGGCCCTTTATACGTGAGCCATATGGGGACAGCAGCATATTGCTTCAGACTAGCTCCGGGTCCTATTTATTGAACTCAAAGGGAGATAATTTCAGATCCCAAAGCCACTACGAAAAAAGGGACACTCAAGGTCCCTGACTCTAACTGGTTGGTACTCACCTGACTGCCTACTTCCTTATCTAGAATATGAAAAACAAAAAAAAACCCAAGCTCACAGCTATTTCAGCCTTGAGTGCGCTAAAATAATAGTAAAGATCACCACGTAGACATTAGGTTGCCAGGCAGTGTCAGTGCTCCACAGTCCTTAGCCTCCTCAACTGTCTCAGTCCTCATGGGGGAAGGACTACCACTGCCTCATTTTATAGGTGGGACAATAGAGGCACAGAGACCGTAAAGGGCTTGCCTAACTCCCTGCTATTAAAGAGGCAGATCCAAGATTTGAACCTCAGTAGCCTAGCTTCAGAGTCTCTGGTCCAGCCACTAAGGGACAGACAAGTCTCCTGTCCTGGCATTCTAGAGAGGGAATGAGACAAGGGAGATCCTAGCGGAAAGGAAGGGCTCGGGCAGCTCATCACAGAAATCCAGGATCAACGTACCGAGACTACTCGGACGACACATGCATGGACGAACCCATTCTCTGCAAAGAAGAACAAGGCCATGCAGTCAGGGAAGGGCCTTCAAGGCTCTGCAACAGACAAGTCTGGCTTGTTGGGGCTAACTGCTGCAAATAAGCCAGCTTTAAGGAAGTGCTTGTTTTAAGTAATAAGGCACACTTATGTCCTGGGGAACGTTACTTTTGTCAGCCAGCTTCCTGAGGAACTTGAACCTGCTTTATTTCTGTTGCTTTGGATTTGTTGTTTTTATTGTTGTTTTAGGGTAGGAGAGTATTTCTTTGACATGGACTGGCCTGAAACTCACTGCGAAGCCTGGGTTGGCCTCAAATTCACAGAAATCCTCCTGCCTTAACCTCATGGGTGCTTCCATTAGAAGTGTAAGCTGCCACTGTATGTACTCTTAAGAGACCATGTGTTTATTCCGATTCAGCCGCCCATTGTTTCTAGTAGGCTCCATTCACGTCTGCTTCATTCAATGTGGGCCACAAGGTGGCACTCTAATACAGGATATGAACATAGGAGGCCCACGGGCCAGCAGCATTTCTGAGCTCTGCTGGCACCCCAGCCTGGTTACAGACCCTCACTTACTTTCTGAGGAAATCTTCCAAGCCCTGACGACGCTGGTCAACGTGTTGGCGATTGTTCATGTTGAAAAATAGGTTCTTAGATGGAAGTTCTGGTAATTCTCTGATGAGAAAGAAAAAAATTAATCAGCAAATCAAGATGACTGGGCTGCAGAAATCCCTCAAACTGAAGGCACACCATGCATGGTAATAATCATCACACGGTTATCACATAACTATTGTTGTATAATATTAACTTAAAGGAAAATCTGTCTTAAAGCAATTCTGGGGCCACTGGTGATTAATATCCATAAAAGCTGGGAAAGTCACATGATGGATTTTAACTCCAGATGCAGTAGGCACAGAAGTAGCCAGAGAAGCGAATCTGTGACCTGTCCTTACCTCGTGAATTTTAACGTTATCAACTTTCAGTTCTAGACTATCACAGACAGATCTCCGTACTTTAGCCCATAAGTCACTTACACCAGCAATGCATTGCTTTGGAGTCTTTGCCGCAGCCACACAAATTCTCTGTACCTTCTTCGTACACAAGATGTTTTCATTGTAAAACACATGCTATTCGTCTGTGCAGAAACAGAAAAACATGAGGCTCACCTATGGGAAAAGGCACTTTCTCATTTCCTATATAACTCGATACTCACTCTAAAGAGGATACAAACCATGCCACATCAGTTCCATGTATGTGGGCACTGTGCAGTCTTACACATAACTCACCAGTCTCGGGTCTGAAGAAGCCACAGTGTTATCTTTGGGTGGCACAGCCAAACCCTGACCAGAATCCTGAAGGAAATCTGTGCTCTCCTAACTACAAGCATTGTTTCCAAAGATTAGGAAATAAATTCTGGTGGGTTTGGCAGCCCACACTGTCATCTCAGAGTCAGGGGGCTGAGGCAGGAGGGCCAGGGGTTCAAATCCACCCTGGGCTAGGAAGTGAGATTCTATCTTGATAAACACACACACACAAACCCTACAATGCAAAATGCTCAGGGACATTCCTTGCATTTTTAACAGCGGTACAGATAAGAATTGACCTCCCACAGCCCTTCAAAAGACTTTGCAGACAACTCATTAACACGAGTGCCATCAGTCGCTGGGGATCCTGAAGTCACTGCTCAACCAGACAACATTTTCCCATCCTCCTAGACAATGAGAGAGGTGATGATGAGTCAGGAAGGCAGCAAAACCCCAGTTCTATGCCAGATGGACATAAATGTCAGCCCGGGTTCTAGTCCAGGAGAATGACATCAGCTTTAGTTTCCTGAGCAGGAAATCAGGGTGGATATGAAGATGGACAAAAAGCACCTGGGAAGTACAGTTAACACTATTAGTGACTAGCTGTCTGTTTCCCTGGAGCAGCCCTGAGACAAGACTCTGGGAAAACAGGTCCAGAGTCCCCAGCTAAGCTAACCCATAATGTCACTCCTTTGGGTAAACAGATGAGTAAATAGTCTCCTTGGGGTAAAATGCAAACTGACAAACATCTGTGCCTTCAAAACATAAAGTCATCTCAGCTGAGTGTGCTGACTCACACTTGGAGCCCAAAGACTCAAGAGGCTGCGTGAGGACTGTCACCTGGCTGGGGCCAACTTGGCTGCAAAGTAAATTCCAAGCAGTCTGGGCTACCAAGTAAGATCCTGTATAAAATCTCAACCACCACCCCTTAAAATCAAAACAAGCAAATAAAACCTCTGTGTATAGTGTGTATGTGTGCATTGTGTGTTTTTGTTTTGGGGGGCGGGCTTGTTTGTTTGTTTTTCAAGACAGGGTTTCTCTGTGTAGCCCTGGCTGTCCTGAAACTCCCTCTGTAGACCAGGCTGACCTACTAAAAGATCCACCTGTCTCTGCCTCCCAAATACTGGGATTAAAGGCATGTACCACCAGGCCTGGCTTTACATATTTAAAGTTCATAATCATTACATTGCTAAATAAGAAACGAACTTTTCACTACTAAGATCTGTATCATTTCAAAATCCATCCTACCAATGAAACCTAGTTGTGTTCTTGGACATCTAAATGACTGTAATGTATTGGAGGTTAAGAACTCACCTGCAGCCCGGCGGTAGTGGCATGCGCCTTTAATCCCAGCACTTGGGAGGCAGAGGCAGGTGGATCTTAGTGAGTTCAAGGCCAGCCTGATCTACAGAGTGAGTTCCAGGATAACCAGAAATGAGAAACCCTGTGGAGGGCGGGGGGAGACTCACCTGCAAAGGCCACAGAACACTACATCTAGCCACTTCCGCTGCTACAGAAATGAAACCTACAGGAGATGCCTACAGCATCATGACATTCTGCAGGACAACTTCAAAACACAGCCTGACTCTAATGCGCTCCTTGGGACCAAGGCTTTGTTACACCAGAATTAGGGCCCTAATGAGGTCCAAGCAGACATGCTCGCAGTACTCTCCTCGGAGAGTTCCAGGCCACCGCAGGGACTTCTGACATGGCCAGTACAAGATGGGCCTAGTTAAATCCCATTTCCTGGCTCACAGTCACCACGGGTGTCAGTAACAAAAATTCACATGATACTGATAGCAGAACGGGGTCCATCTGTGAGCCCTTCTACCACCCCACATAAATGGGGACATTCCAGAGTCACCTGGAGCTTCATTTGAGTGACCAGATTCCCAGCTGATGCCCGCAGAGTTAGCCGAGGCTAGCCCAAAGCCTCACTCATCTACCCGCTTTGAATCGTACCATAGCAGCAAGTCTATACTGAGGTCACCAACTGACTCGGTCCCTGCCCTCCACCAAAACAAGATTTACTCATTGCCAGCTGGTGAGCTCTTCAAGAAATACCAGACCACCACCCAAAGAATGTAGTTCTCTGACTTCATATCATGTAATTTATCAGCACAGAATAATCTATATTTCATTATCTCCTGAAAATAATCAAATTTCATGATGCCATAAAGTGTGTGATGAGGGCTCACAAACATTTTTAAATGCAGTTAAAAGGCAACTAAATAATTTCATTTTGTTTAAAATTTTTTTTTTTACATTCCTTTTTTGGTGAGGGCTGGGGGGCGGTGAGGGACTGAGACAGGTTCTCAAGTGGACCAGGCTGGCCTTGACTTCACTATATAGCTGAGGATCCCCTTGAGCTGATCCTGTACCTCTGCCTCCCATGTGCTAGAATCAAAGGCATGGACCACCACATCTGATTCAAATGCCTATTCCCTTTTAAAATCTCATTCATTTAATTTCGTGTGTGTGTGTGTGTGTGTGTGTGTGTGTG
>JAQHUG010000128.1:2151650-2168754 GCA_028555095.1 Dicrostonyx torquatus | reverse complement strand
CACACACACACACACACACACACACTCAACCACCCACATGGGCTGGTGATTTCATTTCATTCCAGACCAGGCATCTTTGCACTGTATCAAGTCTCCAGCCTTGACCCACCGCAAGTCCCATTAGTAGCAAATGCCCATGCTCCCCACACCAGTCTGTCCCTCAGCTTAAAGCCACCACAGCCCCAGCCAGCCTCAGTTTCCAACCCCAGACTTCTCTGGCTGACTGCTCCAGCACACACTGGTCCACTCTGTATGACAAACCTCCCAAAGAACTTTCTTTTGTGTACCTATACCCTTCCCAATGCAACGCACCCCCCCAACAAAGACAGAGCAGAGCCTCCTAGGACAGAAAGCTAAAGAAACCTACAAGGCTCAGTCTTCCAGCTGTTACGGAAGTGGTGAGCACTGCTGAGGAGAGCAGACTCCATCACAGCGGCCTAAGGTCAGGCAGGGAGCTCCAGGGCTGCGCTGTGTGTGCCATCATTCCTATCCTTGAACAAGCTGGTCTTCCCGCCTCGATCACTAACATCAGGCTGTTTTCTTCTTTCTTCTGCTTCCTACCCCAACCTTTCCTTTCTCTCCTTTTGCTCCCTAATCCAATCATTTTGAAACACACCTGAGTCAGCACTCTCCCGCGCCTCTCCTGGTGTCATTTATTCGACTGTCCTTGAAGCACCACGGGCTCCCTGGCTCTCGGGGCTGCCCTGCACTAACAATAAGGCCTCCTCTCCTGGAGCAGACCATAAGCAACCAGGCCTGGCTCTCGAGACATCAGCGTCTGACACCTCCAGTGTACCCACTGACAGTCAACCGTAAGTGCCCTCAGGGATGAGCGAGTCGCCTTCAAGGGGGACACTAAATTCAACTTCAGCTGAAATAAAAACCCTTCCACCTGGCCTCTTGGACACCACTTATCATTCGGTAAGGTATTTCACAGATGGCCTCAGGTTTATCTTAATTTACCAGTCCCATCCTCCAAGGGTGTTGCCAATTAACAGCGGAAGGCGACTGGCGCACTGCTGAAGATCTATGAGGGCAAACTGTCTCCGAGCAACCTGAAGAACTTGAGAAACGCCTATTTACACAGAAATAATTGAAAATCATCCTGATGCCCTTAGTAGCTTCATCCCCTAAGACTTGTGCCGGGCAGCAATTTGTTAGCCTAGTTGGAATTAAAATATGTACTAGAACGTCATAAAAGCGTATTTATTTTAAAATATTCCATAATTCAGATGGGCCTCTCCTCCCCCACCCTGCAATTAGTAGGAATTAGTGAAGTTTCAACACACTTCCAGCTATGAACAGCATGCCCAGACAGCCGAGGTTCACCTATAATCTCTTAATTAGAGGCATCCCTCACGACCTGCCCACCATCCTTCACGCGATGCTGACAAGCTGTCAGCCACAAAGGACAGCCCTATGTCCCATACCTGGAATCACATGGATTTCCTATGGAAATGGCTTTCAAAGCCGCTGTTAGTCAATTTAATGACCTTATTAAACACTTTAATGACTTCTTGGGCCTAATGACTGTATCTACTATGAAAGGAACCGCCAGGAGGAGTAAAATTAAAAATTTAAAGTAACGGATCCCTTCTGCACTCCATGAGAAAACAGGCCATGAGGTCTGTGAAAATCCAATCACTGGGTACTCTTTGATCTCCATGACCCCTGTTTCTCCCTGTCCCCTGCCCCAGGTGCAGCCTTATCTGTCCACCTTGTCTTTTCTTCCCTAACAGCTGGGTAATATTACCCCAACTCTACAGATAAGAGAAGCTTAAGCAACTGGCCCAAAAGTCAGATGACCAGCGAGGCCAGGCTGCATTTATAACTCGGATTTGCCTCTTGTCCATAACCTAGACTCTAGTGGTTCCTTTAGCAGCAGTGGGGTGTCACTGTGCTCTCTTTGGGTGGGGTTGTCTGCTATTAGATAAATGCTGGCTCTTCTGATGTCAAGTCCAGTCACTGCATCTCCTCAGACTCCTTTTGGCCTGTGGCACTTGCACGGTTTGGGTGACTTTGACAGTTCTGAGAACTTGTTGGGTCTTTTGTAGATGTTCCTCGGTTGGGGGGTACCTGGTGTTTGTCCCAGGACTAGGTTCTGGGTGTTTGGAAGGAAGATCATAGAGCTAAAGGTCCCTCTCTGATCACATCCTAGGCTCCCGCAGTCACTGTGATTCCCCACTGCTGTGTACTGTGACCACCTGGCTGAGCAGTGATTGACAGGTCTTCCCATCATGGATGTACTGCTTCTTATCTGTTAGTAAATGTGAAGATAATATTGGGAGCTCATCAAATCCAGTTGGACCAAGACTGAATGAGCAAATGACCTAACTGGACTCTATAAATGTGACTGCCAGTGGGGATTGACTGAGAAGCCAATGATAATGGCACTGGGACCTATCTCTTCTGCATGTATTGACTATTTGGGAACCTATTCTATATGAATGCACATCTTCTTAGACTGAGATGGAGGGGGGAGAGCCTAGGGCTTCCCATAGGACAGGGTATCCTGCACCATCTTAAGGAAGCAGGGGGGAGGGCGGGGGGGT
Source organism: Dicrostonyx torquatus (assembly GCA_028555095.1). NCBI lineage: Eukaryota > Metazoa > Chordata > Mammalia > Rodentia > Cricetidae > Dicrostonyx > Dicrostonyx torquatus. Next base: position 2,166,202 of record JAQHUG010000128.1, on the reverse strand, counting down.
AGTGGGGGAGTGGAAGGGCCGGGAACAAGGGGAGTAAATGTAAATTTTGCTTTTAACAATAAAAAATAAATAAATAAATTTAAAAAATAAATGTGAAGATAAATTTACGTTGATTATTTTTCTAGTCATTTCTAGTTTAGTTGTAGCTGGCAAAGTAGTTCTTAAAATGTATTAAAATGCGGACCTGGAAGAGAGAGATGTTAAATGATAAATTCTATATGGTCTCCATTTTCTAAAAATGCACACACACAAGTACAGGAAAGGGCTGGAAAGTGAAAGCCCAAGCTTCTATCTTTTCCTTAGAATCTATGTTCTACAGGAAACAAATCTTTTAAAAACCTGGGAAATGGAAATGAAGTCTTTCTTCAGGACTCGGACGGAATAAACAGACCCGCAGGTGACTGTTCCACAGATGGGCTCCAAATGCTAACGCCACGGGAACCTGCAGTGTGGGGAAGGATTACGATTCCAGGCTGCTTTTCTTTTCTTACTGAAACTGGACTGTCACTTTTAAATTTTATATATTTTTAAGCATACGGGTGTTTTGGTGGGATGTATGTCTGTGTACCACATGCGTGCATGGCGCAGGAAGGAGCCCAGAAGAGGGCATTAGATCCCCTACGACTGCAGTTACAGATGCTGGAAATTGAACCTCAGGAAGAGCAGTCAGTGCTCTTACCCACTGTGCCACGGCATCAGCCATAGAAAGTGCACTATTCTTCAGTAGGAAAACTCAACAGCTGGGTAGAATGCCAGTGGCTGAGAATCAGAGGAAAGGACAGGGAATACAAAAGGAAGAGAGAGAAGAGCAGAACTTACGTTTAAAGGAGTGATAAAGAGCTCAAGGCACTACTCTCTATTTTTCAGTGGAATACATTAATTTAAACCTTAGTAGTTTCCAGCCAGTAGCCCAATATCTAAAGCTACATCCCCGTGTTTTGGGCAGCAGGGTGCAGCTCAGTGGTAGAGCACTACATGTTCTCCGGTCCTGGCACTACAACGACACAAGCAAAAATAAGACTACCAAGCTGGGTATCGTGGTGTACACCTACTAACTCCCAGCACTTGGGAGGCCTACATAGAGGATCACCGTGCGTTTGAGGCCTCCCTAAGCTAAAAAGTGAGGGCGAGGCCAGTCTGGCCTACGTGGTGAGACCTTGCCTCAAAATTTTAAACAAAAACTTGCTGCTCTTTCTTAAAGCAAGTCCAAAATGTCTCCATTGGTAAGCAAGCCTTGAACATATCCACACTATTCATCCATTCCTTAAGGCTGTTCACCCAACATGGCTGCAGGTTTTTCCCATCTCTGCAGCACTCTTTCCTCCCTCCCTGGACTGGCTAGTTTTAGGTGTCAACTTGACACAAGCTAGAGTCACCAGAGGAAGGAGCCTCAGCTGAGGAAATGCCTCCATAAGATCCAGCTGTAAGGCATTTTCTCATTTAGTGATCAATGGGGGAGGGTCCAGCCCATTGTGAGTGGTGCCATCCCTGGGCTGGTGGTCCTGGGTTCTGTAAGAAAGCAGGCTGAGGGCTGGAGAGATGGCTCAGAGGTTAAGAGCACTGACTGTTCTTCCAGAGGTTCTGAGTTCAATTCCCAGCAACCACATGATGGCTCACAACCATCTGTAATAAGATCTGGTTCCCTCTTCTGGCCTGCAGGGACACATGCAAGTAGAATGCTGTATACATAATTAATAAATAAATCTTTTAAAAAAAAAAAGAAGAAGAAGAAAAAAGAAGCAGGCTGAGCAAGTCAGGGGAAGTAGGCAAGCAGGCAGCTCTCCTCCATGGCCACTATATTAGCTCCTTCTTCCAGGCTCCTGCCCTGTTTTGAGTTCCTGTCCTGACTTAACTTCAGTGATCATGAGCAACGTGTAAGCCAAATAAAACCTTTCCTCTCCAGCTTGCTTTTTGGTCGTGGTGTTTTGTAGCAGCAATAGAAACTCTAACTAAGACACCCAGCGATAGGGTCCTGGTGGTACATGAACTCCCTTGGGACACTTAGACTTGTCCCATTCTGGGTATTCCCTGCCAAAAACACTCACTCAAGCCAGGAATGAAAGCACAAACCTTCAATCCCAGCACGCAGGAGGCAGAGGCAGGCAGATCTCTATAGTTCAAGGCTAACATAGTCTACATAGTGAGTTCCAGACCAGCAAAGGCTATGTAATAAGATCCTGTCCCAAAAAACCCCAAAATAATCAAAATATAGAGCTCACTCAAGTGTCAGTAACAGGTGGTTACCTAAGAGCTGCTGTTATTCCCCAACATAAAGTATGGACCCTTTGAAGAAGAAAAATCTTTACCTTTAAGGTGTAAGTCTCTAGAGCAGTGGTTCTCAGCCTTCCTAATGCTGTGACCCTTTAATACAGTTCCTCATGTTGTGGTGACCCCACACCATGAAATTATTGTATTGCTACATCATAATTTTGCTATAATTTTGCTACTGTTATGATAATGTAAGTATCTGATATTTAGGATATCTGATATTTGGCCCCAATGGGGTCTTGACCCACAGGATGAGAACCACAGCTCTAAAGGGAGCCTACAGTTATCACTCCAGGAAGTAGGGAGATACACAGGTGTAGGCATATACACAGGCAGGAATACAAGCCGCATCCCCTAAGAAGGGTGTTCTGGTTACACCAGCGGCTGAAGAAGCAGCCCAGCACCTTCATGGGGGAACAGCAGTCCAATGGTCAAGAACAGGATCTGAGTCTCCAGGAAACAGTGTCCTGCAACAGGGGGCAGCTCCTTTATCCCTTCAGGAAACAAGCTTCCTGAGGCAGCGGACAAAGGTCCTCAGTGCAGCAGAGAAATCAAACAGCTCTTCCTGGGCATTAGAATATAAAAAAAGGACAAAAACGCCTGACTCCACAGAAGATGTTGTTTGAAATGTGTCCCCTGTCACACTCACCTGCCTTTCCATTTGGATTCTGGGTTCTGTCTCATTAAACACAAGGGTTGATTCAGTGGGGTCTGTCTAATTATTCTTATTAAAATATGTAACCATAATATTTTAATTGTAAATTAAAGTTGCATGCATGAATGAGTCTGAATTCATTTTAATTTTATAATGGCCCAATGCCAAGGCCTTTTTATAGGGACAATCCATCAGCTGAGGTACTGCTCTCCTGGGAATTCAAACCAATGTGCAAATGGAACATATTTAACTAACAAGGGGGACTCCCACTCCCTTCTCTCCTCTTGCTAGATTTATTATGGTAATAAAGCTGCTTCGACAAGAGAGACTACATTTCCCAAATCTTTAAAAAAAAAAAAAAAAAAAAAAAAAACCAAACCTCGAGGCTGGCACCACCAGGTCTGTAGAGCTGGCATGTCACTCCTGGCCATCTGCATCCTGAACAAAGATGGCAAATAGGTCATAATCCACATTCCAATCTCATGATTAATTAGTAATGGCTGTTATCTATGGGCACCACCTGGAAAGTGCTTATATAAACACTGGTCGAGCTTCTAGAACAATCCGTGATACCGCACCTGATCCTTACATACGTGATTAGGGGGATCTTGACTGAACGACAACCAGTAGCTATGCTCTACAGACTCGGAGCCTCGAGCTGGCCCTGTGAGCGGAGAGTACTCTTGGGGCAATCAAGGATATGAAAACACCTCTTGAAAATGAAGCTATCAGAAGTCTCTTTTTGCTCCTCTACTGAGGCCTGAAGGAGGAGAAAACATCAGCCCACTTCAACAATGTATGAAGGCAAGCAAAGCAGGAGGGTGGGACTAGGTACAGCCCCAGGGACAAGACTGTGCCGAGCTGTCAAGGCTCCAAAATAAACCTGGTAACAGGGAGCAAGAAGAACGCTGGAGCAGGGGAGAAGTACAACTAGAGAAAGACTTTGGGGCTGCAGGTATCGAGACACCAGGTGCAGGGACTCTGGCTGTGTGGTACCGCTAACAGCTCAGCACACAGGGTCCTTGTGGAGAACAGACAGCCGATTTATACTACACTCTGGATGTCACTTCTCTATAATTACTTTGTTTTGTTTTGTTTTTTTGCTTTTCAAGACAGGGTTTCTCTGTAGCTTTGGAGCCTGTCCTGGAACTAGCTCTTGTAGACCAGGCTGATCTCGAACTCACAAAGATCCGCCTGCCTCTGCCTCCTGAGTGCTGGGATTAAAGACGTGCGCCACCAACGCCCGGCCTATGATTACTTCTTACTAAACTAGATTTTTGAACACTGTCTCTCCATCTATTTGCGGTATGGTTTTTTCCCTTTTCTATTGAAGAAATCGCCATTTTTAAATTCATTAATGATATTATATTAGTATATAGTCATTTATCAGAAAGGACATCTTCAAGATCCCAGACAGACTTCCAGGCAGGTCTATGAGGGATTATCCTGACTAGGTAAACTGAGGGAGGAGGTCTCACCCTAAACACGGGTGTCACCATTCCCTAAGCTTGGGTCCTGGACTGCATGAAAGGAACAAAGTTGAACAAATTGAGGTTAGGGGTGATGGTTCAATTGACAATGTGTTTGTTGTGTAAATGTAGGAAGGACATGTTTTTGTTCCCTAGATTGGTGACAGAAGTACATGGTGACACAAACCTGTAATCTCAGCACTGTGGGGAGAGACAGAGGATCCCATGGTTCACCAGCCAGACAGTCTATCATAACTGGCAAGTTCCAGGTCAAGTAGAGACCTTGTCTCATAAAACTAGGTAGAAAGTACATGAGGAATAACACCTGAGGTTGACCCCTGGTCTCCACATCCACATGTACGTGCATAACCACACACACACTCAGAAACACACACACACAAGAACAAATGAATGAAGTCAAGTGTAGTGGCACACACCTTCAGTCCTAGTACTTAGAAGGCAGTGGGGAATCTTGTGAGTCTGAGGCCACTCTAGTTTACATAGCAAATTCTATAACAGCCAGAGCTATAGTGAGACCCTGCCTCAGATAGATAGATGATAGATAGATAGATAGATAGATAGATAGATAGATAGATAGATAGATAGATAAAAAGAAAGCTAGATAGATAGGAATAACTGAATCAACCAACAACCACAAGCTTCTTACAACCAGGGCATAGCTCAGTTGAGAGAGTGTTTGCCAACCATATATAAAACCCTGGTTTGGTCCCTAGCAATGCACAATCTATACTTGTAAGCCCAATACCCAGGAGGTAGACACATTAGCTATATATCAAAGTCAAGATCAACCTGGACTACATAAAGCTCAAAATTATAGTTTTTGTTGCTTTCATAGGTGGAACACACACATACTGAAGGAAAAAAAAATCTTTTTTTGTTTGTTTTTTGAGACAGAGTTTCTCTGTAACTTTGGAGCCTGTCCTGGAACTAGCTCTTATAGACTAGGCTGGCCTCGAACTCACAGAGATCCGCCTGCCTCTGCCTCCCAAGTACTGGGATTTAAGGTGTGCGCCACCAACGCCCAGCTGAAAGAAATTTTTTAACTGTGACTTTGGAGCAATGCTCTTGGTGGGCACAGCTCAGCCGGTGCTGTCAGACTAAGGCAGTTGTGGTAAGGATTTCACCCCACCCAAAAGGGGACAAGACTTTGCCCTCTGAAGCTGCAAGTCATCCCTAGACCTGTAGCATCCTGCCTTAGTATGGTTTTGGCTCCTGAACAATCTAATACATGACCATCATGGACTGTTGTAGCACTTCTGGCTTTCAGAAGAAATGGACACTATATACAGCGTCTGCCTCCCATACCCATGGGTTCTGCATTCAAGGATTCAACCAAAAACATGCCAAAAGTAGTTGACAGCAGAGCCTGGGAAGATACATCAGTCTAGAAAGTGTTTGCCAGGCAAGCATAAAGACCCAGGTTTGAGCCCCAGAATCCACTTAAAAATCAGGTCATAGCGAAGAATGGAGAAAGAAAATGTGGTACATTTACACAATGGAGAAAGAAAATGTGGTACATTTACACAATGGAGTACTACACAGCAGAAAAAAATAACGACAGCTTGAATTTTGCAGGAAAATGGATGGAAACTAGAAAACATTCTTTTGAGTGAGGTAACCCAGACACAGAAAGACAATTGTCACATGTACTCACTCATAGGTGGTTTTTAAACATAAAGCAAAGAAAGCCAGCCTAAAAACCACAATCCCAGAGAACTTAGACAACAATAAGGACACTAAGAGAGACTTACCTAGATCTAATCTACATGGGAAGTGGAAAGTATAAAAAGACAAGATCTCCTGAGTAAATTGGGAGCATAGGGACATTGGGGGAGGGTTGAAGGGGGGAGGAGAGAGAGGCAGGGAGGGAAGCCCAGAAAAATGTAGAGCTCAATTAAAAAAAAATAATAATCAGGTCACAGTAGCTTACATTTGTAATCCCAGTTCTGAGGAGGTAGAGGAGGATTGCTGGGGCTCAATGGCCAGGCAATTGAACCTAATTGATAGGTCCCAGATCACAGTGAACAACTGAGTCTCAACACACAAGTCAGACAGCCATCTGAGGGACAACACCTAAGGCTGGCCTCCACACACATGTACCAGTGCATGCACGATTGGAAGGAGGCTGGGCTATCTTGGGCTACACAGTACATTTGTACTAGATATTCACAGACTTTTTTTCCTGGTCATTCTCCCCTAAGTGATATAAAATAATATAACTATTATCACAACATTTACATTGCATTTGGCATTTTAAGTCTTCTAGAGATGACGGGACATGGTGACACACACCTGTAATCCTACCCATGGGGAGGCAGAAGCAGAAAGATCAGAGTCAAGCCCAGTCTTGGCTGTATAGTGAATTCAAAGCCCCTCTAGTACCCTGCCTTAAAAGATTAGATAAAGTATACAAATACTTGGAAGGATTGGGCAGGCTGTATGCAAATACTGCACCATTTTATACAAAAGGTTTGCGCATCCTGAGATGTTGGTGAATACTTTCCTAGATAGAACCAATCCTTCTGGGTAGTGAATTAGCACTACCCCAGGAAACTGGGCTTTGGAGGCCTTAAGTCCAGGATTCAGTCAAGAAAAGATGATCTTGCTCGAGTTGTGTGGGAAACGAACAAACAAAAATCAAAGCAACAACAGAGCTCTAAAAGACAATGAACAGGTCAGACTGAAGCTAATGGTAGACATTTTCCTGGGTTCCTACTCCAAGCTGGGAGTACCAGGGAGAGCAGAGCAGAAAACCAAGCAAGCAGAGGAAAGAGGTGCTCAGATGGAGGATGGGGGCAGAACCAGGGAGAACTCTGGGCCTGGAAGCCAGTGTGTAGACAGACGAGTGGCAGGCAGAGTGCACAGTCACAGACTAGAAAGGGAATGCCGTTGGATCTGTCTACAGTGGGGACAGAGAGAATCTGTCTTCCTTCAGCCCCTTCCGATAGATCACCGGCTTCTAGTTACTACTTGGACCAATTTGTGATGAGCCAAAATTCATTGGTTATTTATTTGCGAGTTTTCAGCCCAGACTTCCACACATGAACAGGTAATGTCTTACCTCTTTCTGTTGTTCAGGAAACATCTTCAGCTCAGGCCCAACAAACCTGAAAAATAAGGTATCATCAATGCTAGTGACACCAAGCTTCCATTCCAACATTCCATGTTCCCCAGACTCTTCAACCTGTGAAAATGAAACTTTCACTCACAATTTCCCATGCCCCTCCCTCCAGACCTATGAAAACAGGTGATTAAAATGTATGCTGTATGGTCAAGGGGGACAAAAAGACCACTGCCAGGATCTGTGGATATAGTGACATTTTATTTGTGTTTTAATAAAGATGGCCTAAAGATCAGAAGGACAAAGGTAATCCACTAGAGGGCAGGCAGTGGTGGGACACACCTTTAATCCCAGGATGTGGGAGACACAGGCGGGTGGCTCTCTGGAGAGTTCAAGGCCACTCTGGGCTATACAAGCTCAATGCAGAAACAAATCCAGGTGGTGGTGCCTTATACCTTTAATCCCAGTACTAGGTGAGTCACAGGCCTTTAATCCCAGCATGAGAGGGATTATAAAATGAGGAGAGAGAGGCTTAGTCTGCTTAGTTTGCGATTGCCCAGCCTTGACTGAGGTAAGAGCTTGGCTGCTTTGCTTTTCTGGTTTTCAGATTGAACCCCAATTTCTGTCTCTGGGTTTTTATTATTCATGCTATATGTGAATGTGGCTTTATTTGGAAATACAGTCTAAAATGCACAGATACAGTCTTTCTAGCTTACTTAAGTGGATCCTAGGCCTAATGACAAGACTCCTTTTTGAGTTGGGAGATAGGGTCTCTCATATCCCAGGCAGGCCTCAAATTCACTATGTAGCTGATTCTGATCTTCCTGCTTCTACTATCTAAGTGCTGGGTTTAAAAATGTCCACCACCATACCTAGTGACAAGCATTCTCCTAAGAGAAAGAGAAGGACCAGGTGTGGCTCATGCCTGTAGTCCCAGTACTTAAGAAACAGAAGCATTAGGATTGCTATGAGTTCTAGGTCAGCCTGAGCTACAGAGTGAGCCCCAAAGGGAGGGGGCAAGGAAGGATTCTTTCCTAAACTTCTGGAGGGAGGAACATCCTGCTAAGACCTCAGCTTCGAACTTCTCCCTCCAGAATTGTGTAAGAATACATTTCTGAGGCTGGAAGGACCAAGTGTGTGGTAATACAGGATGCTAGTACAGAAGAGACCTATACGGAGTGAACAAGAAAGATGACCTGCAGGTACAACGGGGAATGAGGAGACTCGTGCACTTGAACAGACCGAGTTCCTACCATACGCCATGTGCAGAATGCAAAGCAGGCTCAGCTTGGGAGATAACTATATAATTACAGTAGGGGGAACAACATGAAAAGGACAGGGCAGGGAATCCGGGATAAGAATGGAAGGACATACACCACAGATGAACCTGGAGGCCATTATGTCATCACAAAAACACAAATACGCAGGGAATGCCTACAGTTGTCACAGACAAAAGCAAAATGGTGGTTTCTGGAAGGTGGAGAGGGGAGGTATTGTTCAATGGCGGTTTCAGTCCACAAGTTAAGGAATTCTGGAGATTGGCTGTACATTGTCTATGAACAACTGAATCTCAACAAGCAAACCATTTGTATAACTGCAAATGGTTATTATAGTAAATCTTGTATATATAGACGTGTGTGTGTATGTATGTATGTGTGTGTGTGTGTCTTGCTCTACTGCATTTCTCCAACAAAGCACAACTGTAGGGTTTTGTGTGGCTCGACCCTGTGAGGGAGAACTGAGCACACTCACTGCATGTAGCCGAGCATGGCTCAAGTGAAGGAATGAGCACAAGTGTGACTTCAGTTCCGACCCACCTGCTTCCCAACTCCAGAGCCTAATGCTGGCTCCATGGGTCAGAGGTGAGGACTTCCCCCCATTAGATATGGGTGGATTCAGACCCAGCCCTGGAGTGGAAAGGGCCTTTCTAAGCCACAGTGAGAAATTAGTGGGTTTCATTGTTAAGAAAATTTATTTTATTGTTTTCTGTCTTTCGTTGGCTGATTTAAGAGAGATAAAAGAGGTGACTCAGCCGGTAAAGGACCGTACAAGCATGAAGTCCTCACTTTGATTCTAGCACCCAGATGTAATGGTATACATTTGCACTCCCAGCTCTGAGGAGGCAGGGGCAAGCAGATCCCCTGGGAAGGGAGGCAAAGACAGGAGATAGAAGGAAGGTGGGGAGGGAGGAAGAAAATATGAATGAAAATCCTCCAACAAACCTTTGACTGTATCTATCTCCCTTGTAGATGTGGGGCCAAGTCCCAAGAGCTGGATGGCAAGCCTAGGGACAGAGGGACCCAAATACACCTTTCTGGTATTCCCCCTCTACCTCTTACCGCCTGGTCTGCACACTGCCTCCTCCAGTACACCATCTTAGCCTTCGACAACATCACCTTAGTAATACTGAAGAGATTCCCATGAGACAATTGTAATAAGGGGAGTCATCAGGCATACATCTCACTTCTCATAATTCTGTCTGCAGAAAGGTCATTGCTATAGCCTAGGCCTTAACTACCTGCCAAGGGTCCAGCTCCAAGTTCCGTGCTCTCTAGAAGTGGCGGATCTTTAGGAGACAGGAATTAGTTCAAGGAAATAGTCACTGGAGGATTTCCCTGAAGTCACTGGAACCCCAGTCCCTCCTCTTCCTACACTTCCAGCTATGAACTGTAGTCATAAGCCCTAAACGAAACAGGATAACCAACCAGGGACCAACACCTCTGAAAGCATGGGCCAAAACACCTGCATTTAAGGTTATTAGCAATGATAGAAAATTGGCCAACACAGCTATTTTATTTAAAAAAAAAGTTACATACATGAATCTTAGTATCCACAGGGAAAAAAGAGCAGGAAGCAGGAAGGTCCCTGTGGGACAGGACCTGTTTAAGGGGTTGGCTAACCATCCTGGGTCAGTCTCAGGAGAACCCAAGAAAGTGGAGAAAGGTGGCTGTTTCCAAGGCATCTGAGAGCTCTGTTGGTTTGCAGTTCTCAGAAACTTATCACTTATCCCTGAAGATGCAACCTCCTGACCCCGACACCCAGCTCCTGAGAAGCATTTCCTCCAGGGAGTATATTCCCCTCCAGGGAAGAAAGCTGTGTTGTATCTACCCTGGACTCCACCATTGCACTGGCCAGCAGGAGAAAGGCTGGTCGTGCTCAGGAGATGACAATGTAGTCACTTTACTAGGAAATGCCTCTAGCACAGAAGGTCCCTAAACAATGCTACGTCACACAGACGGGTCCCAGTACCAAAGTTAGGGTATGACAGCCTACAACAATACAGAAATCACTAGAGAATTGGGAATTACTAACACAACTGGGAAACCAGCAATTGATAAAAGCACATGACAATTTAAATCTGTGGTTCTTCTCAGGGGAGGAGAAAAGGACGACAGAGCTGGAAAGACAGCTCAGCAGTTAGGAACACTCGCTGCTCTTGTAGAGGATACAAATTTGGTCCCAGCACCCATGCCAGCTAGCTCACAACCACCTGCAACTACAATTCCAGGGATTAGATCCACTCTTTCAGCTTCTGCAGACACTCATGCACACACAGACTACCAGGCACACACACACATACACATAAATAAAAGTAAATTCACAAAAATTTAAAATAGACAAGTCAAATAATAAAAATTATTTATAACCTCCAAGACAAAAGATGTACAGATCAATTCATGAAATGCTCTTGCAAGTCTCCCAAAGAATATTTCCATAAAAAGGTGAGCAAAGGTTTTCATCAACCCATAAAACTAAAACCAAAAATGTATTAAAATAAAATTTACAGAAAAACCTTTGGACCAGCCTGAGTCCCCTAGTAGGCTCAACAGACTGATCAAGCCAGAATGCAGTCTCCAATCAGGTGCCAAGCAATCAATAAACCTTGAAATCTTGAGTCACAAGGCTCTCTATATAAGGATGAGCAAGGCCATTCTGTTTTAACCCAACAAGGAAGCAATCGATCCATTTCTTGTTCCTTGTTCCTATTTCTTGCAACCTGTTTCTTCCTTCAGGCCTTCAGCTGAGTTTGCCAGCTTCTGCCTAGAAAGCCGGTCTTCTCTGCTTAGCCCATCAGGTTGATCATCTGGTCATATTTGTGTGTGTGATACAAAGAATTGAACTCAGGATCCTACGCATGCCAGGCAGGCACTCCATTAACTGAGCTTTGTCCCCATCCCTCACCTAGTCTTTAAATAATATACTCCCTGGTTCTTCTTCATCATCATCATCATCATTATAAAGCCTGGCAGTGGTGGCACACACCTTTAATCCCAGCCCTCAGGAGGCAGAGACAGGCAGATGATCCCTGTGAATTCAAGAACAGCCTGATCTACACAGAGAAACTCTGTCTCAAAAAATTAAAATAATAATAATAAATATTTTTGAAAGTAGAACTCTCACACATATCAATTCCACTTCTTTAGTTTTCATTATCTTATTTTATGCATATGGGTATTTTGTCTTTATGTATCTGTGTACCACATGTCTGCCTACTGCCCTCAGAGGTCAAAAGAGGAATCAGATCCTATAGAACTAGAGTTACAGATGACTGTGAACCATGATATAGATGCTGGCATTCAAACCTGAGTTCTTTGGAAGATCAGCCAGTGCTCTTAACTACTGACTCCAGGCCTTGGGCATATATAATTTTTTTAAAAAAATGCAAGTAGTATCTCAAAGAGATATTCATACACATGTTCACAGCAGAATGACTCACAAGGCTAAGATGGAGAAGCAATTCAAGTGTTCATAGATGGGTGTGGAATGTGCACGTGACAGCATTCAGTCTTATAAGGAAGTAACCAGGACACATAGATCACATAGATCAGTGGTTCTCAGCCTATGAATCACCACCCCTTTGGGAGTCAAAGAATCCTCCTCTCACAGGGGTCACCTAAGACCATCAGAAAACACAGATATTTATATTATGATTCATAACAGTAGCAAAATGACAGTTATGAAGTAGCAATGAAAATAATTTTATGGTCAGTTGGGGGTCACAACATGGGGAAGTATATTAAAGGATCGCAGCATTAGGAAGGTTGAGAATCACTGACATAGATGGACTTTACAGATACTAGGCTAAGTGAAAAACTCGGTCACAAAAGACAAATCCTTCATGATTCCACTTATATGAGGGTTTGTGTGCATGTGTGTATAATGTTTGTGTAAGTTCATACATGCATGTGGGTGTACATGTGTGCAAATGGAGGCCAGAGGTTGATGTCAAGTGTCTTTCTCAATTTCTCTATCATATTTTTAGAGGCAAAGTCCCTCCCCGAACCCAGTGCTCACCAATAGTCTAAGCCTGGTCAGACAGGAAGTGCCTCTTGTCTCTGCATCCACCCTGCAGTGGAGTTACAAACATGTCATCACACCGGGCGTATTACATGGGTGGGGGGTATCCAAACTCGGGTCCTCATGTTAGCATAGCAAGGACTCTGCTAGCTAAGCTATTGCCCGCACCCTCCTTGGAGGCTTTTACCCTAGTCAGATTCGTACAGGAAGTAAGCAGGGGCCAGGGAGCAAGGAGGAAATGGCACACTTTCCGTGTTCAATGGACAGACAGAGTTTCAGTTCTGCCAGACACAAAAAGAGCTAGGAAGGTGTGGCACATGACATGCGTGCACTGCACATGACACGTGTATGCTGCACACGACCGAGCTGTGCATTAGATGAGTAAGACGGTGAGTTTCACGTTATGTTTCCCATCACAATCAAGACTTATAATTTTTAAAAACTCTAAAGTACGCTTAAACACTTAACCTTTCTACTAACAGAAGCTCAAGGACACCAGATACCATAGCTGTCCCTTTAAAATTAAAGCTTTGGGGAGAAACAGATCAGCAGTTAAGAGCACTGGCTGCTCTTCCGGACGACCCAGGTTTGATTCCCAACACACAAATGGTGGCTCACAACCATATGTAACAGCAGTTCCATGAGATCTAACACCCTTTTCGGACCTCCTCAGGCACCAGGCACGCACATGGTGCACAGACATACATACAGGCAAAAATTCATGCATGTAAACAAATTTTAAGAGAATAAAAGTAAAGATTTGATGATAATATCCAGTACTGACAGGGATAATTAGAAAAGGAAATCAAACACAATCAGTAGGAATGTGACCTATGTCAACACCGTGAAAAACAAGAAGGCCCAAGCTGGGTATGGTGATATGCACCTGTTATCCCAACATTCAGAAGTCTGAGACAGGAGGATCATGCGTTCAAGGCAGTCTGAGCTACAGAATGAGGCCATGTCTTAGAAAATTCTAAAAAGACGATTCAACCTTATATTCCAAAAATATTTGTAAATTGTTTATATTCCTTCACTCAGAAAATTCAACCTAAACAGCTCAATGCAATGTGTGCAAAGTCTATGCAGACCAAGAGACATCCCCAGTCATTTGCCTTAAATGGTACATCCTAGCACTGGAGAAGCTCGAGCAGGAAGATGATACAAACGCAAGGATAGCCTGTGCTACAATGTGGACCCTATCTCAAAAACCTAAACATAGGCGTGGTGGTACACACCTTTCATGCCAGCACTGAGAAGACAGAAACAGGCAGTCTCTGAGTTCGAGACCAGTCTGGTCTACATAGCAAGTTCCAGGCCAACAAAGGATACACAAGGAGACCTTGCCTCAAAAACAAACAAATTGGGACTGGAAAAATGGCTTGATGATGGTCCCATTCCCAGCCCTCATCTGGTGGCTCATGATATATTATATAATTATTATCTATTATATAATTATATAATATATATATTATATATACTTATCTATATAGCTGCTATTCCAAGGGATCCAATTCCTTCTTTTGGCCTATGTGCTCAAGACATACAGCACACATATATGCACACAGGCAAAACATTCATACACATAAAATAGATAAATCTTTTAAAATTCAAACTAAATATAGGAATGAGAAAAATGAGTAAACAGGTAAAGGTGTCCACTGTCCAGCATGACAATCTAAATTCAATCCCCTGGACCCACATGGTAGAAGAGAACCAACTCCCTCAAGTAATCTCCATGACCAACACATGCATGTTATGGCAAACACACACACACACA
>JAQHUG010000128.1:2122946-2136534 GCA_028555095.1 Dicrostonyx torquatus | reverse complement strand
CCACCCTGGTGCGCATGTGCAAGGCGATCTTTAAAAGGCAGAGGTGCCATCTTCCGAGCTCTTTCCCTTCCTTCACTCTCCGCGTTTTCCAAGGATTTTGTTCACTCCCTTCTAATAAAACTCCACATGGTACGTTTATGGGCTTTCCTGTGTGTCTTTGCCACCCGCGCCATTACCATAACCTCAGAGTTCTCCAACTGTTGTCCACCTCTTATCGCCTCTGCGATATGACCACAGGTCATTTCCACTGCCCATCTTATTGCTCAACCAATAGCCTCTTTTGCTTCCTATTCCTTTGATATCCCTACCCCATCTCCTTTACCCCATTCACCACAATGGCTGGTAGGCCTCTCCACCTCCTCAGAGAGACAATGTGCCACTTTCTTTAACCTTATCTGTATTGCAGTTGGTATTGTTTTAACCATTAATTTGTTTCTGTGTTTATCATCTGCCATCTCAAAAGTCCCCAAAGGCCAGGGGCCTTGTCCAAATCATTTATGCTTTAAAACTCAGCATTCACTTAGTACGGTGCCTGGCAGAGAGTCAGTACTCAATAAATATTGGGCACATTAAACTTGATTGAATGAGTTCCAGAAATTTCTCTCCATTTCTGCATCATCAAGTTTCGGATAAGCCCAATCACCTGGGATGGAAAGGTAGGCATAAGAACAGTAGCCTCTCATGCCCGCCTGCCTCTTTCCATCATGCCTAGCCCTTCATCACCTGAGGAAAGAGAGCATTTCCCCAGCACCGACCATAGCTAATGTGCTCAAGAACACACTGCTTTCACTGTCCCCTAGCTCTTGATTCCACTGGACTGCGGGAGGCTGAGCTGGGAAATAAGACTAATGGTAACCCTTCCACCACTAAAAATTCAAAAGGGAAGGCTCACAAACCCCTACCTTTCCTGAGGATCCATAGGCAGCTACCAATAGACAGGTGTGCTGGTTTGAATGGGAATGGTCCCCTATTAGGCTCATATATTTGCATGTTTTGTCCCTAAACAACTGTTTGGAAGGATTAAGAGGTGTGGCCTTGGAGTAAATATGGCTTTGTTGGGAAAGGTGTGTCACTGGGGGTGGGCTCTGAGGTTTCAAAAGCCCAAACCAGAACCAGTCTTCCTCCCCCCCCACCCCTGCCTTTTCTCTCTTCCTCCCTCTCTCCCTGCTATCTGCAGATCTGGACTAAGTACTTCTCCAGCACCACACTTGCCTGTGTTCCATCACGCTCCTTCCCATGACAACAACAGATTAGCCCCCTGAAACTCTAAGCCAGGCCCCAATTAAATGCTTTCTTTCCTAAGAGTTTCCTAGGTCATGGTGTCTCTTCACAGGAATAGGACACTAGCTAAGTCAATGGGGGAAGAAGGGACATTTTTCTCAATGCTCTAATCCATTTGAAAAGTATTCAGATTCCTGTAAACAACCCCTCCCCAATGGCCCTGTGTGCAACTCATCAAGCAGAAGAGGGACTGGTTTGGAAAGAGAAAGGAGACCAGCAAGAAGGGACAAGAGACAGTCATGGGAGAGAATATGATCAAAATACATTATATAATGAGCCCTTTCATCATTTTTCGTTCATGTAAGTTAACAGGACATTTTTTAAAAAGACAAAAGTGGGTGGCTGAAGATGTATCTCAGTTGGTAGGGTACCTCCCGGCATGTAAGAAGCCCCGAGTTTGATCCCTAGCATCACAGGAATGGGGGTAGTATGTGTTGATAATCCCCACTGTAGAGGTAGAAGCAGAAAGGTCAGAAATGTTGAGGTCATCCTCAGCTGTGTAATGAGTTCACAGCCAGCCTGGGCTACAAGGGACCAGGTATCAAAAACAGAAAGGCAAGCAGGCAGGCAGGCAGGCAGGCTGGCTGGCTGGTCAGCCAGCTGAACATTACAATGCACGGTCTTAATATCAGCACTTGGGAGGCAGGGAAGGGGAGATCTCTGGGAGTTCTAGGCCAGTCTGGTCTAAACAACACGTTCAAGGACAGTCAAGGCTGAGAGAAACACTATTTCAAAACAAAAGGTGGTTAAGAACACTGGCTGCTCTTTTAGAGGACCCCAGTTCAGTTCCCAGCATCCACATGGTGACTCACAATGGCCTGTAATTCTAGTCCCACAGGATCTGACATTGGTAGACACTGCATGCATGTAGTGCCCAGACATACATACAGGAAAAAACATCCATATACATCACATAAAATAATTTTTAATTAAGCTTTTCTACTAAAGAAAGAAAGAAAGAAAGAAAGAAAGAAAGAAAGAAAGAAAGAAAGAAAAGAAAAGAGGGTGGATTGGACAGAGGGGAAAGAAATACTGAGCTAGACGTGGTGATCCATGCTTGTAATCTGAGCATTTAGGAGGCAGAGGCAGGAGATCAGTTCAAGTTGAAGGCCAGCCTGGTCTCAAAAGTAGATGGGAAAAAAGAGAAAAGAAAGGGTTGGGCTAGAGGTGTGGATCCGTGGTAGCATAATTGCCTAGAATGTCCAGGTCCTAGGTTTAACACAATAAATAAGTAAATAATACAATTTTAAAACAATCAAAAAGCCGGGCGGTGGTGGCGCACACCTTTAATCCCAGCACTCGGGAGGCAGAGGCAGGCGGATCTTTGTGAGTTCGAGGCCAGCCTGGTCTACAAGAGCTAGTTCCAGGATAGGCTCCAAAGCCACAGAGAAACCCTGTCTTGAAAAACCAAAAACTAAAATAAAATAAAAATAAAAATAAAAAAACAATCAAAATCTAATTGTTTACTATCAGACACTGTTTGAAGCCTACAACATGAACTATCCCTTTGGATTCCCAAGCAGCTACATAAGCTACACATCATTATTACCCTAATGTTTAAACTAAGAAAATGGGCATTGGAGTAAGTCAAGCAGCCAGAACGGCCAGATGGATTCAGAAAAATCCCTTGCTCTTAGCACACCAGAACCCTAAAAGGGTGCCTACGCTTGATCTTCACAAATAAACGCTTAAAGTCAAGCAAAGTGGTGCACACCAAGAACCCTAGCATTTGAGGGATGGTCTAGGCTACCCAGAGAAACTCCACCAAAAAGGAAGAGGAAGAAAAGATCAAGATATGGGGAGGGGAAGGAGGAGAGAAAAGGGAGTGGGGAAGAGGAAAGGGGCAGGGAAGCTTAAGAGACAGCCAGCCAGGAACAGTGGTGGTGCACGTCTCTAATCCCAGCACTTTGGATGCAGAGGCAGTCGGATCTCTACGAGTTCGAGGCCAGCCTGGTCTACAAAAGCTAGTTCCAGGACAGGCTCCAAAGCCAACCCAAACACTGGGTTATTACTAAGTATTCACACGCTCCAGGATGTGAAGGAGGCCAAGTTCTGTCCACGTATGAATGTAGAAAAGCCAGCATCAGAATGTGACCAGCATCACATCATTAGCTATGAATGGGCCCCAAGGATAACTTGAGGACAAGTCAACCCACTGGGTAATCACTGCAATTTGTCACCTGTATGACATCATTATGTCATACAGGTCACTTGTGAAGCAAAGCTCATTGTGCCAAAAGATGAGCGCTGGTGACAGGGCTACAGGAAGGAGGATTGTGGATGAAGAGGATTCCAAGAGAAGGCAGGAGTCAAAGGGCACCCAGAAGATAGAGGCCAGTGGATCTCTGTGAGTTCAAGGCCAGCCTGTTCAAGGACAGCCAGGACTACATTAATAGAAAGATCCTGGGTTTTTTTGGGTTTTGGTTTTGGGTTTTAAAAAGGTGGGGGGGGCACACATGAGCCACCTAACTAGGTCTTGATAATGGAAGAAGACAAGCAGGAAAAACAGGATCAACCTGAGGCTCTTAAAACACAAGGCAGCTGGCAAAATGGCTTAGAGAGTAAAGGCACCGGCCATGCAAGCCTGGTGACCTGAGTTTAATCCAGAATCCACATAAGGGTGGAAGGAGAGAACAGACTCCACAAAGTTGTTCCAACCTATGGCACTGGAAGATACTGGAGTCTTATCCAGTTACAAGGCAGAGGCCCAGGTATGACACTCCCAGAGCCAAATTTAATGCTTACACCATTACATAACCTGAAGACACCTGCACACACACCCCCTCTATAACTGGCTCCCAACTGGCTTTCTGGTTTTGGTTTGAGTTTGAGTCCTGGTTGGCTGTTGTGGAATAACCTTTTTGTACACTGCAAAAATGTGTCTTTGCCAAGAAGCCTTCTGACTGGTTTAATAAAGAGTTGAGTGGCCAATAACTAAGTGGGAAGAGGTTAGGTGGGACTTCTGGCCAAAAAGGAAGAGGAGATTAATCTAGGTGAGGGAGAGACGCCAGAGGAAACAGAAGATGCAAGATGTAAGAGAAGCTAAAAGTCATGAGGCAAAACACAGATTAATATAAATGAGTTAAGTTATAAGAGCCAGTGGGTCAAGCCTAAACTATAGGCCGAGCTTTCATAATTAATAACAAGTCTCTCTGTCATGATTTGGGGGCTAGCAGTCGAAAACAGCCTCCTAGAGCTGGCTGCAAACTCACCACACAGGCAAGGATGTTCTTGAACTCCTGATCCAGGATTACAGGTATAGGCTACTGGGTTCAGTTTTATTACTTATAATCTCTAACACAACGTCAACACGGAGCTTCAGCTCACACCGGCATGCTGTAACACTTCATGGCAAATTCTAGCTCTGCTTTCCCTATGTCTTCTGCTCAGTTTTGCTGTGAGCCTAAAACCACCCTAAGAAATAAAGACCACTGGGGGCAAGGAAGTGGGGTTGCACCTAGAAGGAGTTGGGGACAAATGGGATCCAAATACATCGAATGAATTCTCAAAGAATTAATAAAAAATAATAATAAAAACCTTTACAAAAGGGAATGAAGGGCACTTAGCAACAGGGAAAACCTGGACAGAGGGCACAATGGAAAGGGGAAGTCGGATCACTCACAGACTGATGACTGGAGGGAGGCCGGTGTCACAGGCAGGATGAGGAAGCTGCAGAGGGGGTCAGAAAGAAGGCTAAGCCCCGAGAACAAGCTAGCTCAATGTAGAACATTGGCCATTCCTGTTTGGGTCTAAGATTGGGAAGTGTACAGGTATGAGGGTTAGAGAAAACTCCACCCAAAGCTCTTCCCTCACGGGGAGACCATCTCCTGGAAAAGGGAGAGGTGGGGTTGGGTGTGGTGGCTCGCACCTGTGATGCCAGCTCTTGGAAAGTTAAGGAAGGGTTCCTGAAATCCAAGGGCAGTTTGAATAAAAGAGTGAGTTCCAGGATATCCTGAGCTACTGACGGAGACACTGCCTCAAAGTCACAAGATGGAAACAAAAACTAGAAGGATTGCAACACATGGGCAATCACCACCTTTTACACTGGCCACGGATGCCAGGACTGGTGCCAGGTCGGTTCAGTGGCCTATGGGACCAAGAACAATCAGAAATTACACGTGACCTACTTAATTGAATTCAAACTAGCCAAAAGAATACTGCTCCAAATGAACTGACAAGCAAGGAGGAAGGGTTGCCTGGTGAGCAAGACAACCCCTGTGAGCAAGCAAGGTAGCTTACACTCACTCAGCCAGGGGCACAGCGAGGAGGGCAGGTAAAGGTATTTACTGACAAACTGATGGGATGTACCTTCGCATTCTGCCCTTGCAAGGCCAAGGGAAATTGTTTGATACCTCTGGGCCTCAGTTTCCTTACCTATAAAGCAGGCCCACTGTGCACTTCATGGACCTGCTGCTGTAAAGAGCCAATGAGAAAATATGAAGTCTGGTGCCTGGCACTCACTATCCTGGCTCCCGTCAGTGTTCACTGGATCCTTTAAAAATAATTTTAATTTTCCTTCAGATATCCTCCATGCCAGATATCAATGTTTATAGGACAGAATGTTTTCAAACTCCACGTTCTGTGGTTCACTGGCAAGTGTGAAACACATATCATGGCCATCGCCTCCGAGAGCCAGATCACTAACTCTTAGATATCCAAGACCTGGATCAAGAAGCCAAAGGTAAGACACACGGAAATTCCTTCTAGAAGGAGGTGAAATGCCAAAGTTATTATTCCTAACTCCTTTTTTGGCAGAAACACTGAAGTAATCCAAGGGTATCTGACAAGTGTCTGTCCACAGCTTCAGCTCCGCCAAGTTCTCAAAACAGAGGCCACAGTTTTTCAGGTTTCCACCATTGCTCAGCCATCAGAGAAGTAAGCCGAGCATAAAGGGAGGACGCACAGAACCTGATTCAAATTGTAACCCTGATTTCCCAGCATACAGAACGTAGTCATGGGTAGGATAGGGTCTGATCAGTGCCAGGCAAACGGATGAGAAGGCTACAAGCTAGTTATTCCCTCTGAGACCCCCATTCCAACCTTTACGGGCAGCAGGATCAGCATGTCTGCCCCACCTCCTCCAATGCTATTCCCTTGCCTGCTCTGCCAGGAAGAACTCATGATTGAATCACAGTGCCATACAAAAGTCCTGGTATGTCTGTGTCTGTGACTTCAAGGAGTATGAGTTCCCCACACACAAAGCCATGTTCTGCCCTGTACATTAACCATGTAAGATTGTACTGACAGAAGAGGAACTGGGGGAGAGCAAGATGACTCAGTGAATAAGGAACTTGGTAAACTTGATAAGGAACTTGATATACATTGTGCCTGCAGCCTGAATTCAATCTCTGAACTGCACACGTGGAAGGAGAGAACTCCCATAAATTGTCCCCTCTGACCCTAACACTTCTCTAATATGGCACACATGCATACACAAATAAGCACACGCACAGCGTGGCACACATGTCATGCCTTAGTTACATTCCTATTGACCAAGGCAATTTATAAAAGAAGTGTTTAGGGGCTGGAGAGATGGCTCAGCGGTTTAGAGTACCTGTTCATCCAGGGGACCCAGGTTCAACTACCAGAACCCACAGGGTAGCTCACAACTAACTGTCTGTAACTCCAATTTCAGGAGATCCAACCCCTTCTTCTGGCCTCCAAAGACACCAGGCACATGTGCAGTGGACAGATATACACGCAGACAAGACACCCATACACACAGAAAACAAAAATAAATAAATCCCTAAAAAAAAAAAATAAGCACTTAATGAGACTTATGGTTTCAGAGTCCACGATGACAAAGCAAAAGAATTCTGGAGAGCTCCCATCTTGATCCACAACCACCAGGCAGAGAGAAAGAGCACTGGGAATCACAGGAGTCTTTAGAAACCTCCAAGGGCATCTATCTCTTCCTACAAAGCCATACCTCCTAATCCTTTCCAAACAGTTCCACCAATGGGAGACCAAATATTCATATACACATGCCGAGAGGGGCCATTCTCATTCAAACCACCACATGCCTTTACATACACATAATAAAGAAAGAAATGAAGCGTAAAAAATGAGAGAGCAACTAGGTAGTGTCAACAGTAACAGAACAAAGGTTCTGGAGCATAGGGGACCACAGGAAGAATGGGACCTGAGCTACATAGGTGGCATCTCCTTTAACCTAGTATAGCCAACTGACTGATAAACCCTAGAGTAGGGTTAGGAGTCTCCATCAGTGAGGCAGGAGCTAAGTTTGCTTCACATAAGAGTTCAGAACTGAGAACTGAGGATGGCAAGTGCTACAGCATTTGCTGAGCAGGCTCTAGGAGGCCCTGAGCGCCAATCCCAGCACAGAAGGGAAGTCTCTGGCTCATCAATGATTTGTGAAGCCATAGAAAAAAACAAACCCCACTTGCACAGTCTCTGTACCAGTTTCAGAGAAAGAGAAACTCCCAGGTCTTGCCGTGGGCCCTGAGACCCAGAAATCTGCTTCTTCCCACAAGATTCTTACGGATAAAATGTCCAAGAGAGCCAACAAGATAGTATAGCAGATAACATCACTTGCCACCAAGCCCAAAGACCTGAAACCAGTCTCTGCGACCCACATAGTGAAAAAGAACCAACCTCAACAAGCTGTCCTCTGACCCCCACACCTGCATGCCATGGCGCACATACAGGTAACATAAACACACACACAAAAATAAATAAGTGTTCTTGAATTTTTTTTTTAATTTGAAAACCACAGATCCGGGGAGACAGTGTAGACAAGAAGATGCATTGGAAGGGTCTAAGGGAAGTTGGGGATCAGGCCAGAAGAGAAGCAGAGCGTGGCTGAGGGGCCTAAGAAAGGTGACTTCATGAGATCACCGTGAGCACTAAGTGAAAACTCCAGTGTGGTCAGGGCCAGGCCAACCATGGGAGGCACATGGAAATAGAGAAATCACAAGGAGGGGCACCGAGAAGGGGACCCAGGAGCCTTGTAGCCCATGGGAGACAAGGACCATGTGCTTCAATGTCAGGCTCCATACTGTTTCTCAGCAGCCTGGGCTGTCTTCATATATGCTCCTACTGCCAGTACGAACTTGAGGGGTCTGTCCCTATCCTTTGGTGCCCCCTTTGGCTCCTCTATCTTTCCATCCCCTAATCAAAACAGACTCCAGACGTCCTTTCTTTCCATTGTGAATGGATCCAATCTCATCTGTGACTTAACACTTAGGATTGGGGACCTTCTCACAATTTAAAGAGATGTATTTAGTGCATAGCGCTGCATGTACATGGTGTGAGCAGGAGCTGCGCCCTGCTGAAGGCCTCAAAGTGCATGGAGCTTGCACGATATAAAGAGGTCACATGGCAGACGGGACAAAGCGCAGTGCAGAGGTCAGCGCCAGGCTTTCTCACAGGAGATTTAATTCACGGTCCTGGGAGAACTTTGATGCCCTTTTAAGGGCAGAGCCCCCAGTAACCTCAGGACTCCCACAGGGGCCCACCTCTTATAAGTTTTCCAACCTGTCATGGAGACAAACCCTTGATCTCTCGGGGGACAAGCAACAGTCGTAATACAACAAACCGACTCAATACTAATCAATTCTAGTATGAATATTCCAGTTGATTCCAAAAGCAGCACCTAAGCAGAGAGAGCTGCCCCTTGAAGGTAGTGGGGGCAGTAACAGAATTCTTTGTACATGCAGGTGTTTTGGTTATTGAGGAATCGTCAATATTCAACAATGTTCAAAATAAAATTCAACAATGTTATCAAAATAAAATTTACCTCATATAATTATCAACAAAACAAAACAAAAAAAATTACCTTTCATATCTTCCTAATGGATTCAGGAATTGGGCATGGAGGCACACAACTATAATAGGGAGGGGGAAACAGGAGGATCAGGAGTTCAAAGCCAGTCTTAGCTACATCAAATTTAAAAAATAAAAGGATTTAGGGAGGCCAATGAAATGGCTGCATGGTAAAGGTGTCTGCTGCCAAGACTGGAGGCCTGAGTTCGTTCCCCAGAATCCTCATGATGGAAAGAGAAATAGCTCCTGAGCTTGTCGACTGATTTCCATTTAAGTACGGGGATACATGTAAACCCACATATGAATACACACACACACACACACACAAAAATAAATAAATAAATAAATAAAACAAACATACAAAATATGAAAAGCAAAGATGCAGGATGCCGCACACACCTGTGACCCCAACACTTGGAAAGTAGGTGCAGGAGGACCAAGTCAAAGCCTCAGTTACATACTGGGTTTAAAGCCAGCCCTAAGCTACAGGAGACAGTGGCTCACACCTGTCACCCCAACACTTGAGAGTTCAAGGCCATCCTCAAGTACATACAGTGAGAGTAGCTCCCGCCTGTAGTCACAGCACTGTGGAGGATTCAGCTCAAGGGCGGGCTCTGCCACCAGTCTGGGCTGTCTGAGACACTGGCTAAAAAATTAAAAATCAAAAAGTAGGGTCAATCATAGTGACAACTTTAATCTTAGCACTTGGGAGGCTGAGGCAAACAGATCTCTGAGTTCAGGCGAAGACCCTGTTCTCAGGCACTTCTCTGCCTTTCACAAGTGGTTCTTACACCACAGCCCTAAACTAAAAGAGGAAAGAGAAACCAGTTCCCCCATGGCTTAACTCAAAATGAAAGGCATGGGGCCATGTCAGGGCTGAAAAAAGCAGACCAATAGTGCTCTAAAGTAGAGGGGGAATCACTGTAGCGGAGCACAAAGGCAGCTCTTTTGTAGACAGGAACAGTGGTGCTTTCAAGACACTAATCTCTGAAGGTCTTCCCCTAGGTGAAATAAGAGGAAGTGGGTAACACAGTCCAGAGCAGAGGAAATCGAAGCATAATGGCCAAAAGACAGCAGCCCCACCCCACCACCACCATGGGCACGCCTCCTTGAGGGCAGTGCCAGCCAGGCCCTCAGTTTCTGGAACTAAGAATGCACTGACAGAAGAAACCCGGATGGATGGTCAATTAACTAGAAGTGGCTGCTAATGAGGTCTTTTACATCTTCACATAGTCATAGTCACTTCTAAATGTATCTACATTTATATTATCATTCAAGGCCAGTCAATCTCAACTCTACTACCACTCTAACACAGTGACAAGGCACTTGCTAATATGCCCAAGACCCTGGACCATCCCCAGGACCAGAAGGGAGGAAGACAGCTAGAGGTTGGTTGGGTGAAACCGGAATGACTGTCCCGGTTGTACGTGTGCCTGAGGGACAGGAATCACGCGAAGTCATGCAGACTCCTCAACCTCACTTGAGATACTGTTGCCAGGACACTTAGCCTCCCCTCCTGAAAAGCCCCTCAAAACTGGGCCAATGGTTGGAGGAGTCTCCTAACGCCCCCAACCCTCTCCGGCCACTCCCACAAGCCCGCTGCCAGGAGAAGAGGGGTTTTCATACACCCCTACACCGAGCGCCTTCTGCTCCCCCCTCTCGGACCTTGGTTTCACCTGTCGCAAACTCAAAGGGTTGATGGAGATCACGTCAAACCCCCCTCTGCTCTCAATTTCTAATCCATCGCTCTCCACGCGCCTGTGCCTTGCGGAAACAGACATCCCGTGACCATCCCCTTTACAACCTTTGTAATTTTAGGAAAGTGTGATGTGTCCAGAACCAATAAACAGGCTGTTGCTTCCCCGTGCCATCAAACCCGATCAACAACGTGGGTTCATCCGCGGCCTTTTCCATCAATCCCACAATCCCATAAAGAAGAAGAGGGGGGAAAAAAACATCCTCGCCCCTCCCAAGCTCTAAAGTCAAAGGCGCCTGGCCTTGCATGCAGGCAGGGAATTAAAAAAAAAACAAAAAACAAAAAAAAAAAAAAAACGCCGCGCCAGCATCTTCCCATCTTTCCTGTCCCCGGGCGGGCTGAGAAGGTGCCCGCCACCCGGCTCCCTCCCCGAGGCTCGGCTTACTCACGCACGGTCCTGGGCGGCGGCGCCTGGCCGGGAAAACCGCGGAGTTTGCTGACTCAAGGCGCGGCGGCGGCGGCGGCGGCGGCGGCGAGCACCCAGGAGCGCACCCGAGGAGCGCAGCCCCGCGTCCAGCGCACGCAGCGCCCGCCCCGCCCTGCGCGCCCGCGGCCCCCGCCCCGCGCCATTGCCAGCCTCCCACAGGAACGTGGGAACAGCCACCTAGCTAGCGGGTCTTTCTCTCCACCCAGCAGTGAGGGACGGGGGAGGTTGGGAACAAACACACGTGACTCAGTGTTCACAGCGGAATCTCGATGGAGGGCGTGTGACTGGTATAAAAATATTAACTTTTCTGTAATTTCTTTTTTCAAAAAAATCTTTTTTCATGAATTATGAGGGGAAATCTATGAAATCTGCCAAAAGTATGCACATTTCCTAAATACCATCTTGAACTGGATTTCAGCCACCTGTGCATGGACTACCTCAATCGTCCGGAATGGGAAGAGCAGATGGCTCAGCTTTAAGAGCTATTTTGCTGTTTTGTTTCTCAAGGCAGGGTTCTCTGTAGCTTTGGGGCCTGTCCTGGAACTAATTCTTGTAGACCAGGCTGGCCTTGAACTCACAAAGATTAAAGACCTGCACCAACACCGCCCAGCATAAATAAACAAATCTTAAAATTAACCAAAGTATGCTTTTCTCTAATTCAGCAGTATGATAACTGTATCATTTTTCTGGGTTAAGAGTAATAATTTATAATTGGAATCCAGGGTGTTACCTTTTAAACGCTGTGACATTTTTGTTATACCATCACTGAAAGCTGGTAAAATCTGTACTCTGCTGTAGTTTGTAGTTTAGAAACGCTAAACTGGGCGTGGTAGCTCACGCAATTGAATTCAGCAGTCAGAGGCAGATAAATGTCTGTGAGTTCAAGGTCATCCTTATCTACAGTGGATTCCTGGACAGCCAGGGCTAGATAAAGAGGCCTGGACTCAAGAAACAAAGGCACAAAGAAGCCCTGTCTGGGCCTGGAGTGTCCGCTCAGATGGCACATGCTTTTCTTCCAGTGGATCCTTTTGCAGCACTTACAGGGGTGACCCCAGCTCCAGGAGAGCTGATGCTTCCCTCTGGCCATCTTGAACACACACACACAAAATACATGTCTTTAAATAAAGTTTGCTGATACAATCACCATGAAAATGTTCTTAAGAAAAAAAAATACAAAAACTTTACTGTGAGAGCTTTTAGTCCTGGAGACTGAGAATTAAGTCTGGTATTTATGCAGTTCAAGCTTATGATGTCAATGTACTGTTTTAAGGAATTTGGGCACATTTCAAATCCATGTTCAAGTAATGTTCAAGCCTATGATGTCAATGTACTGTTTTAAGGAATTTGGGCACATTTCAAATCCATGTTCAAGTAATGTTTACAATAAATAAACACTAATAGGATAGTCATTTGCCTTGTACTAAAAGTTTTCATCTAAATAGCTGATTTTAAGTTACAGTAAGTTAGTAAACAGTATTGGAGGACAGCAGAATTTTTTTTTGAGACAGAGGTCTCACTCTACAGCTCTGGTTGTTCTAGAACTCAGTTCGCAAACCAAAGATGACCTCATGCTTACAGAGATCCACCTGCCTCTGCCTCCGAAGGGCTGTGGTTAAAGGTGTGCACCACTATGCCTATTTGACAACAGAATTGAAGCTTTAAGACATTTATGAGTTGAGAGCATGGCATGGTGAGTGTTGAAGCGTTCTTGTAATCACAGCATTCAGGAGGCAGAGGCAAGGGGATCACAACAAGTTTGAGACCAGTTTGGGCTAAATGTTGTATTAGGTACCAACTTCTGTCTTAGTTAACTTTTCTGTTGCTGTAATAAGACACCATGGCCAAGGCAACTTACAGAAGAAGAGTTTATTGGGGATTACAGTTCAGAACATCAGGGTGGGAAGAAGGGCAGCAGACACAGGCAGGCATGGAGCTGGAGCAGGAGCTGAGAGAGCTCACAGACAGGGAGCTGAGTAGAAATGTTGTCAGCTTTTGAAACCTCAGAAACCACTCCCAGCTGACAACCTCCTCCCAAAAGGCCGCACCTTCTAATCTTTCCCAAACAGTTCCACCCACTGGGAACCAAACATTCAAATGTGTACAAGCCTATGAAGGCCATTCTCATGTGAAAACACAGATATCGAGTTACAAACAAAAAGATAAGATTTTACTTATCTTTTTAAGTAATTTAAATTTAAATTTAAATCTAAAGAATCATGCTGTTTACAGGGGCTGAAGCAATGGCTCAGTGGTTAAGAGCACTGCCTGCCCTTCCGAAGGTCCTGAGTTCAGTTCCCAGCAACCACATGGTGGCTCACAACCATCTGTAATGAGATCTG
>JAQHUG010000128.1:2049007-2082582 GCA_028555095.1 Dicrostonyx torquatus | reverse complement strand
TCTGTAGCTTTGGAGCCTGTCCTGGAACTAGCTCTTGTAGACCAGGCTGGTCTCGAACTCACATAGATCCACCTGCCTCTGCCTCTGCCTCCTGTGTGCTGGGATTAAAGGCGTGCACCACCACTGCCCGGCTTGAACAAGTGCTCTTAACTAGAGCTATCTCTTCAGACCCCAGAAGCCTTAAATAAACCTCAAACAAGATAGTTTTGGAATTAAAATTGACTTCTAACAGCTCTTTGGGCAAACTGGTAAAATATTTAAGCTAAAAGTAAAATTTAAGCCTATTCAAGTACAATTACAATTATTAAAGTAAGGGCCAGGGATGTAGTTGATAGAGTGCTGGCCGAGCATGCATAACCTTGGATTCAATCTTTAGGCTCACATAAACCAGGTGTGGTGGTGCATGCCTGTGCACCAGGGAGGTGGAACCGGAGCAAATAAGAGTTTAAGGTTATTCTCGGCCATATAGCAAGTTCAAAAGCAGTTTGGGATTCGGGAGACCCTGTCTTAATAGAACAACAACAACAACAAAAATAAGCAAATTCAAAAATGAGGCATGGTGAACACTTATAATCCCAGCACTTGGGAGAAGGAACAGGAGTCCAAGGCTAGTCTGCGCTACATGAGACACCCTCGCTTAAAACAAAATCATAAGAAGGTTCTTACTCTGTGAACCCCTTCCACTTGAGGAAATACTCCACCTTCCCATTCACTACACGCCGGTCCAGTACTTTTTCTACCACAAATTCTTCAGGCTCTGCCTCTTCAACTTTTTTACTCTTTCCATTCTGTTTCTTTCCCATTTTTTGCTAAAACAAAAGAGAAATTAAGAAAATTTAAAAAAAATCTTGAGTACATTTTAAGGCCAAATTGACACAATTTACTTTTCGACAAAAAACAAATGAAAAAAACCCCAAAACACCATCCCCTTTAAACTTCTGTGTCCTAGGGTAGGCACATCCTAGAAAGTCAATAGATAGTAAAATAAAAGTTCTGCTCCACTGATTTACACTTAAAACTCAATACCCTTCACCAGTATGACAGAATTAAAAACAACAACAAAAAAAATCTTGAGAAATAACCTTATTCTTTCCTAGTTTTATTTCCAGGATTGTACACGACCATGCTTACGACCATCACCACTCATTTTAATCACAGCATAGTGACAAATAACTAGAAAACACGAGACAATGACAGAGAATGGTGTAAATAACAGTTGGTGGTTTGAAGGAGAATGACTCTATAGGCTTATACTGAAATGGTTGGTTCCCAGGTGATGCAACTGTTTGCGAATTGTGTGGCCTTGCTGGGGGTGGGGGTCGCGGCTCAGTGGCGCATGATTGGAGGTTTCAAAAGCCAATGCGATTCCCATTTAGCGTGCTCTCTCTGCCTTGTGCTTGAAGATCAAATGTAACCTCTCAACTACTATTCCAGTGCCATGCCTGTTGCCATCTTACCAGGATGGTCATGGACTCATCCTCTTCAACTATAAACATCAACAAACTTTTCTTTAAGTGGCCTTGGTCATGTCTTATCACAGTAAAAAAGAACTAAGGATGAAGTGTGATAGTAAAAAAGAAAGAAAACAAACCAACAAAACACTCAAGCCAGGGTCACATATAGCCCAGGTAGTCTCCAATTCACTATGTAGGAATAACCTAAATTCCCCCCAAATCCTTTAGCTTCTAAATCCCAAAGTACTAGGTTTATAGGTGTGCACCACCACACCTCACTAAATGATAGTTCTCACTAAGTGTAGCAGAGTAGACCTATTAAAACTGCAGCTCTAAGATACTGCTTTCCCAATGACAGTATCAATTTAAAATTGCTTCAAGGATAAAAATTAGCTGCAAAACAAAAACAGAGTTTTATCCTCAACCACGGAGACATGAATAAACTAAATGGACAATATTGTTTTTCCATAATTATTACATGTAGATAATTTTCCCAACTAACAAACCTTATACTATATCACTTATAAGTGTCCAAAATGGTGGATTTTTAAGTGGTAGAAAAATTCCTTCCCTACTGGGTTTTTCAACCTAGAATCTTAACTGGTAGCAGACTATATTTACTTTGAAGAGAGCCATGAGGTAGAAATGATGAGCTTATTAGCAGCATCCAGGAAGTCAAAATAGGTTGATTACCATGGGTTCAGGGTCAACCCGAGATAAGGAGGAAAACTGTGTTCCTAAAATCAAAAGTTCTTTCTTTCTGGTGAGGGTGGGTGGGTACAAGATCACCCATTAAGTGTTTTCTCAGCACATAAGCAGGCTTGTTAAAGGAGTAGAAACTAGGTGTTTAAAATCTTGACATGGTTAATTGTAAGCCCCTATGGGACACCACAACCCAATACAGTATGCTCAAACATTTCATCTCCACAACAGCAGCCAAGTCTAACCTTTAAGTGGCTGTGATCCCCCTGACTCAGTCTCCCCCAGTGTTAGCATTATAGGTATGCACAGGTGCTACTTAAGTGACCAAAACCAACCAAACCAAAAAAGCTCCTCAAAAGCCTACACTCACTAAAACCATCTTCCCAAACAAAGGATCCAAGCAGGAAAAATCAACAGCAGCACCCAATTAACCCTAGTAGCATCTAGGGCATACCTAGACAAACGTCCTTTGGAATTTACCAGTCATGTTTTTGTTGTGTTGTTTTTTCAAGATAGGATTGCTCTGTGAACAGCCCCGGTTGTCCTGGAACTGACTTTGTAGACCAGACTAGCCTCGAAATCACGCGAGACCCACGTGCTTCTGCCTTCCGTTTAAGGCCCAATGACTTGTGCTTATTATTACTAAGGCTCTAACCTATATTTGGTTAGATCAGACAGGCTCAGATCACAGACCCTAATCAGCTCTGCAGAGTATTACAAGTTATGTACAATATAATGATGGCACATATTAGTATTAAAATAGAAACCCTAACAGCAAAATTCATCTTTTAAAATAAATCTATTAATCCAGAGTTTTGCCATACAGCCCTGATTAATCTAGTATTTTATAGTCCAGGCTAGCCTTAAACTCACAGCAATCTGCTTGTCTCCGCTTCTCAATATGCTGGAATTACAAACATACACCATTAGACCTAGTGATCCCCCCCCAATTCCACAGGGTTTCTTGTGTAACAGTCCTAACTGTCCTGGAACTTGCTCTATAGACCAGGCTGGCTTTGAATTCAGAGATCCAGTCTCTGAATTTTTGAAATTAAACCTCTGGAGCTTTGGGATTAAAGGCGTGTGTCGCCACCATCCAGCTGACCCAGCTTTAATCTAATTTTTTTTTTTTATTCTAACTTGACCAAAAAAAATAAAAAGACTGTCTTTATAAATTTGTCTAACTTACTAGAAACCCAAGAATACAAAAATTGGGTTTAGGAATCCTCAGGAAATTGCTCAAAAGATACAGAATGGATCTACTGTTCTTTCATTCCTAGACATAGTTTGTAATTCTTGCTCATGGCAACACGATACATTGTTATATCTGATTCACAATGTGCACAAAGTATTGTCTCTAAACTTCTGCATTAATCAACACTCAGTGTACCTACAATTCAGCAGATTTAAGGGTAATCTTATCAATCAACTAAAACTTTATAGATTCCCCTGTAACATTTTTTCTCACAATTAAGCTCATTAAAAAGCTTATCATGTGGTGGAAGGAAGCACTTTCATGGAGAGCAGGGAACAATCTTGTGGGTTCTGTCCTCTCCCCTTTCCACAGGTGGAAGATTGAGCCATCTTGCCAGCTCTAAATATGAATCTTTATCTCAAAATAAGAACATCCAGCTAAAGTTGTACTATGTGGTCTTCCTAAGACTAGGTTTTAAAAGATGCCAATTAAGAATGTTTCATCTGGGAAGTACATGGATCTAAGTAGCCTGACTTCAAACTCACAGCCATTCATTTGCTTCTGCTGGGCTTAAAGGCAGACAAAACCATGTCCTGCCTGACTCATAATTTTTCCCCCTGGAGCCAGGGTTTCTCTGGCTGTCCTGGAACTAACTCATTCTGCAGACCAGGCTGGCCTCTAACCCAGAGATTTGCCTGTCTCTGCCTTCAGTGTGCTGAGATTAATGGCGTGTGCCACACCTTAAAGGCTTCTTAGTTGTAATTTTTAAAGAACAAAAAATTTCTTAAGATTCTTACATGTTTTAGGGTTTCACAAACTTACCAATGTAGTTTTATTGGAGGCCATTTTTTTTTTTTTAAAAATCGAAGACTTGAAGAGCTATTGCGAGAAAAAAATGCATGACAGTTAAATTTTCATGACACACAAAAGGCAACTGCAAGTTTTGTGTGGATTTCAACCTGCATATTTCAGATAGAAATGCAGGGAAACAGTTCTGAGTTTCTATGTTATTAGAGAGATACATACTTAAGTATGTTAGTGCTTTAACCAAGTTAGTAAATTTAAGACCTTACCAAGGTCACTGGTACCTCAGACTTTACTTGGTTATAATACAGAATTGCTTTTCCAATATAAATCTTATTTGTAACAAATACAGTATTTATTTTCTACGAAAGGCAATCTTCTGTTTAAAAATAAAGCATCATTAATTAATCTTTATCGGTAAATTACCATGATTTTTTTCCTGCAAATTTTTGAATAGTCCAAGAAACTCATGTATAATTCTATTTTTTTTTTCAAGAAGACCTCCCTCTTCAATCACGGAGTAAAATAAAAACACTGAGCTGTCTCAGTCCTATTTCCTGGCCTTTTGCGGGGGGGCGGGGGTAACCACTCTCTATAGTCCAGACTGGGCTTCCACTCCTGCCTCAGGCTTCCCAAGCCCTGTCCTGCTAAAGCTGGAAGGAATTGCCCTCCTCCACGCCCGCTCCTCTTCGAAGAAGACCCCATCCCTGCTCGATTCCCTCGTCTACCAGGCCAAGGCCGGGAGCCCGCCCCCCACTCGGGAGCGCGGGCCTCGTGGTCAGCGCCTCCGCGGGGAGAAACAAAGGCGGCGGCGGGGGCTCAAGGGCACTGCGCCACCAGCCCGCGCCTCCCCCACCGGCGGCGGCCACGTAGCGGGGAGCTCGGGGCGCCAAAGCCAACCCCGTTCTCCCCGCGGGCCCGCGGCGCGGCTGGGGGGAGGGGAGCCCCGCGCTTTGTCTGGAGTCTCCGAGGCTGTCATCGCGCTCACACCCTCCGCACGGCTGTCTAATCTCCCCCGTGAGGTGGCGCGGCGCCTCAGCCAGGCCCCGCCAGCCTCCCCCGCAGCTCGGGGCCTACGGCGGAGCGCGGGGCCCGCAGCCTCTCCCCGCAAGCCGGGGAGCACAGAGCATCCTAGCCCCCGCCACGCACGCACAAGATAAGAAAGCAAGGCACCGACTTCACCGCTCGGATGCTCCGGGCCGCGGATCCTGCAGAGTCTCACGGCCGCTCGCCTCAGCTCAGCCACATCCGAGGGGAGGGGGCGCGGGCAGCTCAGCCTGGGGGGGAGGGGAGGCACCGCCCACGCCCGGGCCGCGCGGGGCCCGCCGGGAACGCGGCCTGCGGGGGGCGGCGTGCACGCCACTCACCGTCCGCGGCGTGGCGCCTCAGGGGTCTCCTTAGGGGGAGGCGGGCAGGGCCGCTCTGCGTCGCGCCGCGCGCCAAAGCCGGGTTCCGCCCACCTCCTCGCCGCGGGCCCGAGGGTTGGGGCGCCGAGCTGCGGGGTTCTTTAAGCACCACCTTCTCGCGGGGCGCGGGCTCCCAAGGCCTCGGGCCTGGGGTGCTCGACTCGGACTGGGAGGGAGCAGTACCCCCGGGACAAGGACAAAGATTAGCGTGGCCCGGAACACCCCGGGCTAGGATTGGTGCAGGCGGAGCTGCAGGGACTGCGCTAGGGTGGAGAGGGCCGCACGCCGGAGCCGCCGTTTAAGCCCCGCCCGGCAGCGTTAATTTCAAACTGCGCGACCGTTTCCTCGGCTCCCTGCGCCGAGGTGGGGGGGGGGCGGACCTAATTCCCGACGTAGTAACACGCCGAGCGCGAGCCTTCCGCAATTCACCGAAGCCTGCTGCGCAAGTGACGTAACGCGGCCTCCCTAATCCGAAAGGGGGGAGGCGCACGGATTCAGCGTAAGGGGCGTGGAGGTCCTTCCCGCCATTGGCGGCGGTTAGGACGTTTACGTAACGGCCTGACGTCAGCGAAGACGCGTTAGTGGGGGGAAGGTTCTAGAAAAGCGGCGGTCCCGGCTCCAGCGGCAGTAGCAGCGGCGCCGGCTCCGGTGTGCAGGTGTTCACAGCGGCGCGGTTTCGCGAGCGGCGGCTGCTCTCTCCCTCCCCAACCCCCAGCGTCAGGACGACTTCGGTGCGTGCACATCCGCGGAGCTCTTTCTCGTCTCGCTCGCCTGCGGGGAATTGGGCTGAAGCGACTGAGTCCGCGATGGAGGTAACGGGTTTGAAATCAATGACTTCTTGGAAAGGGTATGGCGAGGCCGAAGGCGCCGCAGCGGAAGCCGGCCATCGCCTCCGCGGACGGGCGGGCAAGCGGAGGGAAAGGGGCCACTCGAGTGGCGGTTGGCCTAGGGGGACTGGGTCGTTGGCGGAGGCCCGATTGTCCGAACGCCTTCCCCACCCTCAGCCGCCCGGCGCCATTTCCGTGAGCCGGGGTGGGGGATGGGAGGCCGCCGCGGCGAGCCGGCGGAGCCGCGAGGACGGGCCGCTGTCGGTTCTTCTCAAAGGGCGCGGGCCCAGGGAGCGGGGTGTGTGGGCGGCGAAGCGTTTTTGGCGGCCCCCGGGTCCCCAGAGCGGGTCTGCGGAGCCTCCCCTCCCCCTTCCCTCCCGGGAACCGGATTTGGCGTCCGCCATTTTCCCGTCTTCTTCCTCGCTGCGATTTTCGCGTTCCACTTTGCAGACCTTCCAGTTTGTTCCCTTTTACCGCCGCCTAGAAGTGGCTCGCCGTTTTTCTTTGTTTTCGGCGCGCTTTCATCTCGTTTCGAGGTGGATTTTGGGGATTTTGAGCTTGGATTCTAGAGTCCTGCGCACCTCGCTAAGGGCTCCCTGCTTTCCTCTCGACGAAATGGCGCCTTTGCGTTGAGAAGGCACTCGGAGGAGCGGGGTGGGGGTGGTGGCGCTCCACAAGGCTTGCTGGCGCAGGCCTGGAGAAGAGTGCGATCGGCCCGAGCCTGTTGCCGAATTGCTGCAAAGCAACCATTTTAGCTTTCCAGGCCACTGAGTTGAATTACTGAAAGGCTTTTATGAACCTGCAGTGGTAAAGCACGTGAACTGCAGGAAGTTGACTGCTCGGTTCTGAGAGTTAGATTCTGTTAGCTCGGGCGGAGGGCTATTATTTTTCTTTAATTGCAGCGTAGGTTTATTATCCCAAAGGATCATTTAGCTTGAAATAACAAGGATTCTGAGCTTAGGGCTTGTTGCTTAAACTGCAACAGGATCCTTACACGTGATGGCCGTGTTAAGGAAGTGAAATAACTTAATTTTTACCTAGTTAACCTTTTGCTTAAAGCCTTGCTCAGACAACATTAATCCATGAACTAGCTATATAAAAGCTCTCAGTTCTGGGCCACAGTGTATTTTTTTTTTGAACTTTGTCATTAGCTTCTCCGATTGTGTTTGCGATCATGGTTGATCATTACATTGATAAGCATAAGGTTTCAAGTTGAAGGGGGTCTGCTTGGCTATTTTCTTTGACCCTTAGCATGTTTATAAAATAACCTT
This sequence comes from Dicrostonyx torquatus, assembly GCA_028555095.1. Classification (NCBI taxonomy): domain Eukaryota; kingdom Metazoa; phylum Chordata; class Mammalia; order Rodentia; family Cricetidae; genus Dicrostonyx; species Dicrostonyx torquatus. Next base: position 2,074,923 of record JAQHUG010000128.1, on the reverse strand, counting down.
TTTCGATAGTGGACGTCGGGTAAGTTTGGAAAAAACCTATGAGGTAAGTAATGAGCTTTTGCTTTTTGTTAGTGATAATGAAAAAGTTATAGGTTTATTTTTATTTTATTTAACAATTGAATTTAAAGAGGCTTATTTATTGGTATGTAAATAGAACTACATAGACACTCCATTTCTAGTCATTTTAAGTAATTAAAACGAATGTTTAAAACGTCATATTTGAATCTATAACCTATTTTGACATTTCTATTTTCCTTAAAATAACAGAACCTGAGAAGAGCAGTAAACAATTTCTTTTTGAGATTATTTGAGAGAATCTTATAGATTTGGATTGAGTAATAAAAGTTGTGGAGATTTTTTTGTAATTTCAATTTTGTCTTCAGTTATGCAATCAAGATAGGTCCTGAGTAGTATGACCTAGTTTATGAACATCTTGACTTCTTTTAAAGCTTAGTTCTTAATCAGCCAGTACGTAATAAACAGCACTTCAATAATTCAGGCTTTTTTGGGAAATTTTTGAGAAAACCTTTATTCCATGAATTGTCAGAAGGCTAGTAAATTACACTAATGTAAGCTGCTTTAATTAAAATTAGCAACAAATTTTTTAAGTGAATTTGGGGCGGTGGTAATTGTAGATAAATGTGTTTGTTAGTTTTCCTGTATCATAAATAATGAGAGCAGTGCCTCCCCAAACCACGGTGCTTAAATTTTTCACACTTCAGATGGTGATGGCTACAGGGATAATTTTTTCTAAGTGAAAAGAAAACATTTTTAAGGTTTTTTTTTTCAAACTTTTCGTAGATTTTGTTTCAGTGCAGCCTTCTCGCGACCCCCATACTTAATTTAACACCCGGGGGTGGGGCAGTTCAAGGAAAAGCAAATCTGCCACTATTTCAGTGACCGATTGCTGAAGTAAATGGTGGATTGTGGAAACACAGGGTTTTTTGTTTTTTCCTTTTTTTCCAATTAAAAAGTAATTTGAGTAAATTTTGTGCTTGAGTTGTAGAATTTAATGAAAAATTTCATAAGACTTTGATGCCCCTTAAATGACCAAGAGTTAAGTATGGTTTTTCTCAAAGATTTTGAAGAAAGTCTGTGCTAAGTTTAAAAGGTAGTTTATGTGAATTAAATTTAGATCAAATATTAGTGACATTAAAACTTGTGTAGTTCAGCTGAGGCATTTTTTTGGTGTAACACAACTAATATGCAGTTTAACATATGGTTTAAATTTGATGTAAGTTTTTTTTTTCCCCCCCAGAAAACTTTAGAAACTGTTCCTTTGGAGAGGAAAAAGGTACTCTGCCAGCAGGTCACCTCATATTTAAGAATTTAATTTCCAGCATACAAAGAGAAAATGTAAATAAAAATTGAAATGGTATTTTCCTTTGCAGAGAGAAAAGGAACAGTTCCGTAAACTCTTTATTGGTGGCTTAAGCTTTGAAACCACAGAAGAAAGTTTGAGAAACTACTACGAGCAATGGGGAAAGCTCACAGACTGTGTGGTAGGTTACTTCTGAAAGTCTGGCTGCAGGTCTTACTGAACTTACACATATATTTTGAGTTGAGTTGTATAGAAAATGAGTATTAAAAATAAAGGCTTTCTAATTGGTATTACTAGTTGTAATACCATTAAATGAAATGCTAACATGTTTTTGGTTTAAAGGTTATGAGAGATCCTGCAAGCAAAAGATCAAGAGGATTCGGTTTTGTAACTTTCTCGTCCATGGCCGAGGTTGATGCTGCCATGGCTGCAAGGCCTCATTCCATTGATGGCAGGGTAGTTGAACCAAAACGTGCTGTAGCAAGAGAGGTAAATAATAAAAATATGTTGTGGAATTTTTTTTCTTGGGGTTTTGGTTGTATTAACTTTTTGTACCTGTCTTTCAAAGTCTAACCTTCGTTGCTTTATATGAAGAGATATGCTGTTAAGCTAGAAGTATAAGATGTGGTGGTGTCAAGGTGAATAATTTGTAACTTTATTCTCAGCATAACTCCCATAATCTGTTGTAGGAGTCTGGGAAACCAGGAGCCCATGTGACTGTGAAGAAGCTGTTTGTTGGTGGAATTAAAGAAGATACTGAGGAACATCACCTTAGAGATTACTTTGAAGAATATGGGAAAATTGATACTATTGAAATTATTACTGATAGGCAGTCTGGGAAGAAAAGAGGCTTTGGATTTGTCACTTTTGATGACCATGATCCTGTGGATAAAATTGTATTGCAAAAATATCACACCATCAATGGTCATAATGCAGAAGTTAGAAAGGCATTGTCCAGACAAGAAATGCAAGAAGTCCAAAGTTCCAGGAGTGGAAGAGGAGGTAACAAACTAAATATTTTTAATATGTGTTATATAAATTTATTTATCTGATGAGTTGTTTGTCTGAATGCTTGCCACTGATAAGAAAATATATCCTACCTAGGAAACTTTGGATTTGGGGATTCTCGTGGTGGCGGTGGCAATTTTGGACCAGGACCAGGAAGCAACTTTAGGGGGGGATCTGGTAAGTATTTTTAAAGGGTGTGATAGGTTTAATTTTTGAATAGAGTGGTTAACACATGCTCAGCATGTATGGTGCTAGTGTGTTAAATTTCTTGCACTTCACAAAATGATACTGATAACTGGAATTTCAGTATTTGGGAACAAGAAGCAGGGGTTAGAAATTAGAGATCTTCCTTAGCCGCGAGCATGCACGCTCACACACACACACACACACACACACACACACACACAATTCAAGACAAGCCTGGGCTTACATAAGTACCTGTCTCAAAAAATAGTCAGAATTGGTATAGAATGTTTCGGAGTATTTTAGGTTTCAGCTTATATTAATCAATGTAGTAACTTGCGATTTTAATAATTTGATGCTATATACTTTATAGTAAGAAAAATATTGCCTTTTTAAAGTTTGTGGGACTGTTTGGATACAACTTCAATTTGTTAAAACATGTTGTAATTTTAGTAAAATGGGATTAATAGCTTTTTAAATGAGCTGTTAGATTTCCAGCCATCATTCTGACATGTAGAGAAAAGTAAAAATGTATGTTACTTTACTTTTTTAAACAGATGGATATGGAAGTGGACGAGGATTTGGAGATGGCTATAATGGGTATGGAGGAGGACCTGGAGGTTAGTTTTGTTTAGATTGTGATTTATGTATCTTAATATATTTAATAACATCTGGGGCTTTATTGACTTTTTATTTACTTTTATTTACATTTTGCTTTCTTTATGTAACATTTAATGCCATTTTATTTGTGCCTTTGTTTTCTGTATATCACTTGTTTTGCCTGTCAGTATTTGAGTGATGGTTATTTGGCTTTTAAGAATGTACTTTGAGTTTTTTACTAAGCAGTGTGTGCCTATAACTATTATGCAGTAAAAATCAGTTGAGGTTCCATTTTGTGGAAAAATTGTTGGATCTAGATGGGGAAGTGAACATTGTATGTAGAACAGCTAGGATGCTAGAATTTGAGGTATGGATGTTAAGGGGAAATAAATTAAGAGCAGTTAATATTAGTTTTGCTGGTGGGATCTCTTAGGATAAATTTTACCTAAGGAACTCATCCAGAGTTTATAAAATTTGTTTTTTGAGATGGTCTCTATGTAGTACTGAGTATAGATCAGGTTGGCCTCACTAGGCGATCCAGAGTATCTTGCAGGTATGCTGCCCCTATATTTCTCCCTCAAACTACAGAGCATAAGAATTTTAAATATTTCCAGTTCTTAAGTAGGTCTTGGTATTACATGTTATTTCAAGTTGCTTTATATTTGCTGGTTTGTGATCCTAAAATGCTTCCCCAAGAATAGGTATTTTTATCTTTGAGTCTGTTGGACTACGAAATAAATAATTTACCTTAAAAAATGTCTTAAACCCAGAAATGAGTATAATAAAGACAACTCAATGGAATTGAAAAATTTAAGCAATTACTTAAAGGCTTATTTTATAATAGGTGGCAATTTTGGAGGTAGCCCTGGTTATGGAGGAGGAAGAGGAGGATATGGTGGTGGAGGACCTGGATATGGCAACCAGGGTGGGGGCTACGGAGGTGGTTATGACAACTATGGAGGAGGTAATAAATTCATCTACAACCTTTATGTTGGAATTTGGATTAGAACTAATGATACTTATTATTCATTGTCACTTACCTTAAATTGTAGGATTATAGAGAGGTACTATATACTTTGATTTGTGTGTGTGTGTGTGTGTGGAACATTTGTTCTAAAAATTAAACCAGTTTTGAATTGATGCTTCCAGAATAATAAATAGTTAAGGTAGTTCAGGTAATTAAGGCTGATACTCTTAATTCTTTAATAGGAAATTATGGAAGTGGAAATTACAATGATTTTGGAAATTATAACCAGCAACCTTCTAACTATGGCCCAATGAAGAGTGGAAACTTTGGTGGTAGCAGGAACATGGGAGGACCATATGGTGGAGGTAATTTACTAAAGACTTGGCAATTTAGCTAGTTTGAGAGGTATAGAGGTCCACAGTTTGGCATTTCAGAAGGGAAAGAATCTAATAAATGTAAAGAAAATTTTCCTTTTTAATTTGACCTACTCATAAAATTGTTAAAGTGCATCCCAAGTATAAATTTAAATGATTTGGGAGTGTTTGCAAGGATGGTATTGTTTCATGTAGTTTAGGCTGTCTTGAAGCTCCATAGATCTACCTATCTATACATTTTCTGTGCTGGGGTTAAAGGCCAGTGTTGGCTACCATACCCAGCTAAAATCTAACTGTTGAATTTTGAGTAATAGTTAAGCAAGGTACTGCTAATAATACTGAAAAGTGGAAAATGGAAGATAAATTTGTCTCCATTGTCCTTCTAAACATGAAACCAAATACAAAACATTTAGCTTGTGCAAGAAGCTTCTTTTAACATTAAAATTCTTTTTGAGACAAGTTGCAATTTTTTTAAGGTTGTGCTTAAAAGTGATGGACTTAAAAGGTGGTAGCTATTATATCTCACACCTTTGATGTATCTTTAATACCAGCACTCAAAAGGAATAGGATTTCTTGAGTTCACAGCCAGCCTGTTCTTCATAGTGAGTTCAGGACAGCCAGATCTATGTTAAAGACCATCTGTCATAAAACCAAAAGAAGACTTGAAATTTCAAAACTTTAAAGATATGCCCACAAGCCTACAGCTTTATATATGTGCTAAATTTGTTCTTATTTCAATCGTAGGAAACTATGGTCCTGGAGGAAGTGGAGGAAGTGGGGGCTATGGTGGGAGGAGCCGATACTAAGCTTCTTCCTTCTTACCATGGGTAAGTAGTTTTTGAGTTTTACAATTATTATTATCTTGGGAGAATTAGCTGCAGGAGTTAAAGCATTTTAGGATCATGTTATCTTTCCTTAAAATCTGGTTAGATGGATAATTTCATAACCTATTTTTTTTTTACTCTTTACTTCTGTTGAAACAGGCTTCACTGTATAAATAGGAGAGGATGAGAGCCCAGAGGTAACAGAACAGCTTCAGGTTATCGAAATAACAATGTTAAGGAAACTCTTATCTCAGTCATGCATAAATATGCAGTGATATGGCAGAAGACACCAGAGCAGATGCAGAGAGCCATTTTGTGAATGGATTGGATTATTTAATAACATTACCTTACTGTGGAGGAAGGATTGTAAAAAATGCCTTTGAGACAGTTTCTTAGCTTTTTAATTGTTGTTTCTTTCTAGTGGTCTTTGTAAGAGTGTAGAAGCATTCCTTTGATAATGTTAAATTTGTAAGTTTCAGGTGACATGTGAAACCTTTTTTAAGATTTTTCTCAAAAGTTTTGAAAAGCTATTAGCCAGGATCATGGTGTAATAAGACATAACGTTTTTCCTTTTAAAAATTTAAGTGCGTGTGTAGAGTTAAGAAGCTGTTGTACATTTATGATTTAATAAAATAATTCTAAAGGAAATTGTGTAATTATAGACTTTTTATTTTAAATAAGTTAAGGAGTGGGTAGTATAATTAAGGTCCATTGCAAAGCTGTTGTTGTATTTGTGTAAGAAATGCTGGTCAGATTTATCTAAGTGTGTTGTTTGCAATTCATCAGGATTAAATTATCTAGTTAACTTAAGGGATATCTCTGCAAGGAGAAACACCTTTTTAGATCTTTTAGATGCTGCTTCTTCAATGCAAGGAAAGGAAATAACCCCAGCGAGGTACTCTTCAGGGACACAGGTCTAGTACAAGAAAACTCTTGACGACTAAGCTCAGCCAGTCTTAAAAAACTGTGCTGTGTCTACAAAGCTTAACCTACAGTAGTTGATAAGGATGCCAACGAAAGCAGTGTAGAGCAAAGTAGTTCTAAGCATCAGTTAAACTTCTTTAGGTAAGATCTTATTTACTTTTTCTTTCTTAATTTTCCTCCCTAAAAGAAAACTAATAAACTCTTCAATGGTCTTTCAGTATAGTGGTTCTTATGTAGTTTAACATAGCTATAAATTGAGTTTAACAAATAATAAACTCAAGATAATTTTATAAACCCTGTTTTCCAATCTGTCATTTACTTAAATTATTTTGGTTGTTGTTTCCTTTTTCCTTCTTTCTCACCCCCTCCCTTTCCATGAAGATTCAGGTGCTTAACATATCATTTTTTTCCCTGCTGGAATTTTAGCATTGATATGAACCATGGACAAGTATATTCTGCTGCCACAAAGACTGTAAAGTGCTTCATTTCAACAGCTGAGGCAAGCCAAGTGATCATTAATAAAGCTTTTCTTGCTTCCTTCAGTGGTGTTGGTAGTAAAATGGTAGGTAAAAGTTAGGCTGCAAGTTCAATAAATGAGATTTACCTATCATTCCACCCTCGTGTATTTATTCACCTGTCCTGGATCAAGCAGTTTTGAGTCAACTAGGCATTTAAAGGCATTGTGTTTTATTACTTTATGGTTCTAATTTAACATGCTTAATCAGGATGAGGCTGACAGGTTAAGGATAGTGTCTTTACTACATTAGAAACTTCTGTGCAACAATAAAAAACCCTTTTGTGTACTCTGTACTTAAGATTTTGCCCATTGTCCTACCCTAAACTGCTGTAGGTTGGCTGTTGTAGTTAGTTTCTTAAATCTACACTGATTTCTAGGCTTTATTGCCTTTCCAGAAATGTGATATTTAGGGCTTATACACATCAGTGAGTCTGCTTTAATCCTAAAACCACCACTGAAGTTATTTAGGTTCTTTGGACAAACATGATAAACTTCTTCAGATACTTTTTTTTTCCTTTGGCAGGAAGGTGTCTTGCTGCAGGTAACTAATGAAGAAGTGGTCAACCACAGAGTCTTCAAGAAATAAGAAATTCTGTACCATCTGAAAGTAGTTCTTGTTGGTACCTTCATTTAAGAAGCACTTTTAAGATAAAAGGGAATGTTCTCTGATTAAAAATTTCATTTAGTACAGGTTCTTGATAAGATTCAAAATGAAATGAGTGCTGTTTGTATAGAGTAACATCAAATTAGCTAAGGATAATGTATTATGTTTTAAAATAGGATTTGTGAGTAGACAGATGAAAGGTATATTTTGAGTACAAGTTTTATAAAATAAATACTTTTGTATTCAAATAATGCGGTGTAATGCTTACACACAAGTGTGAATCTTGTTCTATCAACACCAGTTGTCTACAAGATTGCCATCCCCGTAAATTTTAAGTTAGTTTGCACAAAACTATACATTTACAGTTCCCATTCAATATTAATAGAATAATGAGCATTATTATTTGCTGTCCCTAATAGTCTTCATTATGAATTGTACATTACTACAGCTTCCCTATATTGAATGTTAATGGTGACATTTGAAACCATGGGTTTTAACCAAATACTGTTTGATGTTATTTAGTATGTGCAAAGCAACAAGAGAGTTGTGCCAAGTATGAGATCTTAACACTTCTCCATGAATAGCAAATGGTAAAAACCAAGTCTTGTGGTTTAAACTTAATGGCGGTTTAGTGAGCACTTAATACATATAAAACATGGTTTTGATAATGAGGCCATATACAGGTAAGTCAGTGAATAGTGTGAGCTCGTTCTTAACACCTTGTGAACCAGCGTGTTTATGAACATTCTATCCAAATACTTGGTTTCCAACTAGTAGGATATCTTGGTGATGTATGCCCTTAATCTCCAGAGGTAAAAATTGGACTTGAAAGTAAAACTTGTATTACACAGTTAAGAAAAGTTATTAGGACAGTAAAGACAACATTATAAAAGGAAATTTGACAGTGGCTCATGGAAGGTATGGGACTGAGTTCAGTTCATAAAATGTATCTGAGTGTGGCTTTTAAAAAAACTAATATGGAAAGATGATTGCAAGTGTGTTTTACAGTCTGAGTTGTGCTTTCAGAGTTGTGTTCTGGAGCTGGATGGAGTACCCTGTCTTAGCTGTGCCACTGGGAACTGAACTTGAGTTCCTGTGGAACAGCTCTTGACAATTATGATAAAAGTTTTAAAAACTAGTATAAAGTAAAGAAACAAGGTCCCCAGGCTCTGGCAAACACAACCTTCATCTGTTGGACGCTTTTCACTTAAGTTTCAGAAAAATCAACACAACTAGTAAACAATCTTGGGTGTGTAAATCCTGGTGTTCTATGCCCGTGTGGCTGGCATATAGGATTGACTGAGTACTACAAATATCACAAAGTACAAAGGTGCAAAGCACTTGCCCTCTAAGGCAGGAGTTCTAATTTGAATCCATAGGCTTCAGAAAAGTATGGAATTTGGGGAGTTGTGAAAGTCCTATGCCATCTGCACTTTGTAATGGGGACTATTGACTAAATCTGGAGGTCAAGGATGTGCCTATTTTTTATAGGGAAGATCCCCAAATGGCCTTGTAAGCATGTGGATAACCCAAGATGGCTTTTATCTGGTCATAGTAGGTTGTCTCCAGGAACTCAGTGGAAAATTTAATAAGATGTGTTGAAGAACGTTTTCCTTTAAATAGGAATTTGGAGTGTATACCATGTGTGCAGCCCTTGAGAGCAATGATCATCTGGAACTTCATGTGGGGAATCCAGCTGGGTCTTCAGAAGAGCAGCTAGTGAACACCTTGTGTAACCTCAATTCCTACTTTTGACTTGCTTTATACAGGTTCTTTATTCTAGGACTTTGGTGTTCTTTATAAATTGTGCATCTGATGTAAGTATAGGAAGCATTGGTTCACACATCTCATTCGGTGATTTAACACATCAAAGCCTGTTAACATGGGAAAGGAGTTGACTCATTACAATGGATGACCACTGAGCAAATCTATTGTTCCTTGGAACTGGGATATGCCAGTATATTAAGTCTTAGTAAATTTGATGACAGGTCATATTTATGTTTTAATCTGATAGTTTTTAAGATCATTACTCTGGTTTATGGACATCTGAATTTTAAAATGGTTAAGCTTAATATCTGAAAGCTTAAATATTTTAGGTTGTGAGGTCAACAGGCTAGTATTGCTGCCCTGTGTTACTCAAGGGGGCTTTACATTTATATGGATATGGCTACATTTTCAAAAGCTGGGATACTTTGCTCTGAAGCTTGAAGGAATTATGTTTGCCATATTGACTGGGTTTTCTTTGAAGGACAAATAAGACATTGACTTGTTAAAATAAAGTTTATAAATTCAAATATAAAATTTTCACATGCTTTTACATGTTAAATACTAAATACCTTCAGAAAACTAAAGGCTACTTAAGTAAGCATCAAGTGACCATCTTAAAAGGCTGTAAAAGATTATGTGAGCATAGGTATTAGAGCAGAAGTGGTCGATGAAAGTGTGGATTGTTCAAACTTCACAGAAGCATGATCTTAGAGTTTTAAGCATTTATCAATACAAACTTCAACATGTACCCTTAACTGAATGATTCAAGTAACAGTGCTTTTAAGAATAGTTTGAACAGTTTTTTTTTTTTTGTTGTTTTTTTTGTTTTTTTTGTTTTTCGAGACACGGTTTCTCTGTGGCTTTGGAGCCTGTCCTGGAACTAGCTCTTGTAGACCAGCAGGCTGGTCTCGAACTCACAAAGATCCACCTTCCTCTGCCTCCTGAGTGCTGAGATTAAAGGTGTGCGCCACCACCGCCCGGCTAGTTTGTGATGCAGGTCACTGGAGCCTGTTCAGTTTTTCCTCTTTCCCTTTGGGGTTTCCTTTTTGTGTCTTGATGTGACTAGTTCTTTAGGTACAATCAAAACAGTTCCATTATTGTTGTACTGAAGCGCATAGTGGTTTGGATTGACTGGCCTACCTTGGTCATCTATTAACTTACTAAAAATGTCATGGTAGAGGTCATGCAGCTTGTGTTTCATTATGTCCATAGCTTTGTTACATTGATCTTGCTCATTCTTCAGGGCTTCCTTCTGTGATTTCAAGTTACATATATCATCTTCTAGATTCAAAATGATGTCTAGTTTACGTTTACGACAGTTTTGAGCAGCGACTTTGTTTTTCCCTCTTCGTCTAATGTCACGAATGAGGGAAACTTGTAAATCTGATAGGTAGTGCTTGCTTAGCATATTGTTGAAAGAGTCAACAGGCATGTGGACAATTTCATCTACAGAAAAGGGAATATGTAGAGCTTTAGCACGCTGTTCGTCACGACTCAAATTTCTGTCTGAATCGTCAAGGCACCCACTGATTCTCTGAGACTTCTTGGACCGTGTCAAAGATTCAGATGTGGGCCCTGGTACACCTGGCTGTATGTGGTAAGTGTGGTCGTGAAATACTTGCTGACATTCAAGGTCCTGGTAAAAGCCAGACATAGTCCTAATATCCATATGGCAGTGTTCTGGGTCGCAGCCTCCTACAGCACCTGAATCATGACAAAGAGACTCAAGGTCACTACTATAACCTACAGCACCATCACACACAAAGTGAGAAGAATTAGACTTGGTGATAGAGGAGTTGTAACTTGAATTTAATGAAATCCCAGAATCAGAGTCTGGATCTTCAAAAAGTTGAGAAACTTCCAGTGGATTGAAACCTGTGGCCAATGACAATAGGTTTATTCCATCCAAGATACTTGAATCAGTGTCATACAGGAGATCTTGACTTGTTAGATTCCTCATTTGATTGTCCACAGTTGGGAGAGACATTGCAGGAATGGCTTGCTCAGAATTAGTATGAGAATTTAGCTGCAGAAATGGTTCTTGTGCCTGTGAAATCCTTGCTGCTGGATCTCTTCTAAATGTGTTGGGGCACAGTAGCATGGCTTCATGAAGATTGACATCATGGCTTATGGCGTGGCTCATATTTATGTGATGTACTGAGGAATTTATACTCTCATTGATACTGTTTAGAAAGGGTGGAATGCCTTCCAATGAGATGCCCTGAAGAGAAATAACACTATTTTAAAATGAGTTCCAATGAGATGCCCTGAAGAGAAATAACACTATTTTAAAATGAGTTCTATTATCTAATACAATATTTATTTTCTCTGTTCGAATATGGATATACTATTGACTATGAACAACTTGATAGGAGATAAAATGTGTAACATGTATCAAGTTGGAATGCCTGTGGGACAAAAAGTCTAGATTATCATTAGGCCTTGTAATTTGCACATATCAATGTTTTGGCAAGGAGAGACTCAAATTCTACCAGGGATGTTTAAATTCTCCAAAAATGGTTTTCGATGAAAAGCCTTTAACTTGGTAATGTACTTGGCAAAAAATTGCTGTATCCAAGTAGGAGCATCCCTTAATTCACACAGAGGTTTGTCAAGATTCCTTTTACCTCCAGGGAATGTTCAGGCTGTGATGAAAGCAGTTGAAATAAATCTTCCAGAAAGAAAGAGGTATCGGACCAGTGTAGGTGATTCTGTATATAAACAGAAAATGTATACCATCAGAAAAAGAACTTGGCTATTCTGTTACATCAAGCCAGACATAGTGCTTTCCTATAATCTTACTGTTTGGGAGGTAGAGACAGAAGGATTATAATTTTAAGGCCATTAACAGGTTACAAATAGCAAGGTCCTGTCTTACTACAGAAACAAGGAATTTAGTGGCAATGCTAAGTGCTTGCTTAGCATACAGAAAGCCCTGGATTAGATCCCTGCACCACATAAACGACATGATAGTACAGGCCTGTAATCCCAGTATGTGGGGAGTATAGTCATGCCTTTAATCCTGTCACTGAGGAGGCAGAGGTTGGATCTTTGGCTAAATAGCAAGTTTGAGGTGAGCCTGAGCTACCCGAGACCCTGTCTAGACTGGAGAAAAAGGTGCAAACTTCTTAGTTCTATGGTGGTTTAATGTCTAGGATATAATGTATATTTTTGTTACATTTTTTTACATTTTCCCCACCCGCCTATACCTGTATAAATTTTTTTAAAAAATGAGCTATTTCTAGAAATACTGAAGTATACTTGCAGATCATTTTATGTTGCTAGTAAATGTAAAGTGGACCTTTTTCCCTCCCCGTTTGGTTGTAGAGAGGGTTTCTTTGTGTAATCCAGGCTGTTCTGGTACTCATTCTGTAGTGCAGGCTGGCCTCAAACTTTGAAATCTGATTGCATCTGCCTCCCAAGTGCTGGGATGATCGAAGGTGTGTACTATTACCAGGCCCTGGCTGTGAAGCTAGCCTTCTCTTTTAAGATTCAAGAAATGGTGGAGAGGAGACATTTAATAGAGCTATCTTTTAACAGAAGTATGTCAAGCTTTATTTTTCATGAGAATTGCCTACACTCAGCCCAGGACACATTTTCCTAGTGCTACTTGGTGTTTTTCCAGGCTTTCTACTCAAAAGAATGTGATTCACAGGTCTGATACTTTTGTTTCCTGCTATGAAATGCATCAAAACTGCAGGTAGTACTGGAGAAATAGCTTAGCAGTAGGCAGTAGTTGAACCTTTACAAAAGGACTCCGGTTCAATTCCCAGCCCACATATGGTGGCTTGTAAACTCCAGTTCCAGGGCATCTTGTTCTTTTATGAACTCCACAGGCACCGGACATGTACATTGTACAGAAACATACAGGCAGGCAAAAAACATCTAAACACAATTTTTCTTTTGGTAAAGTAAGCTATTGTGAGAAATACTGGTACTGAGGAGGACCACAAACTCATAAGTTTGAGACTAATCAACACAGTATCTCAAGGAGAACAAAGGTACAATTATAGTACACAGTGACTCAGGTCAGGGACATGACCCTGGTAAGGCATGGCAGGACATGATAGCACATGCCTACAATCCCAGCATCTTGGAGGTGGGGTAGGTAGGGTCCAGGGTTTAAGTGAGTTGGCCAGTTTGGGCTACAAGCAGGTACAGAAAGTACCCTGCTTTGGGTGTTTAATATGTTTCTGCCAAATTTGGTCCAAACTGCTATTTGTCTTACATATAACTCCCTATTTTATCTCAGTATCTAAGTCTTCCAGTGATTTAGTCAATACAAGCAATTCAAAGAATTTCTTTCCTGGGAAAACCAATTAAAGTTAAAAACAGATGCCAGTATGCGAGGGGAAAAAGGAACCAATAGCATGAGGTAATGGAGAATTGCATGTTTAGTGAAAGAACAGAAACAGCCTTTTCAGGTAACTAGGACACTAGGGAAAGTGGACTGAAGTGTCTATTTGAGATGGTCTTGCCAAGTTGCCCTGACTGGCCTAGAGCTTTTAGCTGTGCCTCAGTCCAAATTATAGGCCTGTACCATGGCTTTTCAAGTTTTAAAGTGAAACTCCGATGTGGTTGAACCTGGAGAGGTTAAGTGAGCAAAGGTAGAGATTTCTTTCCCTCAAAATGTGGGCAAAAGAGACGCTAATGTTCCCTGCGATGAGCAGGAGCCCAGAAACATTTGTTACAGACAGCCATTAAATGGTTTAAAAGACCATCTAGAAAGGGAAGGACAGTATGGGCTCTCAGAACAAAAATGGAAATGCCTAAAAATATGGAACCATTACCTAAAATATCTAACAGTTTTGTCTGTATCCCACCAGAAAGAGAAAACATTACTTGATAGAACCAGGCAAATAACACCTTTCCTAAGCTGTTATTACAGGGAAACAGCCTAACAGGGAGGACAATCTGGTCCACTTGTGGGTGATTCGTCTTCCTGAAAATGCAGCGGATGAGAAGAAAGCAGGGGTATTTAATTTTATTCTTAACAGCTTCTACACTACCATGACCTCAGAAGGTTTGGTTTCCATTCCTGGCAGTGCTGAGGATTGAATGAGGGCCTTGTGCTGTTAGGGCAATTCTACCACTGGCCTGTATTCCCTGTCCAACCAGAGGGATTTCTTAGTCTGAATCTCTAGAAGCCATGGCCCTATCCTAGGTTTGAGCCATGGTATAAGAACAATGAGTTCCTATAACTAGAACAGGCTGGAAGAGAGGCAAGAGCAGTGGGAAGGGAAGAGAACAAACTTGATATCACTCAACAAGAACTCACTGCAAAGAGGCTGTGTCCCCAGAGACCGATTGACTAGTGAGGGCTTCAGCACCATGGAGATATTGCAATGTCACAGGGTCATGAGCTAGTTACCTTATCCTGGGCTAGTTCCAGGCCTCCAGAACAGCCATCCTTTGTTTTTTGGTTTTTCGAGACAGGGTTTCTCTAATTTTGGAGCCTGTCCTGGAACTAGCTCTTGTAGACCAGGCTGGCCTCAAACTCACAGAGATCCGCCTGCCTCTGCCTCCTGAGTGCTAGGATTAAAGGCATGTGCCACCACCGCCTATTAGTATCCAGCAACCCAAAAGCTCAGAAGCATCTTGGTGGATCTATAGAAAAGCTGCTCCCATCTCACTGCACCTACCTCCCTGATGTACCGACCAATGTAGCTTAGACCTTTCTCTATATTTAAAAACTTCCATGAAACTGCTTCTACATTTAAACATGGAATTTAGGGTAATTTAAATCTGTGTTCCTGGGCCATGACCACTCAAGATGACTCCAGAATAAACTAGTTATTTGAGACAGGGTTTCTCTGTGGCTTTGGAGCCTGTCCTGGAACTAGCTCTTGTAGACCAGGCTGGCCTCGAACTCACAGAGAACTGCCTGCCTCTGCCTCCTGAGTGCTGGGATTAAAGGCGTGCGCCACCACCGCACGGCTAAACTAGTTATTCTTAAAATGCGGGATGTGGTTTTTATATCCCCAAAGTCAGGTTCTTGGTGTAATGCTATATACTGATGAGGGCTGTCTAGGCACCAGGGCATGGTACTCTCCATCCTCTAAGGATTTTTAAGACTTGAGGCACAGATTCCACCTCCCAGAGAAGGCAGATGCTGAAGTTGCTCATAATGAAGACAACCACTAGAACAAGGATGCTCTGCAGGTGGAAGTGTCTGGACCTCTAGGTCATTTGGAGCACCTACGTGCCAAACTGGTGGCTAAAACCACCCAGATCTAAGTCAAAACCAGAATATGGTCCACGTGAAACTAGGGGAATCTCTGTCTACAGAAAGAGCACATTCTTGAACCTGGTTCTTGGAGCTCACCCTGTTCAGCCAATAGAAGTACAGAAAGATGCCCCCCAGGAGCCTGGACCTGGCCCCTTAGGTGAGGCCAGGGTACAAAAAGGGCTATTGGGTACCAGTGATTTGTCCGAATCCATTGGAAGACTGAAGGCTTGGGTCTGAGCATTAGTGGAAATTGAAAGAAATGTTTGTAAGGTTGGTCCTTTGTTTGATCTCCCAGACCTGGACAATCTAGCCTGATGTGAGCTATTTTGTTTTGCTTTTCGAGACAAGGTTTCTCTGTGTAGCCTTGGCTGTCCTGGAACTCTCTGTAGACAAGACTGGCCTTGAACTATAAGAGATCTGCCTGCCTCTGCCTCTGAAGTGCTGGGATTAAAGGTGTGCACCCACCACTGCCTGACTGCCAGCTGTCTTTCATTCCTTGTCTTGGCAAACACAAAATAACAAAATTGCTAGTAAGTTCTATCTTTAACCAGAGAAAATGAGTTTATGGGCTAATTGCTTTGTAAATACAACTAACACATACACACTTACTTTTAAATGTTATTTTTGTATGCCAGATTTGCTAAAGTCAGTGCATACACAAAATTCATTACCAACAAAGTCTTCATGAAAGGCAAATGACAAGCCTGGAAGCTTCTGCCACACTTACCTCATTTCTGGACTCTGTGTTTGTCCCTCCTTCCCAAGCAGGTGCATCTGTTGTTTTGCTTTCATCTTTCCTACCCGGCTGCAGTGATTTTGCATGGGCTGACACCCCTTCCTTATCTCCCTCTTGCTGGGAATTGTGATCCACAGCTTCGCCCTTTTCTTTTAGTATATCATTCGCCTGTTTAAAAAAAAAAATAGGAAAACTGAACAACAACAACAAAAAAGCCGGGCGGTGGTGGCGCACGCCTTTAATCCCAGCACTCGGGAGGCAGAGGCAGGAGGATCCTTGTGAATTCGAGACCAGCCTGGTCTACAAGAGCTAGTTCCAGGACAGGCTCCAAAGCCACAGAGAAACCCTGTCTCGAAAAACCAAAAAAAAAAAAAAAAAAGAAAACAACCAAATAGGAAAACTGTTCAAAAGCCACATTGTCAGCATCTGAGGCTGGTACTCTGTCATGTCACTATCAGAGAAGCATTTCATCCTGAAACAAAGGCCCTGCCCTTATGTACCTTTCAGACAGTCCAATCTGCACAGCCTAAATCGTATTATATTTATAGAGCCCCTTAATTGAAACCATTAACAAAGTGTACTAAGTTTGGAAATCAATGCTCTCGGCAGGGAGTTTTTATTTAGTTCTCAGCTGAAAACAGATCAAAGACATAAGTTGGAAGCAGATAGTGTGTGTGTGTGTAGCAAAATCCAGGAAGTAGTGTTTTTAAAATTAAGTACTGTCTTCTGTTTGAAAGGCAGATGAGGTGAGGACAGGTTAGGAAAGGGTACGATTCACTTTATAGACCAAATGTGTACTTTTACAATCAGAAAAACTATTTTTATTTTTGGCTTAGATATTTCAACTTCACTTATTTACCCAGAAGACTCCTTCCCACTCTGATGGATGTCCTAGAGATGCAGTTATAGACAGTGGTAAGCCCAATGTGGGAGGTGAGAATCACTGGAGTTGTCTGGAAACTCAACCAGTGTTCTTAACCACTGAGCCATCTCTCCAGCCACTATCTGTATTTTTTAAAAGCACCTCTACTGCCAATACTTAACTATTTTTTTTCTATATCATATAGCACCAGCTGTATTTATTTGTTTGCTGTCTGTTCTATTAAAATGGTAGTCTCTCTCTCTCTCTCTCTCTCTCTCTCTCTCTCTCTCTCTGTGCCTGCACTTGTGCACCCATGCATATGTGCACAGAAGCTGGAGGAAGGTGTTGGGTGTCTTGTTCCATATCACTCCGCTTTATTCCCTCATTGAACCTGGAACCAGGCTAGCAGCCATTAATCCCCAGAATTACTTCTGCCTCTGTTCCCCACAGCACTGGGGTTATAGATGCCCAATGGCTGTGCTCAAATTCTTACATGGGAATTAGAATTCAGGAATTTATGTTTGCAGGACAAGTATTCTCACTCACTGAGTTGTCTTCCCAGCTTTCCTTATGTTTTTATTTTATTTCCATTCATTCATTCATTAGAGACAAGGGTCTCTTCTCTACTTAGCCCTGACTATCCTGAAACTCACTAAGTACAATAGGCTGGCCTTGAACTCACAGGGATCCACCTGCTTCTACTTCCCTGGTGCTGGAATAAAGGTGTGAGTCACCAAGTCCAGCACAAAACAGCAGTTTCTTAGAGGCAAGGACTCCATATGCCTTGTATCTACTCCAGAGCCTGTCACTTATTGCCCTTTAGCAAATATCCGTGGAAGTCAAATCTTAGGCAAACATCCTTCAACTTCACAGTGCTGACTTCCCTAAATTGGGAAGGAGGGGGAAGAGGAAAGGGTTACTGATCATCATTCATCCCACTGCCCACCTTTTGTCCAGGCGAGGCTTCTTTTGCTAGCCCTAAATACTGGATTCTCAGCAAAGCGGATTTTGTTTATAAAACTGCTGTGGTTGGACAGAACTTCTAGAAGCTGCAGTGTATGAGGTAATTCAATACAGAAGAACACCCACCCATATGCAAATAGAAGGCCATGCCTGTGATGTCATTCACAGCACATACAGACTACATCAAGTCCATAAGCTGATCAGATAAACAGAAGTCTGGGAAGACTATGTATGTGTGTGTATGTGTGTGTATATGTGTGTGTGGGGGGGTGCCAGAGTGTGACATCAGGACTGGTGACAAATGTATGTAAGACGTTCCTGAAAATTCAAGGAAGAACTTAAGTTACAGAAATTCTGTATGATCAGAATATTACTGTAAGAGGCCACAGTTGGTTAAAAGTTGGGGCTAGAGAGATGGCTCCACAGTTAAAAGCACTGACTGTATACTCCCAGGGGACCAGGGTTCCATTATCAACATCCACAGGATGGGGGGCCTCACAATCATCTGTAACTTCCAGAGAATCCAACGCTCTCTTCTGGCCTCTAGGGCGCTACACGAACCTGCAAAACACTACTCATACACACACCTTTAATCCCAGCACTTGGGACACTTGGGCCAGCCTCCCATGAGTTTGAGACCAAATATGGTCTACATACTAAGCTCCTGGCTAACCAAGGCTGCATAGTGATATCCTGTCTTAACCTCTATCCCTACCGCTCAAAAGTGGGAGGTAGGGACCCTATCATGTGAGGGTGGATCTCAACTCGTTGAATAAGGAGCTAAACAAAAAGACAAATCCACTAGAGTGTAAAAATGACCAAATGTGTGTGTGTGTGTGTGTGTAATATCACAGTAGTTACAACTAAAAAAAAATGGTGATGTTAAATATAATGAAAAGACATTTAAACAGTCTCTCAGAATGTCACTCTGTAGATTGCTTGTTAATTACAAAAAAAAATAACACTAGAAGTCTGAAAGACACCATCTTAAGCAATGGGTAAGTCTACCATCATGATCTGGAGAGGGACGCCATGTACCCTGTTCTGAAGGAAACAATACTTACTATTACTATGGTTTTCTGTCAAAAATCATTCCAGAATAGAGGTGACTAACTGGGTGGCTGGTTAGATGCTAATCTAATTCAGAATCTGAATACAGACAGAAAAGACAATGATCTAGATTCTTAATAAATTTCCTTACTTTGGAAATCAACTACAAACAAAAACAAACCACCACTCCTAGGAAACACACAAATGTATCAGATATTAAGCAAAGCAATGACTTTGATTCACTCTTTAAATATGTCATAACAAAGAAGAATTATGTATTTATACATATGCATAGTTATTAATATAAAGTCAAATGGGAAAATCTAAAATCTGGATAAAGGACATTATTCAATAATTTTTTCACATGTATTTGTGTTTTATCTGCACATATGTATGTGCACCATGTGTGTGTTCAATGCCCAGAAGAGGGCAATGGATACCATGGGACTGGTTGTGAGCCACCATGTGGGTTGTAAGCCATGTGGGTACAAAAAGCAGAAACTGAGCCCAGGTCCTCCGTGAGAGCAGCCTGTGCTCTTAACCACCACGCCAGCTCTACCATCATGTTGCCACCACTCCTTCTGAGACAGGGTCTCACCATGCATATGTCTGCCTGGCACAGAACTTGCTATGTCGACCAGGTTGGCCTGGAACTCACAGAGATCCACCTGACTTTGCCTCCTGAGTGCTGGGATTTAAAGGAACACACCATCACACCCAGCTCTTGCATTTTTTTTTTTAGGTTTGAAATTATATTTCTTTTCATTACTTGCATTTATATTATATTTTGAGGTAAAGAATAACCCTAAGCTTAGCTGGGTGGTGGTGATGCACATCTTTAATCCCAGCTCTTAGGAGGCAGAGGCATGTGGATCTCTGAGTTCAATGCCAGCCTGGTCTATAAAATAAGTTCCAGGATAGCCTGGGCTACACAAAGAAACCCCATCTCGGGAAAGGGGAGGACAGAAAAGGATTACCCTAAAAATCTCTATATAGCAAAATGACTTTGGCAAAGGACTGGCCCAGCAGAACTCTTTCATAACAGTGTCCTGGAATGAGAGAGCGTTTCAGGAGGTGACAGGTCCGCTACAGTGATGCTTCAAGGTGGTTTGAGCCAAATGTGCCCACAGGAAGTACTAATGGGTTGGTGGCCTTCAATATTGTTTTAGGGTAGAAGACAAATGGCATTTGTGAAGAGAAAATGGGTGGTGACAACTCACACTTACACTAGCGGACAGGCCATCCTTCTGGGATTTGGCTATGAAAGGAATGGAGACAAGGATCAAGACAGTACCTTTTGTTCTGAAGATTAAGAGATGCTAGGACAGATGCAGGAGGATTGCTGCAAATTCTTGGCCAGCCTGGAGTACACACTGAGACCCACTGTCAAACCCATCACCAGCAAAAAGCAGAAACAAAACAAACCCTGTAACAAAACAAAAGCAGCCGGAGAGGGTCCTCAGCTGTTAGGAGCACTTGCTGCTCTTACAGATAACCCAGGTCTGATTTCCAGCACCCACACGGTACCTCACAACCACCTGGAACTCCAGTTTAGGAAATCTGATACCCTTTTGCCAGCCTTCAAGGGCACTAAGCACACACATGGTGTACATACATACATGTGTACATACAGGCAAAACATACATGTAAATTAAAAAAGTCAATCTTTCTAAAAGAGCCCCCCAAACCCAAAACCACCTGCATAAATAAATAAAACTCACTGATCTCACTGTGCAGCTGTATAGTATAAGCGAGATTTGAACTCAATGATCCTTCTGCCTTTAGGTTCCAAGTGCTGGGCTGTAAGTGTGTGCCACAACACCCAGGAACTATGTAAGATCTGGAAGGCAGACAGAAATGTCTTGACTGATGTCCACCAGGGCTAGGAGTGAACGCTTCCTCTCACACAGCAGTAGGAGGTGAATACGCATCCTCTCCCCGAATCCTTGTGTATTCACTCAGCTCGTTAGTGGCAGCCTGTTCGAAAGCTAACAGGAACAGGGATTCTAAGATGTGATGAAGAGAGGAGGGAATGCCCTAGGTCAGTGGGACACGCATGAAGACGTAGGCGTCCCCCACAAGGAAGGACCAGTGATGGCTGCTGGAGACCTGAGGCACCCCGCGGAGAGCTGGCTGTCTCTCCTTTCTTTATGGTCAGGTCATGCCTTCCCAGGCACCCTCATCCTATGACTGAAGAGGTTCAAGTGGGAAGAGGCAAGGCCATGAAGGCCCAGTGTGAAGCGGTTTGATGGACTCTGCTCCTGTGTGTCCCTTTCCCTCCTGCACATTAAACTTGGTCTCAGGGTCTGCTTGCCAGACAACCCAACTTGGAGTTGCTAGTGATGCTGCCTCTGGGCCTGCAGGGAGGAGGCAGACATGGGGAAAGGATTCATCATTATACTGATCCTATTTATAGGGTGAAGAGAGCCTGTTGCCACTGTGATATAATCTGTACAGCTTGGGCACGGAGGTGTCTTCTATATGTCGGAGGTCTGTGGCCCATGCTCTTAAGGCACAGGCAAGTTAAATCTGTCACTAAGTCACTTTTATTTGTGTGTGTAGGTGAGATTTGCCCTAGTGGGCTGAAACCACACTAAAACAATAAAAAAAAAAAAGAAAGGTCCCATGTGTGTCCCAGGAAGCTGCCTAGATGTGTGCCAGGGGGAGCACTTTCTGTGATTTTCAGAGCTGGTGCTTGAGGGTTGCCCCACCACATCCCACTCTCCTTCTGGGCAAGGAAACACCAGAACCTCAGCTTGGACCTTCAGACCAGACTGTCCCCAAAATGTCATGATTTTCTTTTAGGGCACCTAGCCCATCTTAGTACCTTTTCTTCCCTAGTAGGTGATACTCATGTGGCCTGTTTCCTCTGTCACCCAGGAAAGGAGCAGCCTGGGAGAAAAGGTTTTCTGTGAGGGGAAGAAGCAAAGCTGGGCTTGTCTTTGGGCGGTTTTCCTTCCTTCTTTTCATCCTCCTTTAATTTCTTTCTTTCTTTTTGTTTCTTTTTTTCTTATAAACTCTCTGAAGACCCTGTCTGCTGGCAGCTTGGACTAATTCCACTGTACTGGATCCTGAGGAGAGGGGGGAGCTCTTGCTCCTGCCATGTCCTTTGTGAGCGGTTGCAGGGCCCTTTCTTGTCCTCACCTGGGGGAGGAGTGATGAGACCTGCTTTGACTTTTAGGGTTGGGTGAACCTTTCAAGACAAAGAACAGAGCACTGTCTATGAGGGGAATGACATCAGAGGGAGCTGAGAGTCCTGAGGCCTGTCTCTAGGCTGCAGGCAACCTGGAGTCACCCGGCTCGGAGAGAACCAAGGAGCCAGATAAAGACAGCCTGTGTCCTGCTTGGCCTGGGTGGTTTTTAATAGCAGCTTACAATAATTACAGCTCATGTCCACTGAGCTCTCACTGTAGGCTGCACAGCTATTACCTCATTTAAGCCCCTCAGCATCCTGGCAAGGTATGTACTGTTAACATTCCTTTCACGGGCAGGAAACTGAGGCACAGAAGTTAGACAGGTAACCTTCTGTCATAGTGAATGACAGGATTTACATTTGGCTGTGGGCACTTTCATAACCAGCTAGAAGCCTAGTACTGATTCTCTCTCTCTCTCTCTCTCTCTCTCTCTTCTTTTCCCTTTCCCTCTCTCTCTCTTTTGAGACAGGGTTTCTCTGTGTAGCCTTAGCTATCCTGGAACTAGCTCTTGTAGACCAGGCTGGTCTCGAACTCACAAAGATCCACCTGCCTCTGCTTCCTGAGTGCTGGGATTAAAGGTGTGCGCCACCACCGCCCAGCACTACTCATTCTTAATGACCCTATAGATCATATATGCATCACCAAAGCTCATCCTTGCTAAGTTGGTGTAGGCAGGAGTTATAGATGAGTCAGGACCCTCTGTGAACCAAACATGCTGAAAGTGGATGGTGGGAAAGAGGTTTTTCCACTTGCAACATATGTTAGAATATTTCAGTAGTAAAACTTGAAGCATGTAAATCCACTTCTGAAGGCCTTTGGAGGAAGCCATGTGCCAGCTAGATAACAGCAGACCTTTAGGTAGACGAAGCTAAGACACAGGGGCCCCATAGTCAACGTGGCTAACTACCAGAAGTACAAAACAAAACAACAGGCCAACTTTCAAATAGAAGCCCTAACACTCAAGACACAAGGATATGAGCCCCCAACACCCAGGATCATTTTAAATGGAGCCATTGCTCCTGTATGTAGCTCCTTCTGCAGGCTTGAGTGTATTGGGGGTGTTTGGGGAGGTGAAAGTTGCGTGTGTGGGTTGTGGGGGGCATGTTGTTCCTTTATCATCTAGTTATTTTATTTAAGTTTATCCCAGGAGATCAAATAGCCCAACTGGCCCTCAAAATGTCAGATCTCATGTAGCCCAGACTGGCCTTAAACTCCCAATCCTCCTGTCTCCACTTCCTGGTGCTGGGATGATAGGCAAGCAGCACTACAAATCGGTGCTGGTGATGAATGAGCGGCTTCCTGCCTACTGGGCATGCGCTCTACTAACTGGAACCACGCCCCGAACCATTAATCAATTATTCTTTCATCACAGTTTTGGGCCTAGAATTTACATAGGTGTAGATGTAAACATCCAGCTATTCACTCCGTCAAAAGGAAGCACATCTGTAATTTGTACCCCAACCATGACATAAGAAGCTTCAGAAAGTTCTCTCCCGCTCCATACACATTTAGTTGTGTGGGGGTGGGCGTGAGTGCATGTGGAAGCCAGGGGACAACTTGAAGGAGTCAGCGCTCTCCTTACACCATGTGGGTCCCAGTGATTGAACGCGGGTCTTCTCGTTTGGTGGCAGGAGCCTTTCCCTGCAAAGCCATCTTCAGCAATCACCTTCCACCAGTCCGATCTCTGCACGGACAGCCTGGTTTACTGGTCCCCAGTAGGGAAGGAAGGAGTCCTTTCATGCTGAAGGAGACTCCGCATGGTCAGGCGGCCTTCAGCAATCTCCTGGAGAGGAAAAGGTTTGCTCAGGCTTTGACATGGAGCTCGTGGTATCTGTCAATACAGAGGAACCATGCTCTAAAAAAAGGACAGTAATATTCTTTTCTGACCAATTGGAAAGCCAGGTTTGCAGAGCTCCCAGGAGGAAATGGAGCTGGAGTGTCAAGGCCCCCAGTGTCCATGGACTCAACTGAGCAGGCTATTTGCTCTGAAGGAATCTATGACTCTGGTTATACCAGCTGACTGTAAGTATCTTCAGTAAGTGAGCAGCCATAGCCAGTCAGTTGAAGGACTTCAGGAGCAACACTGAGGCCTCTGGGAGGAGAAATCCAGCACGAGTGTGCAGCGTCCCAGACTGTGGTGGGCAGCCAGGGTGTCCTGCTGTCCTACCGGCTGGATTTGCCAGTTCCTACAACTGTGTTGGCCAACTCCTTGATCTGTTCGAGCGTGTGTTTATTCATCCATATTCTGTTCATTCCATTTTCCCGGTGAAGGCTGGTCGATAAGATGGGAACTCGGCTCTAGCTCCTGGAGGCCTCCTAAGGCAGGGCCGCTACTCAATCAAAACTGGGGCACACGGCTCTGCTGCCTCCAGCTGCTCAGAGTTCTCATTTCAGTTTATCCTTCACAGCTGTGTCTGAGGCGCTGTCCCTCACAAGGCTGCCCTGAGTGGGAGAAGATTGTTTTTCCCTTTGAAGTTTCCAAGTGGGTGGGGGTGTGTGGCTTACTAGGCACTTAGGAAGAGTAACCAGTTCTGTTCCAGGCAAGGCCACCACCAACTTGCTCCATCAGTTTAGGCGGTCCACATCTTGCCACCTGAGCCAATTATAGGGCCAACTTGAACGTCTACTCTTCAGTGGCCCCATCCACTTGAGTATCTGGCATGAAGTGGTCCAGATTTCAGAGCTGACCTACTTTTCAGTTTGGTGAGCTGGCCTTGAAGGACCCACAACGCATTACGGTCATGACATCTATGAAGTGCAAGTCCCTGCAGAGTGACGCTGCGGAAGCTGCACCAACATCTGCTCCTGGCCCTGGGCAGACTGAAGTTGAATCTCAGCTGCCACACTGCAGACATGGCAGTTCAAGGCAGAGGGTGCTCTGGGCGGCAGAAGAAGGCTCCAGGGCGCAGTGTTGGCTCAAGGGAAGAGATGGCTTGTGAATGGGTGATAGTTGAGCCAGGCTGAGAAATTAACAGTGAAGGGGAATGAAAGAGGCTGGTATTTTCTGGGCAAAGCTAAGCGGGGCAAAAGTGATCCTGAGGTTGTCTGGGGAAAGGAAGGGAAGGAGGTTTGGACTGGAAAGTAGGTCATGGGCAATTTATCAGCAGGCTAATAGTTCAGCAAGACTGGTGTCACAGTAGCCACACCTGGGGAGCCCTGAATGACAAAATATGGAGCTGGAAGGTAATGAGGAGCTGGTGCAGGCTGTACAGTGGGAGCAACACCGGCAGCAGAATGAAGTGCGGGGACTCTGGAACCCTGCCAGGATGATTAACAGCAGCTAATCCTTCAAATAGGAAGGACTGCAGTGTGCCAGCTTCCCGCCCCTTGACCAGCAGCACCATCTCGTCGACTCGCCCCAACATCCCTGCTAGCATCCATTCCACTACACAGAAGAGAGCTCAAGATTCGGAGAGGGGCAGCGTGTGCAGCAGATCACACGTGCAGTGGAGACAACCTAGTTGGTCTGGTGGGCGCAGGGCTAGCACTTTGACCTCTAGACTGGCCTGCCCCAGTCTGGATTCCTACTCTGTGAGTTAAGGAGCCAGGAAGTTGGAAAGTAGGGAATAAGTACAGATAAGATTTTTCTGTACCCCACCAAAACAAACAAAAACAAAGCGGAATCATGACGGTGGTTTGTATTAAGGTTCTCAGTATTGTTGCCAGGTGGTGGTGCACACCTTTAATCCCAGCACTCAGGAGGCAGAGGCAGGCGGATCTCTGTGAATTCCAGGCCAGCCTGGTCTACAAGAGCTAGTTCCAGGACAGGCTCCAAAGCTAGAGAAACTCTGTC
>JAQHUG010000128.1:2025435-2048989 GCA_028555095.1 Dicrostonyx torquatus | reverse complement strand
CCCCCCAAAAAAAACAAAACCAAAGAACCAACTCCCTTCCCCTCCCCCCAAAAAAATCAGGATTGCACACCAAGCCAGCAAACCTCACTTCCTCAGCAGGGCATACCAAGTCCCACCGCAAACAGCCCTATACACAAACTGACTAACTCAGTTTCTTTTCTTTTTCCTTTTTGGTTTTTGAGACAGGATTTCTCTGTGTAGCCCTGGTTGTTTCGGAGCTCACTCTGTAAACCAGGCTGGTTTCAAACTCACAGAGATCCACCTGCCTCTGACTCCTGAGTGCTGGGATTAAAGGCGTGCACCACCACCACCACCCAGAACTGTCTCAGTTTCTAATAGCTGGAATATAAGCAAGCTGTACAGTGGACAGAAAGGAGATGGGACTTGTTCCGGTTAAACTGTGCTCTCTAAAATCCCTATTAAGTCCTAACGCCTAAGAATGTGGCCATATTAGGAAATCCAGTAATTGTAAATATGATTAGATAAAAAGAGAGCCGGATGGTCCTTCCTATGTAAAGGGGAGCGTGCAGGACAGAGGCATGTGAAGAGAAAGACAGAGACCGGCAGCAGAAGCCACAGAACACCAACTACTCCAGCAGACACCAAAATGCAGCTCCTCCCATCAATCCTTAGAAGGAACCAATCTGCTGATACCTCGCCTGGGACCTCTCGCCTCCAGGAAATTTCTCTTTGAGCACGCAGCCTGCGTACTGTGTCCTAGAACTCTAACACAATAGCCTGTGCCGTTCTTTCCCACTCAAGGAGCCAAAGTAGATCTTTACAACAGCCACTGACAGCAAAGCGAAAACCCTCTTGTGAAGCCACACCACCGTGAATGAAGAGTTGGCCTGCACCAGGGTTTCGGGAAGCTTCCCACCTCTGACCAATTGCCTAAGCATTAGGAGATGCTATTGATTTTTGAAACGGAAATAAAATTGACGTCAACAGTCAGAAATGGTTCTTCTCTCCTCCTCATCCTTGAGCTGTATGTGATGCTATGACCTAAGGGAACCATCTTAATGTAAGTGGGGATGTTGGTAAGATTGCTCACACAGCAGAGGGGTTGCTGTGACAGGCGACACAAGATGAGCACAAGCCAGCTCAGTTTCCGATGGCGCTTTGAAACGCTGACATTTACTCACTTTCTTTTTTTATTATTTTCTTTTATGCGTATGGATGTCTTGACTGCATGTATGTCTGCAAACCCTGTGCCTACAGAGGTCAGAAGAGAATGTCAGATCCTGTGGAACTGGAGTTACCGATGGTTGGTAACCACCACGTGAGTACTAGGACCCAAACTCGGGTCCTCTGCAAGGGAAGCAAATTCATGCAATGCCCTCAGGCACATGTGCCAGAGGCAAGAAGAGGGCATCACCTGGAGCTGGAGTGACAGACACTTGTTAGCCATTTCAGTGCTGGGAACAGAATCAGGGTCTTCTTGGAAGGGCAGCAGGTGCTCTTAAGCCCTGAGCCATCTCTCCAGCCCCCCACACTTCCCTGAGCCAAGCACGAGCTTCATCAGTTTTAAGTGAATGACCATGGTTATAAAAGGAAGTTGTTGGTTCCGGGGAATTCCAGAGTCTGTTTTCATAATTATTAGCCCAAGAAGTGAAATCAAAGCAGTACTTGTCTTTTGATACTTTGAAAATCCCCTATTCTAAAATGTTTTTTTTTGCACATGCCTAGAAGTTGTGAAAAAATTATACTCTAAAACCAGAATCTTCTACAACCCAAATGTAAGTCCCTGGAGTTATCTAGCAATTATCTGATTCTCCACCTACACTGCTACCGATCCTCCACACTCACTCCCTAAGAAGCAAGCTGGATCCAGAGACAAACAAATCCAAAGGAAAAGGTGGGTGGGAACAGGGGCAGATTTCAAATGAAGGGGAAAAGAACAGTGCGATGCAGGCACAGTGCTAGCACTTCACACCAACCTTTCCTGTTGCTTGGCTCGAAACTCCTCTGGAAAACTTCACTCTCCCACGGGGGCTTGGAGTGATTCACATCGCCCATGGGAGGAAGTGCTAAGGTCTGGGGAATCGCAAAGCCTGGCATTATTTCTCTAGCCCATATTCCCTAGAGTCATGGTCTTCATTATGACTGCACAACCTGCTTTTTATTTCACTATGATTTTTAAAGAGAATTATTTATTTTTACCTAGTGTGTTTGACTGTGTCGCCTGGATGTGTCTCTGTGCACTCTGTATACACAGTGTCTGCAGAGGTCAGAAGAGGGCGTCAGATCCTCTGGAAGCAGAGTTAAAGATGGTCCATAGCCACGGGGAGAGTGCTAGGGCCCAAACCTGGGTCCTCTGCAAGCTCAGCCAGTGACCTAACCACTGAGCTCTGTCCCAACCCAGAACCTGCTTTTAAGAAAACAATCCAAGCCAGGCATGGTGGCACACACCTGTAATCCCAGCACTTGAGAGGCTAGGACAAGAGGACTAAGAGTTCAAGGCCAGCCTGGTCAACAATACTCAATAAAGCTAGTTGTGGCTCACCGCCACCACCACCAAAACCCAATCAAACACACAACAAACAAACCAATCTAGCACTAGAAAGTAGTTGACTCGGAGCCCAGAGACAGACTGAGTCAGGGCCTGACTTGTCCCATCCCAGATGCACTTTTATAGAGGGAACCTGAGGACAGCCCACAGAACTTAATTTATATGCCATTCTGGGAGACAGAAGACTTGGGTTCTCAGTCCGCTTCTGGCATTTACTAATATATGGATTTAGTCAAGTTCTCTGACCTGGGTTTTTTTTTTCCCTTAAGTACAAATTGGACATGTAAATGGCATTACCACATCAGTTCACTGGCTCCTACATCTAAAGTCTTCAGCAGCTGATCACTGCCTAATTGAACAGAACCAACCCCCCCGCCATGGCTCCCATTGTCTAGCAGGTGCATATGCCAGCACTGCCAAGAGAAGTGTTGGGGGGTTGGTGGGAGGCTGGAGGAAATGGGACTACAATTACTTTATCATTTCTAAGAAAGAAGGACACCGGGTCCTCCTTGTAAGGACCATTGGCTGTCACAGAGAGTAAAAGAAAGATTAGAGGAGCCTGATACCTCGATTCAGATGTCACCTCTATCATTAGCCAGTTTTGTTACATTGCATGAGTTTCTTTTCTTTTCTTTCTTCTTTTGTTTTTCGAGACAGGGTTTCTCTGTGGCTTTGGAGCCTGTCCTGGAACTAGCTCTTGTAGACCAGGCTGGTCTTGAACTCACAGAGATCCGCCTGCCTCTGCCTCCCGAGTGCTGGGATTAAAGGCGTGCGCCACCACCACCCGGCCAAGATTTATTTATTATGTATATCACATTCTGCCTCTATGTATGCCGGCACGCCAGAAGAGGGCACCAGATCTTATTACAGATCGTTGTGAGCCACCATGTGGTTGCTGGGAATCGAACTCAGTACCTCTGGAAGAGCTCTTAACCACTAAGCCATCTCTCCAGCCCTGCATGAGTTTCTTAACCTGTGTTTCAGTTCCCAGGCCATCAGAGCTGCCTCTAAAAGCAGCCCACTCGTCTGTATAGGTATCAGCCAGGTAATGGTAGGAAGGAAGACTTCAGAGAGAAAAACCTCTTTCCCTTCAAAGTCTTCTACACTTAGCAAGCTGGAGGACATTCAGTCGTGAGAGGGGTGCATTCCACTTTGTACAGAATCTACCTAGGATTTCAAACCCACACATTGCAAGACCAGAAAAGGTATGGGGGCAGCGGGTGCCTCGCCTCAGGGATGACACCCCTCCCGGGAGTTTCCTCTTGGAGTTCAGATCTGCAGAGTGGAATAGGGAGTGGCTTCCTGTTTGTTCTAAACCAACAGAAGCCTACCAAGACTAACACCAACCCCCACCCCATTAGTCCCCAGCCCTGGGAGGAGGAGGAAGGAATCAGATCAACCTAACAGTGAATCACCAGCACCTCACGCAATGACCCCTCCAAGAAAGGGTGGAGGAGCCCGTCAGGCAACTGCCTACACAAACAGGATGATTCTGAAGAGCCGCAAACAAACCAGCTTAGTCCAATTCCCCTTTTGCATAAGGCTGCTCTTCACAGAAACAACGTCCTAGGAACACTTGTGGATCCACACGGATAACGTCAAGCTCTGGGCAGCTCCCAGGGAGGCAGGCGCTCTCTGCATGCAGAGGTCTTTCCAGTTTCAGTCCATAGATCTTTGGGAACTGTTTTTCTTTCTTTCTTTCTTTTTTTTTTTCTTTTAGTTCAGCTAAAGGAGAGCACCGGGGCAACCAAAGGGAACTTCAGTGTATGTTAATAAGGGATTTCTTAAGCGAGGATTCTTAAGCGAGGAGGTGGATGATTAGATCAGAGGGACCAACTGCAGCGAACATCGTGGCTCCTTATCCCAGGTGCACAACCACAAACGGGCTACAGTAAGGTTAAATTCAGGGCGAGGGCCCTGCCTTGACTTGGGTGCGTGGTTCTTCAGAGAGATGCGCATCTTCTCAGAGGATGAGGGCTCCCCCAGAGTCTCTAGTGAAGCACACGTTCCCCATCGAGGCGTCTAATGCACTCGGGAAACTAACTGAAGACCGTGAACCAGACAGCACCGTCCCCTCTCGCTTCCCCATTACCAAACTACCCTCCACAGCCATCAAACACAAGAAGGGTGTTCTCCGCACGCAAACCGATTCCATCCACTTTTCCAAAATTAAATCCCAGCACTCACCATCTTCATTCAAAAAGAGGCAGGGCAGATTTGTCCCGCAACCTGAAACTAAGTACCTAGGGTAAGGAGAGCGCGGGTGTGGCTCTGCCTAGCGACCTTAGAGCTCCGGGCCAGTCCTTCCAACCCTGGGTAGACGTGCCCTTCGCTCGCGTCCCTTTAGGTTACCTGGCTCTCGCGTCCGCCTGTGTCCCGCACCTGCGCCGTCGGTTCCGCCGCCTTTTCCTCCTCCTCGGCAGCCAGAGGGCTGCTGTGAATCTCTCGGGAGTCCCCGCCGCCCGCGGGTGCCGCCTGGCCGCTGTCTCCCACGGCAGACGAGGCGGCAGTGCCGAGCAGCCCGTGGGCTCCGTCTGCGTCCCCGGTCGCCACGCTGTGCACTAACCACGCGTCTACGCGGGTGCGGGGAACGAAGGGGACGCCGAGCGCGCGCACTTCGCGCAGCAGCCGGCCCTTGGCAAGCAGCTGTGGGGAGTGTCCCCAGCCTTCCGAGACCGAGAAGGGGCTAGAAGCCGAGGCGGGGCGGGTGGAACAAAATGGGAACAGCTCCTCGCAAAGTGAGGCGGCCGGCGGCGGCAGGCAGAGATCCAGGTCCACACGGAGCCTAGCTAAGCTCAGCAGTACCGTGAGGTTCAGGAGGCCGCCGCCCGCCCACCACGGCTTCAGGAGCTTCATCTCCCACGGCGCGCCTGGGATGCGGGCGCCCACCCGGCCCGGCACTGCAGCCGCCGCGGTGGCACGTGTGGGACCCTGTCGCCAGCACCAGCCAGGAAGACAATGGACCAGAGCGTACAAGGGGCCGTCTCAGCCTGACCCGAGCCAGGCACAATGGCTTTCCCTCGGCTGCCCACAGTGCCTGGTGCGGCCAGGGATCCCGAGAGGCGGAGGAGGAGGCACCTGCAACACCCAGCCCTCTGGACCCGCCCCATTGCATGGCCACGCCCCTAAATTAAATCCCACCCCCAGTCAAGCTTCGCCCCGCCCAAAACCTTAGGCATTGCCCCCCTAGGATGTGCCCACGTCTGTCCTGGGATCCAAGCCTCTTTATAGGAGGGGCCTCAAGGCATTTTGGACTGGAAGCGATTTGGGGATCCCAGAGGTTCCTGGCAGCCCCGTGGTAGTGAGCTGGACCACTCTAGCTGAAAAACTAGGCGTAAAACTGGAGGAAAGTTCGGGGAGTTGAGTGGCAGGAAACAGGATGTGTCAACTAGGGGGAAAGTAGATGGAAGCTTCGAGACACCAAGCACATGTGGTGACCACTGACCAGCACAGAGGATAAGAGGAGAAGACCTAGCCGGGTGTGATGGTGCATGCCTTTAATCCCAGCATTCGGTAGGCAGAGGCAGATGGATCTCTGTGAGTTCGAGGTCAGCCTGGTCTACAAAGTGAGTTCCAGGACAGCTAGGGTTGTTACCCAGAGAAACACTGTCTCGAAAAACAAAACAAAACAAAACAAAAAAAGGAGTAGACCCTAAATTCAGATTGCAACCTCACCACCAGCCAGTTTTACAACTTTGCATGGATTTCTTAATAATCTGTATTTGTGTTTCCTTGTCAGTAAAACGAGGATAATAGCACCTCAAACAGAGATTCAGGGAGGTCAGGCGAAGCATACAAAAGTTAGGAACTGATACAGACTTCAAGCCTTTTCGATAAAAGAACATTGTGCGGACACATGCATTATAAATCTACACCTTTAGAGTCTGCACTATTCCCTAGACATACTCTGCAAATTGCTAGTTTTTCCCTCATGGCAACCTTTGCTCTTCACCTGAGAGCTGAGAACACCAGCTCTACAGGATCTGTGTGTGTTCAGATCCACCCGCCCCAACACTGTTTCCTAGGCAAACCACCAAGCACCACTGTACAGAGAAGGAGTACTGTGTTATCTGTCCCCCCATCTTCTAATGGGTGGCCCCCAGAGCTACATCCTCTGAATATTCAGCATGAGGGATTAATCTCTCCTCCATCTGTTCTCCCACAGTGCCTTCTCCAGCTGCCAACAGTGCAACACTTGGCCCATTCTACTTTGTGTTTTACCAAGGCTGAGGGTTAGTCTGATTTGACTATTGTAAATTCTTGAGGGCCTGGAACCTGTTTGGCTTACCTTTGTACCTGCACAGTGCCCAACATGGGCTTTGCAAATGGAGGTTTTCCCACCCCTTACTCCTTCCCTTCGGGACTCTGGTAGAAAGAGGCCCCACTGAGGGTATATCAATTACTTAAGAAATTTTGCAAGGCTCTTTCCACCCCTCCCTTCTTGGGAGCTCTTTAGTGTGACAGATCTTATTCAGGAAAAGTCAGAGGAGCAGAAGCCAGAGTTGTTATTTTAGGGTTTGTTAGGGATAGAATGTTTTGAGCTATACATACAGTCCTTGGTTTTCTGAGACAAGGTCTCCGTATATATTCCTGGCTGGCCTCAAATGCTACAGCCTCCCTAGTACTGGGATTACATGATGTGCATTGCCATGCCTGGCAGAAGATGTTTCTGCCTTAAGCCTTGAGTGATCGAGGGTGAGGAAGCATGATGAGAAAGGAGAAAATGTTTATCACTTAGCAAGACTTGGGACAGAGCCCCATCATAGCTTGTAGTCCTTGAACAGAGGATTCAGAACGATCTTGGCTCGGTAAATGTCTGCCACATTCAGCTTTTTATAGAGCGATTTCCTTCCCGGTGTGCTGTAGGAGCATGTGAAGGCTATGAAATGGGATACTTCAGTTCAGTAGCTTGGAGCGTGTTAGCGAGAGTGTATATAAACTTGTGAAATTCTTAGAAACAAAGATGGCACTTGAATTCTAAAATATTTTGATGTAAGAAACTTAAGGGCTTCTCTAGGACGTGCTGTGAACCAAATGGGAGCACAGATGATCCCTTAGTCATGATGACACCTTCCAGAATCTTGCACACAAATGATGCCCCAAAAAAATGGTTCTTTTCCCCTTTGGGTTGGGATGTAGCTCAATTGGTAGAGTGCCTGCCTAGCACGCATAAAACCTGGCTTGTTACTTTTTTTATTATTATTATTATTATTATTATTAAGAAGAGAGCTTGTTAGCGCTGGTTTTCTCCTTCCACTATGTAGGGCCCAGAGATTGAACTCAGGTAATTAGATTTGGTGGCAAGTGTCTTTCCCTGGTGAGTCATGCCCACAGCCCAAGTCCTGTGTGTGGTGATGCTCTCCTACAATCCTAGCACCCAGGGTGAATACACAGGAGGATCAGACATTTAAGATTGTCCTGAGGTCCATAGGGAGTTCAATGTCAGGGCTGGAGAGATGGCTCAGTGGTTAAGAACATTGCCTGCTCTTCCAAAGATTCTGAGTTCAATTCCCAGCAACCACGTGGTGGCTCACAACCATCTGTAATGAGGTCTGTGTCAACTAGGCTCACAGAGAACTCAGAGAGATCCAGATCTATCTGCCTCTGCCAGGCAGTGGTGGCACATGCCTTTAATCCCAGCATTCAGGAGGCAGAGGCAGGTGGATCTCTGTGAGTTCCAGCCAGCTGGGTCTACAAGAGCTAGTTCCAGGACAGGCTCCATAGCTATAGAGAAACTCTGTCTCAAAAACAAACAAAAGTCACCTATAATTTATAAAATCCTTAAGTCAGTGTTACTCTAAAAGTCTGAAACTTGTACCAGTCTGAAAACATTCTGATCCAGAGAAATAAAGTGTCTCCCTTGGTTACTGTAAG
Source organism: Dicrostonyx torquatus (assembly GCA_028555095.1). Classification (NCBI taxonomy): domain Eukaryota; kingdom Metazoa; phylum Chordata; class Mammalia; order Rodentia; family Cricetidae; genus Dicrostonyx; species Dicrostonyx torquatus. The sequence continues at coordinate 2,040,606 of JAQHUG010000128.1, read as the reverse complement.
AGATCAATTCCAAGATCCCCTTTGGGGTATAAAAGACATCTGTGCATTATAATTCCTAATGCAATGCAAATTCATGTAAACAGCTGTCCAGCTTTATTGTTCGTAGACTAAGGATGAGAAAAAAGTTCAGTGCTGTCATTTTTTTCAAATACTTTTGTGCCTTGGTTGACTGAAGCTACCTCAATATAGCAGGAAGGCTGGCGACAGTAGAGCTGAGAGTGCTTTGTCTTCCGAGAGCTCGTTTCAGCTCTTCAGTTTGTTCATTTATTAGCTTGGCGTGTGTGCGTGTGCACACACTGTCTCTTGTGTGTGGGAGCTGGGTCTTTCCTTTGTCCATGTGACGACCAGGGATGGGACTCGGGTCCTTAGACTTGGTGGCAAGTGCCTCTACCTGCTGAGCCATCTCACTGTCTCCACAGCTTTTCATTTTCTTGTTTGTAGTTCTTTGTAATACTTTTATCAGGGATAAAGCTGGCAAAGATTTTCTCCCATTCTAGATGCTTCCTCTGCACTCAACTAACTGTACAAACACCTTTTAAGGTCCCATTTGTCCATATTTGACCTCATTTCCTGAGAACCTGGAGTCCCTTCCAAAACTCCTCGCTTGCGCTTGTATTGTGAGGTGTTTTCTCTGACTGATTCCTCTAACATTTTCTAAGTTTCGGGTATTTCATTAAGGTCTTTGCTCCATTTGGAGTGGATTTTTGTGTAAAGTGAGCAATAAGGATAGAATTGTTTCCTACTACGTGTGTTAGTTTTGCTTTCTCCAATGAGAATTTTTGACATCTTTGTTAAAAAAAAAACAAAAACACACTGGGAGGCAGAGGCAGGCGGATCTCTCTGAGTTCAAGGCCAGTCTGGTTTACAAGAGCTAGTTTCAGGACAGGCTCCAAATACTACAGAGAAACCCTGTCTCGGAAAACAAAAACAAAAACAAACAAAAAAACAAACCAACCCCCCCCCAAAAAAACCCAAAAACCAAAACAAAAAACAACCAACCAAAAAAAAAAAAAAACAGCAAAAAAGCCAAAACTCAGGTTGTTGTAGCAGTGTGGGTTTGCGTATGAGTTTCTCCTCTGTCCCGTTGATCTGCATGTTCACATGTGTGCCAGTGCTATGCCGCTTGCAGTTTCCGTGACTCCATGGTTTGGGATACCGCCAGCATTTGCTCTTTTTGTTCAGGGTTGCTTTTTAAGGCTTCCCATATATCTGTGAACAATGATGCTGATGTTCTATAAAGATTGCATTGAATCTGTGTATTGATTTTGGTAAGATGGTCATTTTCACAATATTGATTCTCCAATCCAAGAGCATGGGAGACATCACCATATTCCAGTGTGCCCTTAGTTTCTCTCTTGATTGTTTTAAAGCTTCCATTATAGAGGCCATTCACTACCTTAGTTAGTTTTATTCTGAGATATTTTATTTTGTGGAATTTTGAATGGGGTTTTTTCCCTGATTTCTTCCTTGGTATCTTTAGCATATAGGAAGGCTCCTCATTTTTTATTTTTAATTATTTATTTATTTTTGAGATAGGGTTTCTCTGTGTGACCATCCTAGCTGTTCTGGAACTAGCTCTTGTAGACCAGGCTGGCCTCTAACTCACAGTGGTCTTCCTGCCTCTGCCTCCCAAGTGCTGGGCTTAAAGGTGTTTGCCACCTAGCAAGGCTTCTCATTTTTGTATGTTAATTTTACATCCCTCTACTTAGCTAAAAGTGTCAGTTCTAAGAGTTTTGTAGTTAAGTCTTTAGGATATTTTTTTTTACTACACTGATTTTTTTTAATAGTATATTTTGATCACATTTTCCCCTCAGTCCTCTCAGATTTTTCCCCACGTTTTTTTTCTTGTGTCAAAATAAAAACCAAAAAGCCCCCCCAAAACCTCAAATAGGTAAAAATATCAAATCATAACAAGAACAACACAACACACACACACACACACACACACATGAGTTTGTGGGTCAACTACTCCTAAGCTGGAGTATAGTTGATATACTCAATGTTACTCCATTGATAAAAAACTGATTTGCCCTCTTCTAAAAGGTATCAATTGCAAATGGCTTCTTGGTTGAAGTGGGGATCTGAGTGTACTTCCCCTTCCCTATGCTGGAATTTTGTCTGTCTTGGATCTGTGTAAGTCTTGTGTATGCTGTCACAACCTCCGTGAGTTTATCTGGGCATCAGTGTCTGGAAAACGCTGTTTCCTTGGAGTCATCCACCACCTTTGGTTCTTATGATCTTTTTATCTCTTCTTCTGCATAGATCCCTGAGCCTTGAGAGGTGGGGTTTGATAAATGCATCCCATTTGAGTCTGAGTGCTCCAAGATCTCTTACTGTCTGCACATTGCCCAGCTGTGGGTCTCTGGGTTAATTACCATCTACTGCAAGAAGAAGCTTCTCTGATGAGGGTTAAGCTATATACTGAACTTTGGGCATAGAAATATATGTCATTAGGATCATTTTATTGCTATGTTCATTTAGCAGAATAATAGTAGTAGATTTTTCTCTAGGGTCCATGACCTATGTAGTCTCAGGTTCTTGACCTCATTAACACTGTTCAGATATATATTTCATCTCGTGGAATAGTTCTTAAGTTCAATCCAAAAGTGATTGAACTCCCATAATATTTGTGCCACTATTGCACCAGTATTTCTTGCAGGTGGGTCTCTGTTGCAGGTTTAGGGTTCATGACTGGGTGAGATTGCTGATTAATTTTCTCCTCTGGTGTGGTGGTTTAAATAAGAATGCCCCATAATCTATTATGTATTTGAATGCTTAGTCACCAGGAGTGGCACTATTTGAAAGGATTAGAAGGATAAGAGGTGTGGACTTGTTGGAAGAAATGTGTCACTGAGAGCTTGATGTGGGAGTGGTCTCCTGTATTTTGTATTACTCTCATTGGTTGAATAAAGACTCTGCCTGGCTTGTAAGATAGGTCAGCCCTTAGGTGGGCAGAGTAGACAGAACGGAAGTTCTGGGAAGAGAGAAGGGAGTGGGCCAGTCACCATGAGGCTCCCATGGCAGATGGATGCAGGTTAGACCTGTCCGGTAAGTCACCCACCTCATGGTGACATACAGACTTTTATAATGGATTAGTTTATGAGGTGAGGGCTAGCCAAGAAAAGGCTAGTGATAATGGGCCAGGCAGAATTTAAATGAATCCAGTTTGTCATGTGGTTATTTCAGGTGCAGGTGGCCAGCGGCTGGCAGCTGGGGAACATAATCCACACCTCTCCACCCATTTACAACAAGAGCTTTGAGGTTTCAAAGGCTCATGCCAAACCTAGTCTCTCTCTCTCTCTCTCCCTGTGTATGTGCCTGTGGATCAGGATGTTGCTTGATGTGGGATGTCCTTCTGTATGTGTTGCTCTTATTGGTTAATGAATAAAGCTGCTTTGACCTATGGCAGGGCAGAATATAGCCAGACTGGAAGAGATATAGAGAGAGAGTAGGCAGAGTCAAGGAGTTACCATGTAGCTGCTAAAGGAGAAAGATGCCAGACTGGAAACTTACCAGTAAGCCACAGCCTCATGACGATACATAGATTAAAAGAAATGGGTTAATTTAAGATGTAAGAGCTAACAAGAAATATGCATAAGCCATTGACCAAGCAATGTTGTAATTAATGTAGTTTCTGTGTGTGATTATTTGGGTCTGGGTGGCCAGGAAATAAAGAAGCAGTCTCCACTTACTTCAACGACTGCTCCAGTGCTTGGCTACCTGCTGCCATGCTCCCTGACATGATGATAATGGACTAAATCTCTGAAATTGTAAGCCTCGAATTAAATGTTTTCCCTTATAAGAGTTGCCTGGGCCATGATGTCTATTCATAGCAAGAGAACAGTGGGTAAGACATCCAGTAGCATGTACAGTACCTTCCACTACTGTGAATACTAATTGGTAGGGCTGAAACTTCTAATTGGCTACCAGCTCAATTTCTCCATGTTCAATGACATAAGTAAGTGGTGACTTCAGCAATAGGGCCTAGCCATCATGTGGTGTAGAGTAACCAATAGCACTGGCAATAGTCTATAATGTTATAATGTGTGTGGAGGGGTTATGGCTCACTTTTGACCAGCAACTCAATGAGATGTAACCTGTTCTTGGAGTTTGGTTTTACTTGGCAGTCTAGTTGGGGCACTGTCTCCCCCATTATATTGGTAATTCCATTTAAATTCTTTTTATATATTTTAGTAAGCTTCTAGAGTAGTAGGCTTCCATATAGTTTTTTTAAATGACCTTTATTGTTAGTTATACATTCTTATATTCTCTTCTTTATTCTATCCTCCCATCCACTTCCCCATTTAATCCTATTCTAGCTTCCCCTTTATCCCCTTTTAACACTGTATGCTATTCCCCATCCTTGGAAGATCCCCTGTTCCCCACGGTCGTTTATGAGCTACCTAATCTGTAGATATTTTAAATGAAACACACATATCTAAAGCTTAAAATCTACCATCCACATATAATAGAAAATATGAAGTGTTTATACTTTGTGGTCTGGGTTAAATCACATAGGATGATTGCATCTAGCTCCATCCATTTACTTGAAAATTTAATTTAATTTAATTTTTCTTGACAACTGAGTAATGCAAATGTATTATATTTTCATTTTCAATTCATCAATTGATGGAAATCTAGGCCATTTCCAATTTCTGCCTTTTATCAATAAAGTTGCAGTGAGTATGGATGAGCAAGTACCTCTGTAGTAAGATGTGGAGTCCTTTGGGTATATGCTTGCCTTAGTTATTTTTCTATTGTGCAAAGGTACTATGACTAGGGTAACTTATAAAAGAAAGCATTTAATTGAGGGCTGGCTTTCATTTTCAGAGCGTGAGTCTATGACCATCATGGTGGGGAACATGGTAGCAGGGAGGCAGGCATGGCACTGGGGCAGTAGCTGAGAGTAGCTGAAGTTGGAGGCAGAGAATAGGACCTGGGCTTTTGTAACCTCAAAACCCACCCCCAGTGCCACACCTTCTCCAATAAGGCCACACCTCCTAGGCCTTCTCAAAACAGCTCCACCAACCATTCAAATCTATGAACCCATGGGGGGCATTCTTGTTCTAAAGAGAACACACAGTTCCCGAGAGTGGTATTTCTGGATTTTGAGGTAGCTACGTTTTCAGTTTTTTGAGGACATGCCACAGTGATTTCCATCATGGCTGTACCAGTTTGCACTCTCACCAGCAATGAATAAGTATCCACCTGCCACCTCCCCCATCCTTACCAGTATCTGCTGTCATCTGTTTTATTAATCTTGTCCATTCTGGCTGTGGGTAAAATGGGATCTCAAAGTAGTATTCATTTGCATTTCTTTGATGACTAAAGATGTTGAACCTTTAAAGGTGTTTCTCAGCCATCTGTGTTTCATCTTTTGAGAATTCTCTGTTTAGTTCTTGTCTTAGTGTTGCTATTACAGTGATGACCAAAGGGTTTATTTGGCTTCTACTTCCACAGCACTGTTCATTACTGAAGGAAGTCAGGACAGGAACTCAGACAAGGTAGGATCTTGGAGGCAGGGGCTGATGGAGAAACCTTGAAGGGGTGCTGCTTATTGACTTGTTTCCTTGACTACGCTCGGCCTACAGAGCCACAGTCCCAGGAATGGCACGACCTACCATGGGCTCCTTCAAAAACTAAAATATCTTGGAATAACTCCAACCAAGCAACTAAAAGCTTTGCCTAAAAAACAAAAAACGAAAAACGGAAGAAAACAAAAAACCTTTAAGACATTGGAAAAATAAATTGGTGATGTCAGAAAAAAAAAATCCCCATGTCCTTTCAGATGACTCTAGCTTGTGTCAACTTGGCATAAAACTAGCCGAGACAGTTGTGGGCCTCATTTTTGACTGGGTATTTGTTTTCTTGATGTTCAGTTTTATTTTATTTTATTTTTTTGTTGGTTTGTTTTTTTAGTTCTTTATACACTCTAGGGACGAGCCCTGCAGGCAGAGATGGGGCTTCTGTGAGCAGAAAACAAGCTCAAGTCCGCAGGCAAAATGGGGGGAGGCTTTTCCTTTCTGTTTTCCCCACTTCTACAGAACACTGGGTAGGGGACAAGGACACAGCAGCAGCCCTAATTGAGTATACTTTCAGGTTTTGGAGATCGGTCTAGTTCCCCTTCCTGATTGGTCTCGCGCTTTACACCTTAATTTGCATGTGAAGACTCCCAGCCAATTAAAGTCCACTGCTCTCTACCTATCGGGTTATGCAGGCTACCGACACTCAGATACTTACTGGTGGAGGAAGAAAAGGAAGACTTCAGAGTCCAGCTCTCCTCAGAATCCAGCTCTCGGCCGACTCCTGGCTCCGACTCCTGGCTCAGGCAGGGGCCTAATCCCCAGGTGTTCTTGGAAGAAGGAAGAAAGCTCCTGAGCCTGGACAAAGGCAGCCGTTCCAGAGACCCGCCACAGATGGGAACTTTCTTATGTTCTGTTGCCTCTGCACTAAGAGATGTTGCACCTGCTTCCCATGCAGGGAACTTGCCCCTGTCTTAGGGATCACTGCTCCTATTTCAAGACCCACCAAATCTTCCTCAGCCTTATAAACCTGCTGCTTCTACTGCCAGCAGCCGCACCTGCCCCAGCCCCGCCACAGGAGGCAGACCCAATCTCCGCGGTCTTGTTCTGCAACAAACTGCTCTAGGTCAGCCTCTCAGTGCCCTTTAAGCATTTAAACCCACGACACTTGTTAAAAGTCTCTGGGCTAGCACCAGGAAGCTGCTGGGGCGTGGGGGGCACAGCTGTGTGACTCGGCCTCTTTAGCTTGGCGTCTGGCTGCTGCCAAGGCTCTGGGAGCTTCTATTCTCCCAGTCAAGATTTTACTTCCTCGTTTGAATTTGAATTGTTAGTGCCGCTTCCCATCCCAGGGAAAAGGAAGTTCCTCTAGTTTTCTTTTCACTGTCTGTCCACTCCAGGCTCGGAGGGTAAGATGAGAACCTGATGATGTTTGAGAGCGGATCATCTCACCGTGGCAACCTTTCTTCCCACCCGATGTTTCAGATAACAAAGCCTGCGGCATTTCCACACAAAACTAATCTCCAACACCCTGGGGGCACCAACGGAGTAGCTTACAAGTCAATTCAGTTTTCACACCTCACAAGTTAAAAGCCAGTCACACAAGATTGCCCCCACTTCAGATGTCAATCTCCAATCCATGTTCCCTAAACTTCTAATGGATGGGTCGAAATTGGGGATTCCCCTTGAATCAGTTGGCAGGCACCCATTTCCTATCCTCAGACTCTTCAAGAGTGGGGCGGGCAGACAGCAAAGAGAACAAACTGGAGGCCCTTTATCCATTTGGAAACAACCTTAAACAGGAGAAAACGTTGGAGTTTAGTGGAACCTGGGCTTTAGTGGAGGAGGGTTGAACTCGGTAGCAGCCGAAGGTTAGCTGGGAGCCAGTACAGCTCTGAGAAGGGCGACAACTCAAAGGCTCTTGGCGACCTGTGAGATGCCAGCTGAGAGCAGTGCCCTACAGTCAAGCCTGCAGCTCACCCACAGAAGCAGCAGCTGCAGCAACAGCTGAGCACAGCGGTGGCATCAGTAGGCCTTGGAGGCTGGAGGCCTGGGTATCTGGGGCAGCAGGCCCTGGAAGCTGGCAACATCTGCAGAGACAAATTCTCTTTGTTTTCAGAAGCTGGCCGAGTTCTGGAGGCTCAGGGACTGTCTGGCTGGTCTGTCATTGGCCAGTCTTGCAGACAGTCTTCCTTCTCTGATGAGCCAGGCAGCTGAGAGCAGGGCTCTTAAAATCTTTAAGTTTCTTCCCCTGAGGAAAGCAGAAACCTCTTCAGATCTGGCTCCTAATCCTCCTGTCCTCCGCCCTTGGTCCTCCCATGATCCTCCCATCCTCAGCCCCTGGTTCCCCCTTCTTCAGCCTCTGGTCCTCCTGTCCTCAGCCCTTGGTTCTCCCATCCTCAGCCCCTGGTCCCCCCATCTTCAGCCCCTGATCCTTCCATCCTCAGCCCCTGGTCCTTCTGTCCTCAGCCCCTGGTCCTCCCGTCCTCAGCCCCTTACCCTTCCATCCTCAGCCCCTGATCCTTCCGTCTTCAGCCCCTGATGCTCCTGTCCTCAGCCCCTGGTCCTTCTGTCCTCAGCCCCTGGTCCTCCCGTCCTCAGCCCCTGACCCTTCCATCCTCAGCCCCTGGTCCTCCCGTCCTCAGCTCCTGGTCCTTCCATCCTCAGCGCCTGGTCCTTCNCCTCAGCTCCTGGTCCTTCCATCCTCAGCGCCTGGTCCTTCTGTCCTCAGCCCCTGGTCCTCCCGTCCTCAGCCCCTAGTCCTCCCATCCTCAGCGCCTGGTCCTTCCATCCCCAGGCTGTGGTCCTTCCATCCTCGACTGTCCTCAATCTTTGGTCCTCCCATCTTCAGCTCCAGTTTTCAGTTGGCTCCGTCTGCCCCTCTAAGCTCTGTAGTCTCTGAACTTGGGGAAGGGGAAGGTTTAGCCCACCAGAAATTTCCAAAAGTCCACAATCTCTGCGGAGGTAGAGAAACTAGGAAGGAAGTTTTTCTTTCCAAAAAGATAGTCATTGCAGACCCCTGATGCTTCCTTCAGCCGGGGGTTTTAGCTACCAGGGTTTTGTTTGTGATGTTTGGTTTTTATTCTAAGACTTATTTGTGTGTACCAATTATGTGCCTGGTGCCCGAGAGGTCAGAAAGGGCCATTGAGTGTCCTGGAACTGGAGTTATGGGTGGTTGTGAGCTGCCGTGTGGGTGCTGGGATCCTAACTCAGGTCCCCTGCAAGATCAGCAAGAAACTGCACAACCTCTCTGCAGTCCTTATTCTCTTTATCTTTTTACAGCTGTTGCTGCCTTATTAACCTCACCTTCTCTCTCTCTCTTTCTCTTGACAAAGTCTCACTATGTATAAAATTGACAGAAATTGACAGAAAGCTTCTGCCACCTGAGTGTTGGGCTTGAAAGTGTGGGCTCCAACACTGTGACTTGTGACAGCCTTAGCCATATTCTTAGCCTGCCTGCTCACTGCTTTTCCCTTAGGGCTTGAGCCTGGGTCAGTAAAGCTGAGCACGAGGAATTCAGCCCCAACACCAACACCAAGACTCCCTCATCAGGCTCTATAATTTCCCAGAATGACTAGGGAACTCTGGAAAACATTTGCCTGTGTATGGTAGTTTATTATAAAGGATACGGTAGGTGGAAAGGTGCGTATGAGGGCTGGCTAGTTTTCTGTCAGCTCAACACATGCAATGGTCATCTGGGAAGATAGGGCCTTGGTTGAGAAAATGCTCCCCTCAGATTGGCCTGTAAGCAAGTCCATGAGGCATTTTCTTGATGCATGATTGACGTGGAGAGTTCAGCTCTCTGAGGGTGGCACCACCGCTGGGCAGGTGGCTCTGGATGGCATAAGAAGGCAGGGTGAGAAAACCATTTAAAAAAAAAAAGGAAGCCAGTAAGCTGAGAGCCTCCCTGGCTTCTTCTTCAGTTCCTGCCTGGAGTTCCTGTGATGACAGCCCCGCATGAATGACTACATCTATAAAGTGAAATAATCCTTTCCTCTCCAATTTGACTTTCGTTGTGGTATTTACCACAACGCTGGAAATCTAGCTAAGACGACAGGAGAGGAGGCAAGGTTTCTACACTCCTACCATGGTCCTCTCCTACCAGGTGGGTTCTGGGCATCAAACTGAGGTCAGCAGGCTTGGCAGTCAGTGCATTTACCTGGTGAGTCATTTTTCCAGGCATTGTGTAGCATTTGAAGGTGGAAAACCTACTGAAGCCTTCTAGGCAGAGTTTCAGGAACAGTAGAACCTTGAGATCTGCATATGAAATGCCTCCTCATGCATGGTCTCCAGATGGCGGGACTATTTTGGGAGGTGGTATAACTTTAAGAGGCGGGGCCTAGCCTCAAGCTGTAGGTCCTTAGAGGCTTGCCTTTGTGAGCTATACCAGGTTGGTCCCTGATGGCCTTCCTCTACTTCCTTGATTGCTCTCTGGTTTCTACCAGCCAGGAGGTGGGTGACTTTTGCCACATGCTCATCCTGCCATGATGTTCTGTCTCAGCACAGACCCTGAATCAGTAGAGCCAACCACTGTGGATTGGAATGCCTGAACCCAGGAGCTAAGATATATATATATATATCAACTGCCTTGGCCTAGTTGATAGGGCAGAACTTAGGTAGGCGGGGAAGACAGAACTGAATGCTAGGAGGAAAAAAGACAGACAGAGTAGGGGAGGAACACCATGGAATTGCCAGAGACAGACATGCTGAATCTTTCCCAGTAAGCACTGCCACAGGGCGATATACAGATTAATAGAAATGGGTTAAATCAAGATGTGAGAGTTAGCCAATAAGAGGCTAGAGCAAATGGGCCAAGCAGTAATTTAACTAATACAATTTCTGTGTGGTTATTTCAGGTGTAAGCTAGCTGGGTGGCCAGGACGAACAAGTGGCCACCTCCTACAACACATGTTTCTATATTTATTAGTTTCTGAAGCTAGCCTTCATAATAATTAGCCTAGGATGATCTTGAACTTAATAATTCTGCTTTTCTTTTTCATATATTTGCTTATTTGTATTTTATGTGTTTTGCTTGTGTGCATGTATGCATACTATGTGTGTGCCTGATGCCCATGGAGTCAGTAAGGGCATCAGATGCCCTTGGACTGTAGTTACAGACAGCTATGAGCTGCTATATGGTTGTTGGAACTGGAACCTGGGTCCTCTCAAAAAGCAGCCAGTGCTCTTCACCTCAGAGCCATTTCTTCAACCCAACAATTCTGTTTTGCAAGTGCTCAAATTATAGGCATATGCCACTATGGTTACTTTTAAATTACATAATTTTCATAAAAACATCAAAATTTATTTTGTAGCATGCTGTGGGACAGTGGTCTTTTATCCAGTTACTTGTATTATTTTTAATAAAATGCTGATTGGCCAGTAGTCAGGCAGGAAGTATAGGCAGGCAACCAGGCAGGAAGTAGAGGCAGGGCAATGAGAATTCTGGGAAGACGGAAGTTTCAGTCTTCAGTTGTGACCGAGCCTCAGAGGAAGCAAGTTGTGACTGCCTTGCCAAAAAAGGTACCAAGCCATGTGTCTAACTCAGACAAGAATTATGGGCTAATGTAAGTTATAAGAATTAGTAAATAAGAAGCCTGAGCTAATGGACCTATCAGTTTATAACTAATGTAAACCTCTGTGTGAGTCTTTGGGACTTAACAGCTGCAGGACTGGGCAGGACAGAAAATATCGGTCAATAGTAACATATGTTTTAATTATAGCTTATGTATTGTGTGTAGCGTTGTGAGTATGTGGGTGCATGGGTGTTGCAGCAACTCTGCAGAGGTTAGAGGACGACATGGGGGACTCAGTCCTCTCCCCCTACTGTGTGGGTTCTGAGGCTTGAGCTCAGGCCATCAGCCTTGGTGACAAGTGCCTTCACCCTCTGAGCCATCTCAATGGCCAAGATTCTTTATGATAATGTCAGGAGTGCCCTTCTTCCTGCCATGACTTCAACCATGCTGCCTCCCAAGTTAACAAACTCGCTGGTCCCTCCCCCTAGGGATGGAAACGCCCTTCTGTTGTGATCTGACATGGGACTTCATGAAGAGAAACTGGAGAGGGCATCTTGGGCAGCAGTGACAATTACCAAGCTTACTCACAGCTTCCTGGGACCAGGGCTTTATCAGCACACCGCTCTGCGGGATGTTTGCCACTTAGAATCTCCACTCCGTCTGTGTGTCATCCACTTGTTTCTGAAAAGTGACAAATCTTGGGACCTCAAATCCTCTGTAGAGTCTGACTCTCCAGTCTGCTGCGACTCCAGGACTTTGCTCAGCCATGCTTTCTCTCCCAGGTTCACATCACACGAGTCCTGCTGCCCTTCAGCCCTTTAGTCTCTCTCTTCCCTAGAACAGGGCCGCCATCCCAGTTCCAGCGTAAGCCCCAGGCCAGGCGCTCCAGCTGTCCTTCCATCAGGCTGGAGTGGGCTAGGAGAGCACAGCTGGTCTCCCAGCAAGGCATTCAGCTGCTCTGCATGTATTTTGCATGGTTTAACCAGATGTAGTAAATCCAGAAGGACCTTGGCCACTGTGTAAACATATCAATCCTCCCTGGAGGTACACAGAGAGCTTTATTTAGTAGGTTTGGTTTGGGCTAAATCTAATTATTTCAGTAAATACTCGAGTGTCTACTGCACACTAGGCATTGTACTGAGAGCATTAGTCTGTGAAGAAAGCAAAGCCTCAGGTCTGAGGAGCTTGCAATCCATTTGGCGGAGACAGACAATAAACAAATTATTTGTTTGGGGAATACTGCGTACTGGAAAGAAAAATTAAGCGGAGATGGTGGATGAAGGAGAGGAGAGGGGTGGCATGGGTATGGGCACACATGCAGGCGGGCAGACAAGCAGAGAAAGTCTGGTTTGGGGAAAGGAGATAAGCTGCCTGAAGGAAAGAGATGACCTGGTACAAGCAAACAAGCTGAACCAATCTATGGTGTCATTAAATTGTGGTCTTGCAGGGCGAACCAGTGAGATTCATGTGGTGCACTGGAGGGCAAAGGTCAGAACTTCAGCCAGACTCCCAGGAGCTGAATGTGAGCCGCATAAGCATTGTGGAGAAGGGAGAGTGCTCCAGGCTGGACACAGCTGGCCAGGGACACACAGAGGCACAGCTGGATCATGTCCTTCCACAGACTGACGGTGTCATTTGGGAACAGAGTGGTTTACGTCTACTAATCTTGGATGCCAACTTGACACACCTGGCAAGAGGGAACTTTAGCCGAGACATTGCTTCCATCACTCTGGCCAGGGTGCATGTCTGGCGAGGGGGGGGCGTGGTATTTTCTTGATTGCTGACAGGTGTGGGAAGGCCCTGGCCTGGGTGTCACAGGAGAGGTAGATGAAAGTGAGCCTGGGAGCAAGCCAGGATACGGTGTGCCTCTGTGGTCTCTGCTTCAAGTTCCCATTCTGAGTTTCTGCTTTGGCTTCCTCCCTTATTGACTGTAACCTCAGATGAAATAAACCCATTCCTCACCGAGGTGCACCAGAAAAGCTAACTAGGACCCTTCCTTCCCAGGCTAATCTATTAAGCCCAGGTCTTGTTGGCTGCTGTCTTTGCTCCTCCTCTAGGGGCTGCTGTGGGTGTGGTGTCCTGTTCTTTTTAGACCAGTCACAACAGTTTTAACTTAGTATATGAATTTATAGCATTTTCTGAACACTGCCCCCCCATCCCCATTCTTTCTTTTTCTGCTGTGCATGAGGAAAGATCTAGTTCTTCCTGGAGGGAAAGGAAGCCCTCTCTAGGATCACCGAGCACACCATTCCCTTTCCTTCACAATATTGTGAAAGTGGGGGCTGATGAGTGCCCTGGAATTGCCGAGTTGAACCAAGATGTCCAGAAGTCCTAACGGTCTGAGGTCTGTGTATTAACTGAATGTCTGGACCCTCTGCACCCTGAGGGGGTCATCCCCTTTCTGTTCTGGCTTCCCAAAGCAGTTCCCCTCCCATGATTTGGGGCTTTAGTTGGTTTTAGTATATAATCGCCTATTGTCAGGCCAAGAGACGGCACCCGTGTGTGTGTGTGTATGTGTCTATGCGTGCACACATGTGTGCGTGCACAGGTGTGTGCATATTTGTGTGTGGGTGTCCATGTAAGTCTGAACTGAGACCAGAGGTCAGCTTCAGAGGTTACTCCTCCGTAGCCTCAGTCTTGTTTTTTGAGACAGGGTCTTTGAGGGACCAGGGGCTCACTGGTTAGGGTTTTGGTCAGCGAGGTCCAAGGGTCTGCTTGTCTCCATCTCTCAATCACTAGGGTGACAAGCATATCTCTGTACCTGGCTTTTTATCAAACTCAGGTTTTCATGCTGTTTGCGCTATTTCCCTAGCCCCTAAGACTCCTAAGAGACAGCTTTTAACGGCTTTCACGCTCTCCTTTCAACCCGTCCTCTCTGGGTTTTCATTTTGAATATTTTAACATTTCTTTCTCCCTTTAAATTCTAAAAATATTCTTCCTAAGTTTTTAAAAAAAGTTTTTGGAGAATGTTACCAGATGTCATAGCATATCTATAAAACCAACCCTCAGGATAAACATAAATTCTAGGTCAGCCTAGGCGAGAGGTTGGTTCTATGGCAATTTGGGCTACAAAGTGAGATGTCACCTAACACACCCTCACTCCCTCCAAGTTTGTTTTTGAAGACTTCAATGCTGCCACCATCCTCCCCATCAGTACCCCCCCATGTTCTGCTTAGACCCCTCCCACCTGCCTCTTTTTGGCTCTTAGTCTTTCCTTAGCTGAAAGCATCCAGGACCCAGAGAATCTATTCTTTCCCTGCCCCTCACCCCCGTGTCTTCTGTTAGCTCCCAATCCTCAGTTCAGACATGTCTGCTGTGAAGTACAGGGCAGTGTGGTGCATTAAAGGCAAGCTTCACAGGCACTATGAAGTCTCGGCGGTTTCTAATGTATCACCTTGGCGGTCTCTAATCAGTGCTCCCACCCCTGTGCGAGTCTGAGATCCAACCCCCAGTTCACAATTCCTGTTGACCATGATGGCTGAAAGGCACTTAGAGCCGGTGCCTGCGTGGCACTGCCCACGGAGGCAGCACTAGACGCTGAGGTTTTTGTTGCTGTTTCTAAGGGCTTTCCTGGTGGACCTCCAAGCATCTTCTCACCTCGTCTCCACAGATATGAGTACTGAGCCACCGTGCTTGGCCCTCTGTAGGAGGAGAAACACTATCAGGAGCTACCAAGGTTACACACAGAAATGGCTGTTGCCTTGATGGACAGTCTTCATAGGTGGTCCCAGGACCAAGTCTAGGTATTTACCTTGTTATGTTGAAACATTCCCTCCTGAAGGGAAGAGAGACTCATTAGGACTCAGGAAGCACACAAAGGGAGCCCCAGAAAGCTGGAACAAGTTAACAGGGTATCCTCCCAAGGTCACACACCAGCAAACATTTGCTGGGGACAAAGGACTAAGCTGCTTGTAACCTATTCAGGAAGCTCCAGAAATGCAGCTTCTCTCTCTCTCTCTCTGTTTTTTTTTTTAAATTATTTATTTATTTATTTATCTACCAAGACAGGGTTTCTCTGTAGCTTTGGAGCCTGTCCTAGAACTAGCTCTTGTAGACCAGGCTGGCCTCGAACTCACAGAGATCCGCCTGCCTCTGCCTCCCGAGTGCTGGGATTAAAGGCGTGCGCCACCACCGCCAGG
>JAQHUG010000128.1:2009386-2023545 GCA_028555095.1 Dicrostonyx torquatus | reverse complement strand
CCATAGGGCAGGGTATCCTGCCCCATCTTAAGGAAGCAGGGGGAGGGTGGTGGGGTAGTGGGGGAGCGGGAGGGCCGGGAACAAGGGGAGTAAATGTAAATTTTTCTTTTAACAATAATAAAAAAAAGGTTAAAAAAATTTTTTTTGCTCTGTGTGTGTGTGTGTGTGTGTGTGTGTGTGTGTGTGTGTGTATGTGGGGGTGGGGAATGTGTGGAGGTTGGAGAATAACTTTTTGGAGCTGGTTTCCTTCATCCACCATGGCTTCTGAGATTGAACTCAGGGCCTACCTACCTAGTCTTTGTGTTCCTTCTTGCTAATTTTTTTTTCATATAGTGTCAAAAGAAATCGGCTGTGTGTGGCCCTTTATAGGGATCTTTAAGTCCAGGACTTTGTGGGCTTCTACTGTAAAATGCAACAGGACTTTTGTTTGTAGACTGAGTTCTTTGAAGTGCTTGTGGGAGAAAGTCTTGAGAAGGTCGTAGAACTGTTAATAGGCTAATGAGCCCATGAGGACTGTCTGGATAAGGAGAAGAAGCAAGGATGTGTGGATCTGCTCCCAGTGGCTTTTTATGAGTAGGGCATAGGGCTGACTTTAGAAGTGGTGAAACCTAAGCCTTGGCAGCAGTCTTAATACTTCAGGGGCTGCAACTTCTGTGGAAAGGGCGCCTCTGATTCATGGTAAGATCAAAGTGAGTTACAGAGCAATTAGAAAACGCAGTTCAACATAAATGTCGACTGAGGGATTCTGGGACAGCAGACGCTGGCAGGTGCACTATGTGCCTACTTGTCTGCTCATAGAGTGGGCAAGGATGCCTGTTGTCATCTCCTCTGGCTTCCCCAACCTCCAGTACTGGGATTAGATTCTTGAAAACCTGATAGTTGAACCTGTCTAAGTCCTTGAATGCCCCTAGCCTAGAAGTGCTCTCCTGTTTCAGGTTTCTGAAGTCCTCCCACACCCCTAAACCCTGGGCCTGCTCCCCGAGACTTCCTTAAGTGAACTCAATGTCTATAAGAATGTTTTCCAATATCAGAAGTTAGGTCTCTTGCATCCTCTAACTTACCCATTTCCTTTTCCAAGCTAAGTCTGTGGATCTGAATCCTTCTGATGTCACTCATTTAATCAGGGATGATGGCCTTCCTGGAGAGAACAGAAAGTTAGCTAGGCAAATGGTAGCAAGTATGTTTCTGAATTGGAATCTTCCAGAGACTCTTGTGTCCCATATTCTGATTGCTTAATTGCCCTTCCCTGGCAGGATCTCTAGAGCATTCGGGACGTTCTCCAGGCTCCTTGGTGCTGACATAGTTCTCAAGAATCATTGTGCAGGAGTGGTCCATCTAGAGAAGAGGAGACTGGTTGGCACGGCCTGGGCTCTGCTTGGTGTCCTCTAGAAACAAGAAGTCCCTAAATACTTTAACCCAGTGGCTCATGTTCCATGGGGCATAAAACACAGGGGATGCTGTGTTTGGAGTCTCAGATGTTGTACAAGGGGAGCGTGTGTGAACATACTTCTTGTACCTCTGGCAGATTCCTTAAGCCCTAGGGGGATTGGTTTGCAATAAATTCTGATATCATATTGTCCCCTGCTGCCTGGCCGTAAGAAATCCATTTCATGTTGTTTCTGTGGGACTGTTCTGTCTCAACAGATTCTGATAGGTTGGTAAGTCATCCTGTTTCATACATCCTGGAGGTTCTCTGCTAGGTGGGCATCCATTTGCCACTGGCGTCAAACCAGATGCTCAATGAAACAGTGAAACGAGGCTTGTAAGCCTGCTAGAGACCCCTGCCTGGACAATGTCCTTCCAGATGCCTGGCCAAGTTGAGAGATTTACTCACTTGCTCTGACTGTAATTTAGCATTTCCTGGACATCTTTTTTATTTATTTATTTATTTATTATATACACAATATTCTTTCTGTGTGTATGCCTGCAGGGCACCAGACTCCATTACAGATGGTTGTGAGCCACCATGTGTTTGCCGGGAATTGAACTCAGGACCTTTGGAAGAGCAGGCAGTGCTCTTAACCTCTGAGCCATCTCTCCAGCCCTCCTGGACATCTTTTACAATTTTTTTAAACAGATTGTGTTTTAATGAGTGAAATTATATAATGTCTGTAGCAGGATGACTTTGAAGATCAGTTGGAATAGGAAAGTTGACCTAGTCATTTCATTTATATAGACAGACGCTTACTGTGCAGTCATTCCCTCTCAACTGAAACATTCTCTCTAGGAGAGAGGGACTTAAATAGGATTTAGAAGTAAAGAAACTTAAAAAAGCACCATAAATGAAACCCCCCAAGTCTTAGGTAGTTCCTAAAACTTATAAGATTCACAGGGTCCTTCTATAAGGTTGCATAGGGGCAATAATCACTAGGGCAAGGAGACTCTGGTTACTGCAGATGCCTGCAAAGGATGCATAGAGCTCTAGGGATGCCACATCTGTGAGTTGTCGCCTAACTGGCATGGTCTTTAGCAAGGCAGCAGCCCTTGGTTTATCCTGTAAGTAATCTCAACACACTCGCTGGCTCACTAATATAGACTTGGGGGAAATCCTTTTCCTTCATCTGTCCTGGGTGTTTTTTCTGAGGTGACTAGACACTTGTTCTTGTCTCTTCAGGAAAAGCCACGCAGCAGCTCTATGACATTTCTTGTTGGTGTGTACCAGGAGACAGGTGAAATAATGTTCACATAGGAGTGTCTGCAGTAGCAATAGACACAAATAAAACCAGGACAATCACAAATGGAGAACAGGTAAATGCATCTTATTTTAATTTCTTTTTGTTTGATATTTGGCAAAATGTGCACAATATTAAAATCATTTTAAAGTTGGTGAGTGGCATTAAGTACATGTACATTATTATGTGTCCTCCACCTCCTTCAGAACTTCCTCACCTTCCATACCTGAAACTACCCACAAAACAGTAACTCCTCACTGTAGATGAAAGTTTCTGTTCCATCCGGTCCCGCAGTCATTCAGTCCCAAAGAAACACACAGAGGCTTATATTAATTATAAATTGTTTGGTCTATTAGTTCAGGATTATTATTAGCTCTTACAACTTGAAATTAACCCATAATATTTGTCTCTGTTTAGCCATATGGCTTGGTACCTTTTCTCAGTAAGGCATTCTCATCTTGCTTCCTCTGGATAACGACTGACTCTCTACCTTTCCTCTTCCTAGAATTCTCCTAGTCTGCTCACCCCACCTATACTTCCTGCCTGACTACTGGCCAATCAGTGTTTTATTAAACCAATATGAGTATTAAATCTTTACAGTGTACAAGAGCATTATCCCACAGCAACTCACTTCCCTATCTCCAGGCCCTGGTAGCCTCTGTTTTAATTTTTGAGTAACCAAAAGCCAACATTCTGTGTTGAGTGTGGTTCTGCCTGCTCAGGATGTGGCCAGTTGCACAATTCCCAAGGCACCTGGCAATGGTCACTTGACCTGGCCATCAGTTAATATGGCAGTGATGTCACCTGGCCTTAGTTAAGATGGCTGTAAGGTCACCTGACCTCAGTCAAAATGGCAGGGGTCATGTGTTGTTTTTGAGCCGTGGGAGTTTTAGACATAATAAGAGAGACCTAGAGGCATGATCTGCCCTGTCACCGAGCTACCATGGCTTGCGGTGGGGAGCAAAGGCTAGAACTGAAAACAGCTGCCTCGCGGATCCAAATAATCTTGTTGGTTTCCACGGGACCAGCTGTAGCAGTCACAGGCAGGTGGCTGATAGTTTGAGGGTTTATACCATAGCTGAAAATGTGAAAACAGTGAACGAACACCACAGGGCCTATAGAAGGACGTCTCCTCTCTACAGGTGGGGTGTTAAAGCCTGACTGGCTCCAGTATGGGTGACTCAGAAGCCAGAGAGTCTAGAGGCCACTCTGAGGAGTCTCTCACAGTGGGGGACCACTTACGAGTGGTCCAAAAGAAAAGAAAAGAAAAAGAAAGGAGAAAGAAAAATCTGAGGGACTCCAGGCCCCAAATCAAATGCATCTCACAGCGTGTGTAGTGCTAGCGTGGGTGGACTACCCTGGGTAGTCTGATCACATTTTTAGCTATGGAAAACAACCAATGAATGCCAGCAAAGGGCTCAACTGTAGCCATGAAGGCTGTGGTTGGCTGACTGGAAGGGGAAAACTCACCACCAAAGCTGTTGATGTGCGTAGAGGTTGGTGTTCAGGCAGATATGATGCAGAACTGTTGTAAAGAAACCTGGTTCCAGAGCCAGGGTTCTACATTCCTCAGCTGGCCCACCTGTGGGTGGGAGGGAACACGGAGAGAGCCTGGCCAAGTCACAATCACCAATGTTATGGTAAAAATAAAATGGCACTGTTCCCCAAGTGGCGCCATGGCAGGCCAGGAAGGCAGCCTTCCCAGTCAGGGAGCCATGCAGTGGGTGAGAGACAGAAACTTATTAGGCACCCCATGCAGAGTGAATTTAGATATTTATTTAGCAGGTTATGGAAGGGAAGGAGAAAGGGGAGAAGGGGGAAGAGCAGAGAGAGGCAGAGAGAGAGAAAGAGAAACAGAGAGGGGGGAGGGGAGAAGTGGAGAGAAGGGAGAGAGGCAGCTTCGAGAGAGGGAGAGAGGGAGGGAGAGAGAGAGAGAGAGAGAGAGAGAGAGAGAGAGAGAGAGACCCAGAAAGGGAAGGGGAAGGACCCAGGCTGGAAGCAGAAGGAAGATCTGCTTGCCTCAGCAGATGGGGAGGGAGTGGGTGGGACTTGTCTCTTAAAGGGACAGGACAGACCATTACAGGTAGACTATAGGCAAGGACTTTTGATGTTGAACTAAATGCATTCTGCATTATAATAAGCCTATTGAGGCCAGGGAACAGAATGTGGAGCTTTCAATAAGAATAGCCCCAATAGACTCATATATTTGAATGCTTAGACATAATGGAGTTGAACTTTGATAAGATTAGAGGTATGGCCTTGTTGGAGAAAGTGTATTACTGGGGGTGGGCTTTGAGGTTTCAAAAGCCTGTGCCAGGTCCAGTCTCTCTCCGTCTCTGTCTACAAATCAGGTTGTAGCTCTCAGCTAGTGCTCCTGTGCCTGCATGTCACTTTGCTCCTTGCCATGATGATAATGGCTAAACCTCTGAAACTATAAGCAAGTCTCAAAATAAAAGCTCTCCCTGGTAAGAGTGTCCTTGGTCATGGTGTCCCTTCACAATAATAAAACAGTGACTAAGACAATGGTCAACAACACTGAGCCTCAGAACAGAGGCCAAAGACTGGCTCAAGCATTTGAAGTGGCTCCTACTGAGGAGGGAAAGTGCCCTAGTGCCTTCTAGTCATGAAGCTACTAATAGTGGACTGAAATTCACACTTAACATTAGCCAACACCATAGGCTTCATAGCTTAAAGACCTTGATGCTGCCAGACAGAAGCACATGCCCTTCCTCTAAAGCATAATGAAATAAAATTGATTGTCTATAAAATATTTATCAGTGCCAGGCTAGTGCTTGAATTATAACATCCCCTGCAGGCTCTCAAATGTCGCCTCTCTGCTTATTTCATTATTGATTAGGCAGACAGAGTTTTCACCTAATACCATGAGTGTAACATGTTTGCCAAGGTTAATTTATTCACCTTTGAGGAGTAATTTAATTCTTTTATGATTTTTTTTCTAGGATTTTCTCCCCCAAAGGGTGACATCCAAATTTATTAGATTGTTATGATGGGTCACAATAATTTGTATGTAGCTGAATAATTTATACCTGTGTTTGTCAAGCCTGGCTGCCCATCAGAATTACTCAGGGACTGTCTTAAAACATGAGTATTTTATTTAATTATTTAATCTCTTAAAATGCAGTTCTACCCCAGACTCAGCGAAGCAAGATGTCTAGGGGACAGATAAGGAGTTTTCCATTGAAGGATGTCCTCCACAGATTCAGGGGCAGCAGTCTTGGTTCTGTTGGATGAGGCATTGAAAACTGCACAACGGAGTCTACTTTTGAGGAATCTTACAGTAAAACATTACTGTTATTAAATATAGAAGTATAGAGTTTTATTTTGCTAATACCACACACCCTTGCTCCTTTTCTTTGTTCTCCCTACCTAAAAAGTTCCAGTTTTGATGGTTTGAATAAGAATGACCCCCAGAGGCCCATGCATTTGAATGTTTGGTCACCAGGGAGTGATGCTATTTGAAAGGGTTAGGAAGTGTGGCTTTGTTGGAGGAAGTATGTCAATGGAGGCAGACTTTGAGGTTTCAGAAGCCCAAGCCAGGCCCAGTGACTCTTCCTGCTGCCTGTGGATCTCAGCTACCACATCTACCTGCATGCTGCCATGCTGGGACTGGAGAGATGGCTCAGTGGTTAAGAGCATTGAGTGCTCTTCCAGAGGACCCAGGTTTAATTCCTGGCACCCACATGACAGCTCACAACTATCTGTAATTCCAGTTCCAGGGGACCCGACACCAATGGCAAAACACCAATGCACATAAATAAAAATTTAAAAAAAAGAAAATAGACTAAGCCTTTGCAATTGTAAAGCAAGCCCTAACGAAATGATGAAATGCTTTCTTATAAGTGTTGCGGTGGTCATGGTGTCTCTTTACAGCAATAGACCACTGACCGAGACACTCCTCTACATTAGGAGAATAGCAGAGGAATGAGCCAGGTACAGTTGCTGCCTGTGGCAGGTGCCACTACAGGAAATAGAGAAGCCAGTCACAGAGCAGAGCAGTGATGACCAGGCTTTCTGGCCACAGGACTTGATAAGCATTGACCTGTAAGCTTAACTGATGAGTAAAGATGTAGTTATATGACTCCAATCTTTAAAGTTTAATTGAACTTGCGGTATATGTGTATAGTATGATGTGGGGACACACATGGCACCCCGTGCATACAGTCACCAGGGGACACATTTGTGAAACCTTAACTCTTTGTGTGGGTTTTGGGGATCAACCCAAGTCATCAGACAGAGCAGAAGGGGAGACATGGTTTTCTTCATCTCAATGTTACTGAAAAGCATCATTTCTGGAAAAATCCCATCCATCTGTTTTGAGATTAAAAAAAAAATCAGTCTTCTTTGACCAAGCATTTTATGAACATAATTAGTCTATTAGAAGAGATTTCTCTGTGGTGACAGAAGTGAGCCACATCTTAAGGCATCCTTTGAGGCAGGACACACACACACACACACACACACACACACACACACACACACTGCTTCGGCATTATAAATGGCAAATGGTAACATATTAAACTCCTTTCTGTCCTTCCCAGGTCTCATTCTGTAAAGATGACATTGAAACCGGTTTGACTGTAATATTGTGTGTGTGTGTGTGTGTGTGTGCGCGCGCGCGCACACGCGTATCCGTCTGTGAATTTGGCACAGTGTGTGTGTGTGTGTGTGTGTGTGTGTGTGTGTGTGTAGAGGTGACAGAACAGCTCTCTGGAGCTGGTTCCGTCCTTTGACCATGTGGTTTCTGGAGGTTGAACTCAGGTTTGGCTGATAGTTTTACCTGATGGACTGAACAGTGTCCCTGACTTTTTTTTTTTTAAGACCTGGTTGCATGTTGCCCAGGTTGGCCTCAAAGTCTGTATAGCTGAGGATGACCTTGAATTTCTAATCCTCCTGCCTCCACTTCCCAAATGATGGGATTACAGGCATATACCACCAATGCCCAGCATTTTGGCTACTCTTTGGGAAAAAATTTAAATTGAGTACTAGTTCACAGTCATATAGGGATCCTGAATTAAAGTTGTCACCAACTTTTTGTTGTTGTTAAAATGCTCTGATAAACAGACACATGCCCGTTCTGCACGCATCTCACTCATGGGAGGCTGTAATTGAAGGGTACATTTCTGAAGGTGAGCCTTCGGGTTTAGTAGGCTGTGATAGCGTCCAGATTGTTCCAGTTCACCCGTCACAACAGCAGAGGAGAGCTGTTTTGTGGTGTGCACGTAGTGCGCTAAATGCTTTTGGTTGGTACTGTGTTTGTGGTTTTCTTTTTTTTAATATTTATTTATTTATTTATTATGTATACATTATTCTATTTGTGCATATGCCTGCAGGCCAGAAGAGGGCACCAGACCCCATTACAGATGGTTGTGAGCCACCATGTGGTTGCTGGGAATTGAACTCAGGACCTTTGGAAGAGTAGGCAATGCTCTTAGCCATCTCTCCAGCCCCTGTGGTTTTTTTTTTCTACTTTCTTTCTCCCTTCCTTCCTTCGTTTTTTTGTTTTGTTTGTTTTATTCTGTTTTTGTTTTTGAAGACAGGGTTTCTCCTTGTAGCCCTGGCAGTACTGGAACTCCCTCTCTAAACCAGGCTGGCCTTAAACTCACAGAGATCCTCCTGCCTCTGCCTCCCAAGTGCTGGGATTAAAGACATATGCACCACCACAGCCCAGCTGTTTGTAGTTTTCAAGTTCTGTAATTTATCTTCTACAGGATTATTTTACTTCCTTATTGGCAGCCTTTATTTTTCCTTTACTACCCAACCTCTCTACACATACTGGTATCTATAACCCAGGCTAGCCTCGAACTCTCAGTTCTCTTGCTTTGGTGTCCTGAGTTCTGGACTGCAGATGTCATTGTGGCTTCTAGAGCAATGCTGAACAGTAGTGGTGTCTTGTTTCTGACTCTTATGGGAAAAGCTTCCATTATTCCACTGTTAAGCATGAAATAAAAAACAAGAACAAACAAACAAACATGGGGCTGGAGAGACAGCTCAGTCGTTAAGAGCACTGGTTGCTCTTGCAGAGGATCCAGGTTTGATTCCCAGCACCCATATGGTGGCTCACCACCATCTGTAACTCCAGTTCCAGGGGATTTGCTCTTCTCTTCTGGTGTCTGCAGGCACTGCATTAATGTGGTGCACAGACATACATGTAGACAATAGACACATAAAACATAAATGAATAAATATTAAAGATGCTCTCTAATTTTTTAAAAGAAATAATTCATTTTGCTTTATGTGTATGGGTGTTTTGTCTGCATGTATGTCTGTGTGCCACTTGCTTATCTGGTGCCCTCAGAGGGCAGCAGAAGACATCAGATCCCCTGGAGCTGAAATTACAGACAACTGTGAGCACTCATGTGGGTACTAGAAGTCCACTGTGGATTCTCTAGCCGAGTAGACAGTGTTCTTAACTGTTGAGCCATCTCTTTAGCTCCATAAATCTTTTTTTTAATCATAAGTGAAGCATTAAAATTTGCCATATGTCTTTTTTTTATTAATCTATATAAGTTAGTTTGCTGAAAAATAATATTTAATTAGATTAAAATTATTCAGGAAATCAGAATGTAGCAGTCATTCTTGGACCACCAACACCCAAATCATGACATAGAGACTTATTATTAATTATGAATGCTTGGCCTTAGCTTAGGCTTGTTTCTAGCTAGCTTTTTCTTTCTTTATTTTATTACAAGAAAAAATTACATTTACTCCCCTTGTTCCCGGCCCTCCCGCTCCCCACCTACCCCACTGCCCTCCCCCTGCTTCCTTAAGATGGGGCAGGATATCCTGCCCTATGGGAAGCCCAAGGCCCTCCCCCCTCCATCTCGGTCTAAGAAGATGTGCATCCATATAGAATAAGTTCCCAAAAAGCCAATACATGCAGAAGACCTAGGTCCCGGTGCCATTATCATTGGCTTCTCAGTCAGTCCCCATTGGCAGTCACATTCAGAGAGTCCGGTTAGGTCATATGCTCATTCAGTCCTGGTCCAGCTGGATTTGATGAGCTCCCAATAGATCAAGCACACTGTCTCTGTTGATAGGCCAGTCCCTCACGGTCCTGACGTCCTTGCTCATCTTCTCCCTCCTTCTGCTCTTCCACTGGACCTTGGTAGCACAATCCCTTGCTCTGGTGTGAATGTCGGTCTCTGGCTCTATCTCCATCCATCATGCGAAATTTCTGTCCAGTTGGGCGGGTGGATCTGAAGCTGTGGCACTCACCAAGGACCTGCCGCCATGAAAAGGGCGGTGCTTTTTCTTTTAAAGCTTAAATTAGTTCATTTCTATTAATCCTTGTGCTGTCGTGAGGCTTGTTTACCTCATCTACCTACTGTCCATCTTGCTTTCCTGCTTCTTCTGTCCTGGTTGACTGACTGGCTCCCCTTTCTCTCTGACTGCCAGCCCCGCCTACCCTTCCTCTGCCTAGCTATTGATTGTTCAGCTTTTTATTAGATCAATCAGGTGCCTTAGGCAGGCCAGGTGAAATGGCAACACATCTTTACATAGTTAAATAAATACAGCATAAACAAATGAAACAGATCTTTACATAGTTAAACAATTATCCTATTCCACAGCATCCAAGTCTTCTGATTGTCCTGAGACTAAGTCAAGAATGACGTGTGGGACTGGGGTGACAACTCAACACATTCACTGCTCTTTCGGAGGTTAGGGATTTGGTTCTGGGCTCACAGTCACCTGAACTCCAGTTCCAGCGGATCTGACACTCTCTTCTGGCTTCTCTGAGCATCCCCACACATGTGGCTCATCCTCCTCCCCCCATAAATAATAATTTTAAAGAAAAGTAATGCTTACAACTTCATTTGTAAGATGGGCACAAAAAGAAAAAGCCAAGAAATTATGTTTTGTGATAGAGAAATGGCTCACTACATTATAGCACTTTGATGTAGTAGAAAACTGTGTAGCTCTTTAAAGAATCATGGTGTGCACTGTTTATACTGAGACAGATTGAGGTCTGAGGTCAAGTGACAGTGACAAGTGTGCTGGGCAGTTGGCGAGCACTTGGAGGCAGAGACAGGTGGGTCTCTGAGTTCGAGGCCAACCTGGTCTACAGAGCGAGTTCCAGGACAGCCAGGGCTAAACAGAGAGATCCTGTCTCGAAAACAATAACAACAGCAACAAAAGAAAATAATAATAAATGCGTACAGTATGTGTTCTCACTTGCATAAACAATAAAAGAGATATGGATTCATATGCACAGACAGGAAAATTTTAGAAGCACAGAGAATACAGTAGTAGTATATGCTCCCTGGTTAGGGATAAAGATCTACTGCCAGAGGACCAAAGCGTCACCTGATCCTTGGGAGAGGTGGCTTAGGGTTCATGGTGTCTCCTCAAGAATACCTTCCCAAAGAGCGAGGGCGACACTGGGGCCCAGGTTCAGATTCCATAACGTTGGCAGAGCTACCATCTAGCATGTTTTTGTTTTTTGTTCTTCCTTTTGCTTTTTAACTTGAATAGTTTTGGCACAAAACTTTGTTTATAATATGAAAAAATATGACTATTGGATGACATGCTTTTATTATAACTTAAGCTTACGCAAATGTAAGGTTGTCTAAACTTTTTTGTGTACTATTTATTTAATTTCATATACATATATTTGTGTAGATACAATGATAAAATAGTGCGGTTTTGAGTTAAAAACTCAGGTCCCGGAGCCAGGCCTTCTTGGTTCAAATCCAAACCCATTACTCGTTTGATACCAGGCTCAAACTAGTTAAGCTCTGTGCCTCAGTTTACTCACTCAGACAGGAAGCTAATCGTAACTATCTCATATGGGTTAAAAAGCTAATTTATGGTCTAGGCACGTAATTCTAGTCACTTGGGAAGTGTCTTCAAGGTGACCAGCATGCAGCACACATTCCATAAGAATGTGTAGAGCAAAGTCTGTGTTAATGATGCCCAAGCAACTGCAAAGCCAATATAATACAATAAGTTACACCAGTTTCTATGGTAGACACCACTGTTGTCTCGAAGCTAGTGTCAGGTTGAGCAAGCCAGTAGGGAGACGTGGTGTTGGACCAGTTCTGTATTGTCCCTGGCCTGGGGGGCCAAGTGCTAGTACAGAGGTTGTCTGTCACACAGGTGACTTTAGAACAGACAGACATCATAGTTCAGTTTTTCCCCTCAAGCGCTCCTGAAGTGCTTAATGAGGCAGTTTGGTAAGCCTGGGACTGTTTTGTTCCTTGAGAAAGGCAGTTTCATGTCCTGGAGATTTGCGCTAAGCTTCTAATTGTGTAATTGCTTGACTGAGAAGTAGCTATCTTTTCTATTGTTCCTTGATTATCACGCCCACAGTAAAAGAACTTTGTTGACAAGATGGGAGTCTCAAATTGGGCCTGTGAAGACTGTTCTGGATTCTGACAGTTTAGATACCAAACTACTGGGCATTCAAAGGCTTAAATGTATTGAACTTCTTTGGACTGTTCGTTGTTCCTCATAGTGTGATATCGTTCGACCTTTACTTAGTGAGTATGTATTTAATCTCTAACTTCATATGAAAATGCCATCAGAAATTATCCTTTAAGTGAAATCAGGCAAAACCAAAACCAAACGAAACCAAAACAAAATCAACAACAACAACAAAACAATACAGAACTCTTCCTGAGACGTGAAATATCCTGGGAACTGAAGTCCATTCTCACTTTGGTAGCCTGATGCTCAATAGATACTTATTTCTCAGTGGAGAAGAGAAACGAGTGTAAGAAATAAAGACCAGCAGCCGTTCTTAGGGCTTAGGTCAGTGTGTGGAGGGCAGGGAAGAGCCTGACTCTAGGAGATATGTTGGAGTCCTCACCCAGAGCTCTGCCGGCACTTTTAGGAAACAGTAAGGACCAGGGGCAGCTGGTCTCTGGCTACAGGTCTGGGAAGGGTGGCCTAATTATAGCCATAGTGGGTGGAGGGTGGGACTGAGGTCTGGACATTGGGATTACATCAGAAACTGGGACTGCAGCTGGGGCTGAGGAAACCTGGCTGCTGTGGTCATAGGGCGTGAGATAGCACTCACCCATGCACTATGTCTTCCCAGGCAGTGGGATAAATCATACAGGAGGTTTTCATGTGAGAGAACATTGACCTGTTCAGGACAAACAGAACCCACTATTCTGAAATTGTCCCCAATAGCACAAGATGACCCATATCCCACAGTTGTGTAGTGCCCTGGGTCCTAGCCAAGAGGTTAAGAGTCCTTGTGTTTCTTGGGGAGCCCGAGGGTCTGCATTTTAAACAAGCTTTGGAGGCGATTTTGATGTAGGGGCATGCAGCCCTGCCTTAGTGCCTGCGTGTCCCATTTCTCCTCATATAAATACTCCACAGACCTGAGCCACCTAAATAAAATGCTGAATTAACGAATAGATGGCCAGACTATCTTCATCAGCTGCCTACTGCATCAAGGCTCGGCTCTGAGACTAAGCAAGAAAGGTGATTATTCAGGTGGGTCTCTGTGCCCCACATCCGGTGACTGCGATCTTTTTCCTGTAATGACACCTTCCACGGCCCACGGCGTCCCAGTTTTATTCACTGTGTACTCGTATTGTTGTCTTGCTCCAGAATCCATGCTGGTATTTGTCTCTTCCCTTCTCTGGAATTTGGATGCCAAGCTGCCCTCAGGACTTGTGTCTCCTGGGAGCCTTGCCTGTCTCCTGCCACGGAGATCTTCCAAAGCTTCGGGATTCCTGGCCTCAATATTCTTGCCCTACTGGGCTCTCAGTTCTCCCAGCAGCAGCAGATGGGACAAGGTTGCCCCGAAGTCATCCCCACCCTAGCCACGTGGCTTGTGCAGCCAGGAGAGATGAGCTGGGAGAGAATCTAGGAATTTGGAGTCTAGCCAACAGGAGCTAAAGACTATGAGAAATGTGGCTGCTAGCTTTGTGGCTTTGCTTGATTTGCCTGAAGGCTGTCAGGATTTACCTAACTTCAAGAAACAGAAGAAATTCTGAGAGGAAGAGACTGGCCAGAGCTGAACAGCTGCCGTTCCTCCTGTCCTGACACCTGGCTGCTCAGTTTGCTGTGGACTGCAAGCATGTGTAACCCTGTTTTCCCAGGTGGCATGTCCTGACTAGCACAGCCATGTTTGTACCCCAGTCCCCACCCGCCGCCGGGACCAACCAGAAGTCAGTGAGCTCTATAGCAAGCTTTCCTTGTACCCAGGCACATGCCCCTCACCTGTGTGGGATGTGGCCCAAGAGCACCTTCATCTGGACGAGCTCATCCCACTATCAGCTCTGCCCCTGAGGTAGCTCCACATTCAGCTTCCACTAGAAAATCTTCAATTTTTGTCTGTATTTTATTCTTTTTTATTACCAATTACACGTATTTGTGTGAAAGGGTGTGTGTGTGTGTGTGTGTGTGTGTGTGTGTGTGATGTGGGAGTGTTCTCCTGTATTTTGTATTACTCTTATTGGTTGAATAAAGAGCTGCCTGGCTTATAGACAGGTCAGCCCTTAGGTGGGCGGA
>JAQHUG010000128.1:1997253-2007270 GCA_028555095.1 Dicrostonyx torquatus | reverse complement strand
AGCTGTTTTCTTGCTGCCTGGAACAGCTACACAGCCCTGGGTTCCTGATTTTGCTGGAGGTGGAAGATGTCTCCACGAACCATGCGGATGGGTGAGTCGGATTGATAGCGAACTGAGGTGCTGTGGCTAGGCCAGTTGCAACCTTTCATTTAGGGTCTTTTATAGTAATTTTTATTATTTAAGAAAAAAAGTTGCAAAAGTAATCAAAAGCCAGCATATAATAAACTAAGTGTCTCCAAGTAGACTCTTGGGAAGCTATGTTGCTCTGTGTGTTTACCAGCTCCCATGCCATGTGTAAAGGAGAAATGCACACGGCTTCTGTAGAAATACAAACTTCTAGAATCTGCGGCTCTTACACACTTCCCACCTCCTCCCCCGCAGAGTTCCCTGAGCTTCAAGGGGAAGGTTCAGAAACATCCCATTTAGATCTGAGTGTTCCAAGGTCTCTCACTCTCTGCACACATCTGGCTGTGGGTCTCTGTATTTGTTCCCATCTGCTGCAGGAGGAAGCTTCTCTGATGATGGCTGAAAGAGGCATTGATCTATGCATATACCAGAATGTCATTAGAGTCGTTTTGTTGCTCGGTTCCTTCAGCACAGCAACATTTACCCCAGGCCTCTGGGCCATCTAGTTTCAGGTTGTTGGTATGGGCTCCGTGCCATGAAGAGGACCTTCAGTCAAATCAGATAGGGGTTGGTTATTCCCACAGGCTTTGTGCCACCATTGTCCTAGTGTAGCAGGTAGGCAGGTCACCACTGCAGACTTCAGACACCAAGGAAACGGGGCCTCTAAATCACCAGAACTGAGCACGTATGAACTCACAGAGACTGAGGCAGTACTCATAGGGCCTGCACGGCTCTGTCCCACATGGGGTCGGAGAGCCGAAAGGAGAAGTGGACACAGGCCCTCATCCCAACCCAGAAGCTGTCTCCAATTGATAACCACTTGCAAATGAAAATTTAGTTTTCTACAAGGTAGTCTCACTGGAGAAACAAACTCTGTTTTTTGGGGGGCGGGTTATTGAGACAGGGTTTCTCTGTGTAGCTTTGATTGTCCTGAAACTTGCTCTTGTAGACCAGGCTGGCTTCAAACCCGCAGAGATCTGCCTGCCTCTGCCTCCTGAGTTCTGGGATTAAAGGTGCACATTACCACCGACCGGCAACAAACTGCTCTTAGGGCAGTCTGGGCCATCTGCTTATCCAGCAGTAGATGGTCAGCAGCAAACTAACTCAACAAAACCCTGGAGGTTTGTGGTCTCATAGTGTTATATCAGGGCCTTTCCCCCAATCTTTAATATTTTTTCCAGTGGTAGTACATGCTCTTAATCCCAGCACTCAGGAGACAGAGGCAGGTGGATCTCTGAGAGTTCGAAGCCAGCCTGGTTTACAGAGTGAGTTCAAGAACAGCCAGGGCAGCCGGGCGGTGGTGGCGCATGCCTTTAATCCCGGGGAGGCAGAGGCAGGCGGATCTTTGTGAGTTCGAGACCAGCCTGGTCTACAAGAGCTAGTTCCAGTGCAGGCTCCAAAGCCACAGAGAAACTCTGTCTCGAAAAACCAAAAAAAAAAAAAACAGCCAGGGCTACACAGAAAAATCCTATGTCCAAAAACAAAAGCAAAAAACCCCAAAAACCGTAATTTATTTATATTTATTTATTCTCTCTCCCTCTCTCTCCCTCCCCCTATAGGCCCTTTGTGAATGTATTATATCATATCATATAATCCCTTCGAATCCTATTTGTTTTTTAATGACAGACAGAAAAGGAGTGGATCCAGATGGGAGGGGAGGTGGGGAAGAATTAGAAGGAGCAGAGGAAGGGGAAGCCATAATCAGGATACAGTAAATGAGAAAAAAACTTATTTTCAATAAAAGAAAACATTTAGACCCTGCAGTACAATTGGGGTAACCAACTTTTGACTTTAAAGGTTGGCTGCAAGCCACACTGAGCATACAGTTTGCACTGTGGGCCAACACAGCGACGTATATCCACAACAGAAATACAGCTTAGAAATAGTACTTCCTTGTATGATATGCCACGATCTCTAGTATCTGTTACTTATTTTGCTTCATTAATTAAAAAATACTATTTGCAGTTCCAGAGAGATGGCTCAGCGGGTAAAGATGCTTGTCACCATGACTGATGACCCAAGTTCAATCCTTGGGTCCCACATAGCAGAAGGAGAGAACCAAATCCTACCAGTTGTTCTCTAACCTCTACACATGTGTGGAAGGCACGTGTGTGTCCCCCATCATACACACACAATAAATAAATGTAATAACTTAAAAATATTTTTGATTCTTAGTGTCTATTTTGACAACTCCTGGGGTGGAATTTGTTTCTGTAAGACATCACTAACTGGATGGCACGGCCCCTTCCTGTCTGTGCCTCTTTTGACTGTGCTACCATTAAATGCTATGTAAACCCTGCCTCTCATCTCTGTTGTTCTCTAGGGTTGGCTCAGGACAGTGTAGCAGCCTCCATCTAATTAGCTGACTATGTATAGGGAAAGAGGACTAATGGATATGTGAGTGACACTGACTCTCTGGAGAAAAACAAAGAATCTGGACCATGTTTCTCATGGTCTTCCCTCTTGAGTCTCCTCTATGAGAATGTTAACTCGAGGATGGCAGAGGGTTTGCGTTGGTCAACACTTCAGTCCTAGCTTCTAGCACAGCACTTGGCATTTAGGCAGTCTGTATGTTTATCGGCTAAATGAACGAATGGGTGAAATGAGGGTCAGAGGACGTCATAGCACTCCATCCCTACTGCTGCCTATTTGGGGCTTGTCCTATGACCCTCTGTGACTGTGTGTGTGTCAGAGTCTCAATATGCAGCCCACATTTGCTTTCACCCCCTGACCCTCCTCCCTCAGTCTCCCCAATAGGTATGCCACACCCAGCTGCTACCCGTCTTTTTGTCATTGGTTTTTCATGGGGCAGGGGGCTTGTGTGGAGGTCAGAGGACACCATGCAGGAGTCAGTTCTCTCCTTCCACCACGCAGGTTCTCAGAATCAGACGCAGGTCATCAGACTTGGCGGCAAGCACCTTTCTCTGCCGGTCCTTCCTGTGATCTTCAACCTCCCCGATTTCCCTCTTTGCTCACACGAGGCAGCTTCGCCCAGCTAGTGTGGCTTAGCACAAAGATCACGTCTCTGTCCCCTTTGTAGTCTTGGTACCTTGACCTCCAAGGAATATACTTTACCTTGTCCTGTCCACTCTAGGAAACTTTAGTAACTACTAGAGATACTTATGAAGAAAGGGGGAGGGTGGCTGCAGGCTGGAGAACTGGTTCAATTGGTAACATCCTTGCCATGTAATTATGAAGACCTGAGTTCAGACCTCTGGCACCCATGTACGAACTAAGGCATAGCTGTGAGTGGTGGTGGGGCTCATGCCTTTAATCTTAGTACTCAGAAAGTAGAGGCAGCCGGATCTCTGAGTTCAAGGCCAGCCTGGCCTACGTGGTGAGTTTCAAGACAGCCAGGGCTACATAGAGAAACTGTTTCTTGAAACAAAAGTCAAGCATGACAGCATGAACTTAGGGTCCTAGCAGTGGGGCGGCAGAGACGGGGATTCCTGGGGCTTGTTGGTCACCCAGACTCAATAAACTGGGATCTCTAGAGTCAGTAAGAGATGCTGTCTCAGAAAAAGAAGATGGAGAGGGATTGAGAAAGATGACTGATGTTGACAACTGGCTTCTATATGTACATGCACACATACATGCTCACCTGGCTGCCTGACCATATAACCCCTCCATAGTTGAACATGCATGTATTCACACAGAGAGAGGGCAGAGAGAACTGCTGGCATATTTTCAAGCAGATGTTTTAAAATGTAGAGTACCGTCAAAACATCTGTCTCAGGGTTCTATTTAGTAGACTCTCCAGTGCTGCATTGAACCAGGATCTGCAGTCTGACCTTCGACAGGGCCAGATGAAAAAAGGCAGTTTCTTTTCTCATCACTGTGATGACATACCCTGAAAGAAATGGCTAAGGGAAGGAGGAAAGTTCGTCCTGCCTCACAGTTTCAGAGGACAGAGAACCTGTCGTGACAGGGAAGGCAAGCTGGAGTAGCACCAACTTGGCAGCTGATCTCAGACCCTGGTAGTGGGAGCTTGTGGCTGCTGTCTCTCACATCTTGGATGGTCAGAAAGCAAAGAAGGAGACAGGAAGTGGAACTGGGTGTAACTTCAGAGGCCAGCCTCCAGTGACACATCTTTCCAACCAGGTCAGATGTCCCAAAGGTTTCACCACCTCATACAAGACAATGCAGCCATCTGGGAACCAACTGTTTGGACACACACATACCCGCTGAAGGCATTTCTGACTCAAACCACAGCAGTAGTCTTGGACCAAAGCAATCGCAGCTGCTGAAGCCTGATGGCCAGGTGTCAGGTGATGTGACACAGGGTGCCCTTCTTCATTGTTTCGTCCTGCCTGTAGGAGTGGGAAGATTTGCTAAACCACCTCTGAGCAGGGTGTGGTGGAGTGTGCCTGTAATCCTGGCACCTGGGAGGCGTGGGCTGGGGGAGCAGGAGCTCAAGGTCACCCTTAAGTACTCCAGGTCAGTGTGGGCTACCTAAAACCCTATTCCAGAACCAAACTGACAAAACTTCTGAACCAAAGATGTAACAAAAGCCACTTCTGAAAGCACTTCTATAAAATGTTCTTTAAATCCAGCTTCAAAGTTCTGCAAGAAGATAATTTTCTTTATATCATGGCCACACCCCCTTTGGGTTAATTACCCAGACTGCAGTCATACATGTATTCCTAATGTCCTTTAGCTATTTTATTTTATTTTTGAGACAGGGTCTCCCTCTGTGTATCCCTGGCTGTCCTGGCTAAGGCGTCCAGGCTAGCCTCTCCCTTACAGAGATCTGCCCGCTGAGATGGACACATGGCGCCATGTCCAGCTTCCTTTGGCTGTTTTCAATAATCACTTTTTATCTCCAAGCATGAAGATTTAACACTATGTCAGGGGTTAAGTTGGGAGCTTAGGCCCCAGCCCCTTGCATCTATCTATCCTAGCCCTCTGACCCTGAGAGTAAGCACTCTGGACTCCAAATCCCAGCAGACCCCCAGGGAGGGGTCAGGACCACTCCCAAGAATATTTAAGTGAACTCCCAAAAGAGGAACACGTGATCTCCTTTTCTTCCTCCCGGTGGTCGCATTCGCATTCATGGGGCTTCCCAGTTTCCCCTTGGAGTTACCTGAGAGCACAGAACTCCCATTAAACCTGGATATCTCTTAATTTGGCTTGTTTTAATTTGGCTTGATTGGGAATTTGCATTGGCTGAGAGTAACATCAGGTACTAAAATAACAGACCTGGTTCACTGTAAAATTCTTCAGGAAAGACTTTAAAAGACTTTGAGCCATGACATGACGCTGGGATAAAGATGCAACCTCCCAAGACTATGTTCATGGTAACAGCAGGTTCCAATGTGTCTAGTTGCATAAAGCTTTTCTTTCTATAGATGAAAATCACATATAAATAATGTGAATTTCAGGCAAATTTGCTGTTGTCTGAAGCACTGCCCTCAGCTTTGGGGAGATTGCATGGTTCTTTATTCTTTTTTTTTCTGTCTTTATTTATTTTGTAGGCATGTAGATATGTGTGGCTGCACATACCACAGTGCACATGCAGACATCAAGGGACAACCTGGTTCTCTCCTTTCACCGTGGGGGTCCTGGGGACTGAACTCAGGTTGTCAGCTTTGATTGTGTTCCCTTTACCTCCTTAGCCGTCTCATCAGCCCAACCTCTTTACTCTTAAGGAATGAGCATTTTTAATAACGCAGGATAATCATGTCTTCTATTTCATTATATTCATCATCCTGGGATTTGAAACTACTGGGGCAATCTGGTTCTTAAACTTGTTTCATAGATTTGAGCAAATAAAGTAATTTATTGGTCTCTCCAGCAAATATCTGCTGAGCATTTATGATGCGTGTGGGAACAGAAACTCAAATGCCTGCAGTCCTGCTGATACGGTATCCCCTTGTAACCAAAGCCTGGAGTAGAGGTCGGGGATTGGGAACACTATTTAAAAGAGAGCCAAAAAGTCCCCATAAGCCACCTGTTAGATGAAACCTTGTCACCCACAGGTGCTGGTTTGCTTCTTGTCCACCTCCACACAAACTTGCTTAACCAAGGAAGAGAGAACCTTGATTGAGAAAAAAATGCCCCCATTAGATTGGTCTGCAGGCAAGAAACGGAGCACGTGTTTGATTAATTATTGATAGAGGAGAGCCCAGCCCACTGTGGGTAGTGCTACCAGGCAGCTTGTCCTGGGTGGTACATGAAAACAGGCAGAACAAGCCATGGAGAGCAAGGCAGTGTTCCCAAGTGGTCTCTGCTTCAGTTCCTGCCTCTGTGTTCTTGGCCTGAGTTCCCACCCTCAGTGATCCACTGTGACCTGGAAGTTGTAAGATGAAGTAAGCGCTTTCCTCCCTAAGTTAGCGTTGGTTGGTGTTTTATCACAGAAACAAAACCAAACTAGAACACCATAGATAATTCTAGATGACACAGGGTGTATTTTTCTCCCTGGTCTCCATTAATCAAAGTATTAACTCATCTTGGACAAGCTTTACCTAGCTCCAGAGACTTTCATCCAGGACGCTAAACCTCCCCATAAACAGCAATTATGTCCTTTAACACCCTTGTTTGCCCCGTTTAATGGAGAAGAAAAGTGAGGAGGAGAAAGACTCATTGCATGAGGAGCTGAGACCAGCTCTGTCTGAAACTTGGAGAAAGGTGCCTGTAGCCAGTTGTGGGAAGTCATTCTGCCTATAGCCTTGGGGCACCAGCCATCGGGCAAGGTCTTGTCTGCTACTGTGACAACTAAAAAGCTTGGGAGGGGAGGAGGGTCTCTTTTCTCTCTCTCTCCCCCCCCCCCGGGCAGAACAGCTGCGGTGGGGGTCTAACCTGTCCTGTATCAGTGAGTGTTCACCCCTATTATACAACTACATCAACATTTTTGACCCCCCTCCCAGACACTCCTGGATTCTTGCTACGGAATGAGGGATTCTAGCTCCAGGCTGAGGTCAGCTGGGTTGGCTTGCTCCACCTTCCTTGATTTCCTGAGCACCTGGGTTTACAGAGTGGGAAGAGGAAAGAATGACTGAAGCCCCAGGAAGTCCCTAAAGCTGTTCCTCTTCTCTTTGTAAAGTACAGGACAGTTGCTTTGGTCTCTTTGGAGATGGTAATGAAACAATATTGACCTTTTTTTTTTTTTCCAGAACCCAAACTGGAATCTACGATACAAAATGAAAAAAATTGTAGGAAAATTACCGAAACAATGGAAGAGAAAAATTGAGGCTATTGTGGAGAACCCTGTACACATGGAACCCTAGGGGCTCACATAGCCCAGGCTAGTCTTGCTCATCCTCCTGCCTCTACGTTCAAACTGCTGGGATCATAGGAGTGTGTCTAGTCCTGGCTTACAAAGTATGCCTTTAAGAGATAAAGATGATATAGATAGGCTGTTAGATGCACCAACAGGGCTGTACATGCATGTAATTCCAGTTCTCGGGTCAGTCTGGCTTATACTGTGAGACTGTGCGGAGAGGAGGGGAGAGAGGGAGAGAACACATACACAGCGTCTCATCTCAGCTAAAGATGATGAGAGCAAAGGCCTGGAATAAAGACTGGTGACCCCTCAACGTTCAGGCAAAAGAGCAGACTGGATGCAAATTCATGCCAGTGCAATGAGAAGGATGTTGTGATAACTCAGGCCATGCATGTGGTGGCCCAATGTGGGCCCTCCCTATTACCATGCAGGGCCTGTTCACCGATACCATGGTGACCAGACTTCTTAGCCACATGTTCGGTTTTACCCTGCATCCCTTGGTTAGGCATAATGAGAACTTCTGGACAGGACCTAAGCTACAGGGGGCAGCTGAGGAGCAAGCACCAGGCTGCCTGCCGCCCTCTGACGGCTGCTGCTGTGTGCAGAAGCACTAGGGAGCTGAGAAGCTTCTTCAGAGAATGTGTGAATGGGGAAGGAGGAGGCCTTGCCCTGCCTCTCGCCTCCTCCAGGTGTTCTCACCTAATTATTTCTTTCCTCTGGGACTGAGAAGGGAGGCTGGGGTGCAGAACTGACTCATCTTCCCTTTCTTTTTCGTGCTCCTTAAGCCTTCTTAAAATGGGAGCTAAAGGAGATTAGAAAATGTTTCCTTTCAACTGAATCTCATGTCCCAGCTCCGCAGAGGAATGTTTGCTTACCAAATGAAGGGCTCTGGGTTCTACCCCCGTTACTGCAAACAAACTGTATCAGTTACTTTTTCTGTTAAAACACCATGACCCAAAGCAGCTCCTAGAATAAAGAGTTGATTTGGGGTTGAGGATCCAGAGGAATAGCCCTTAATGGCGGGGGGAGGCATGGCAACAGGAGCGGGAGGCTGAGAGATCATATGTCAGCCATATGCAGGAAGCAGAGAGAAGGAACTGGAAGTGGGGTGAGGCCCAATTCAGTGATGCTTCTTCCAGCAAGGCTGTATTTCCTAAGGGTTCCATAATGACCCCAAACCACACCTCAATTGGGGACCTCAATTAAGTACCCTAGTCTATAGGGAACATTTGTCATTTAGAACACAACATAAATCAAACATTATATAAGTAAGAGAAGTTTTTCATTCAAAGTTTCTCACTTAGTGGTCTTAACTTCTGACCCATCTTTTCAAACCTGTTATTAGAAAAATTGTAATACAATGAAATATTATGTGACAATGAGCAGGAACAATCACGGGCATTTCTTAGAGAAATACGATGCTAGAGACTGAGTACAAGGGGCACACACAGTATGAGTCCATTTAAACCTAGTTCAAAATCAGGCATATGACTGTCTATGGTGTCAGCATAGGGTTGCTCTTGGTTTCCTATGGTTATGTTGTTGTTTTTATTCTAGCTGTATGTTTGCTTACTGTTCTACTGCTGTGATAAAGTGCAGCAACCAAGACCACATAAGAATGCATTTAATTTGGGGCTTGCAGCTCCAGAGGGTGAGACTCTCTGATCACCAAGGCAGAGAGCATGGCACCAGGCAGGCATGGATGGCACTGAAGCAGTAGCTGAGAACTTACATCTGTTAACTCAGAGCGGCATGGACTTTTTTATTTATTTTCTTCTTCTGTTTTTGGTTTTTCAAGACAGGGTTTCTCTGTGTAGCCTTAGCTGTCCTGGAACTAGCTTTGTAGAGCAGGCTGGCCTCGAACTCACAGAGATCCTGCTGCTTCTGCCTCCTAAGGGCTAGGATTAAGGATATGGACCACCACCAACCAGCTCTGGCATGGGCTTTTTGAAACCTCAGATAAAGCATGTTGCCAGTGACTCCCCTCCTCCTACAAGGCCACATCTCCTAATCCTTCCAAAATGGTTCCACCTCTGAGGACCAAGCATTCAAACCCATGAGTCTACAGGGGCCGTTCTCATTCAAACCACGGTGTATTTGCTTTGTGAAAACTGGCTGAGCTTATAATTTGTTCATTTTTCTGTGAATGCATTGTACTTTGTTACATCTATCAAAAATAGCACACATGTTTGGATTTTGTGTATGTGTGCGAGCAGGTGCATGTACATGTGCACATA
The DNA here is from genome assembly GCA_028555095.1 of Dicrostonyx torquatus. Lineage (NCBI taxonomy): Eukaryota > Metazoa > Chordata > Mammalia > Rodentia > Cricetidae > Dicrostonyx > Dicrostonyx torquatus. The sequence goes on along the minus strand of JAQHUG010000128.1, from coordinate 1,997,685 downwards.
CGTGTGGTGCTCAGAGGATAACCTCCAGTGTCATTCCTTAGGGGATGGCTACCTTTAACATTTTCATTACATTTATTTTTTGGTGTGTGCACGCACATGTGTGCATGCACGTTTGTGTGTGTGCACGTCCACCAATGGTATGTGTGCATGGAGGTCAGTGAACAACTTTCAGAGGTCTGTTCTCTCCTGCTCTGTGAATTCCAGGGATTGAACTCAGATTGTCAGACATGGTGACAAGTGCCCCAACCCATGGAGCCATTTTGCCAGCCCTCTTTTTTTTTTTTTCTTTCCAGATATATTTTCACTGGTCTGGAACTCACTTTAGACTAGGCTGAGTGGCCAGTGAGCCTCAGGGATCTCTGCTTGTTTTCTGCCTTCTTCCAGAACTGGGGTTTTAGTGTGCTGTGTTTGGCATAGCCTGCCTTCCTTCCT
>JAQHUG010000128.1:1963991-1996962 GCA_028555095.1 Dicrostonyx torquatus | reverse complement strand
ACAAGCACTTTACCAACTGAGCCTCCCTAGGTAGATTTTCTTAATCCCATTTTCCAAATGGAGAAACTGAGACCTCAGTATTTACTCAGTGTATTGTCGGCCAACAGTAACAAACAACCACTAGATCCTAGCAGGCTGCTTGATCCTGGGAAGCAGGGTCAGGCTTCACCTTGGTAGCAGGGTCAGGCTTTACACCCTCTCTTAGCTCCACAGCTCTCCATCTGGCTCTCTGAACCTTTTCTCTCTCTCTCAATGAGCTGGGTTTCCATTGAGAAACTTGTTCTTTCCCTAGGGTAGCCAGGTGGCCCTCCTCCATGCTGGAGGTTGCCCGGGAGGATGTTTGGTGTGAAGTCCTGTTTTCTTCTACCACTGTGCAGATCTGCCCCATGCACCATGGTACCCTCCATCCTAGCCCCTCTACTACCTGGAACTTTCCTACAGGCTCCAGAAAGGGGGCAGCAGTGGTGGAGAAGGAATGGTGTTCACCTGTCACATTAGAGCTAAAATAAAAGGGAGATTGTGGTGAGATGCCACCGACGGCATGACACCATTGATTGACACATTCTAGTCTAAATATGCTTATATTACTAAATGGGGTGGGGTGGCTCAGCAGGCGGTAGAATTATTTTCTGTATTTTTAAGTTTAGAGTTCTAGGGAAGGACAGACTCTGTTTCACACTGTGGATTCTTTAAATATAAACTCGCTCTGTCACAAGCAGAAGTGCTTTCTTGCGTATCTTTTCCAGGCCCAGGACTCCTCCCTGGAGATTTTTGACATCCACTCAAGACAGCTTCCTTAGTTCTTCTTCTTTTTTTTTTTTCTTCTGAAACAGAGTTTTACAGAGATCCACTTGTCTCTCTCTGCCTCCCGACTGCTGAGATTAAAGGTGTATATCACCACCACCTGGCTTATTTTATTTTTTGCCTACCTGTAACTTTTTTTTTTCTTTTTCCTATATTCAATGGTTGGACCTACCTGTAACTTTTTTACAGTCCGATTCTTCCCTATATTTTGCAAATTACCCAGCTTCGCTAATCCCCAGGCACATTGCCCATTCCTGGTGGGAGAACACGTGTGTGCTCTCTCGATTCTGGCTCCACACCTTCGTTTACTCTGTCATTTGGTTCCCTCTGCCACCATCGTCGTCGCCTTCAGTTTGTACTGAGACAGGGTCCCACTCATAAGCTAGGCTTTCTTAGTTCTTAAGAAAGGGGTCTTTCCATTCTGAGCACCCAGATGGCAGATTTTTTTCCTCCAGGCTCACAATGCCAACTCACGAGTGGGATTTACAACGGGGACTAGACATGAGGCTAGTATATTCCTTAGAATTGGTTTTATTTAGATTTTATCCAAAAGTTGTACTGTGATAAAATACACACAGCATGGGATAGCCATGCTATCCCATGGGTTCAGCCATTAAAGCTTACACTCATAACCGACATGTCAAGATACAGATAGCATAAAATTTAGCAATTTAACCGTTTTTAGTGGACAGTTTAGTGGGGCTAAATGCATCGCACATTCACTACCCATAACTATTTTCATCTTGGAAAATGGAAACTCTACCCTTCTCAGATAAAGATTTCTGTCGTCTTCCTTCTCAGCCCTCTGCAACTACCGGTGTGAGTTTGCTCTATATGACTCCCTAGAAACTGGGATATGAGACGTCAATGCAGCTTTTTAGGGAATATAGACATAATTTCATTATATTTCTCCACTTAAAAAATTAGGGAGGAAGGAATTCCTTTGTCTCGGACCAAAGACCAATATTAAAAGTCTCCCGGGACAAGCTGAGAGCCGGTTGGCTGTTTTAACTGCTTGCTAAGTGAGGTAGCCAAGAACAAAGAGCCTCCTTATCGCAGGCAAAACAGCGACACCTGCTGGTGGATCGCAAAATTACTGCTAAAGGTTTTGTAAGGAACACATCTCTCACTACGTGTTGGCTCCTATTTGGAAAAGCTGTCTAACCACGGAATATGAATATTCTGGAAAAGGGCTTGTTCAGATAGTTTCCAGAGACGCGGTGTTTTGGTTGCTGTCGCTGGCCAGAGTTCTTGGAGGAAAGGCAATCTTTCCCGACTGTGTTTCCCCATCCATGTTTTTAATCCACCGACTGTACGGAAGAGCCCTGCAGGCAGATTGCAGAAAGAGGACTCCTTCTAGGCCAACCAGCAGACACCCTGATGTTCATTATGTCTGGGGAGGAGAGGTCCTGCGGGAGTCTCTCCCAGCTTCTCCTGGACCGCGGTTAATTCTGAAAGCTGTGTTCAAAGGGACGGGTCAATACCATTCCTAGGACGACTATATAGGGGGGAGGGACGTGTTGACTGCATAGGTTGAGAGAGCAGGTAAACGTTGACTGCCTCCCTTCCCTCTCCTCCCCCCCCCAACCTCATCTTCAGAGGACCCTGAGCTCAGAGATGACCTGTTCTCCACCCACTCCTTTCTCCCTGCACAGACATGCCCTGCTGTTCACCTCAGACACAACAAACCTCAAACAGGACTTACCCTCTCCAACTGTTTCCCAGCCGGTAAAAGCCTTTGCCAGCAGAAGAAAGCTCTCTCAATCACGTCAGTCCCAGTACAGGCTCCGAAGTCATGGCCTCAGCTTTCCTTTCTTGAAAATGGGGAGCAAACTCCATTCCCTGGTATGCTTTCTAGTGGAGTTCACAGGCCCTCGTCATAACCAGCCTAGGTGAGGTACATAGCCTGCTTTTGTTTTGTTTATGAATACAGCCTTTCCCCCATTTCTGGGGCCTCCTGGCCTGAATTTACACAGCTGTGGAATGCAGACCTCTGGACTCGATCCTGCCACCGTCTCTCACTGTTTCTGCAGATTGTTGCCACCAAGCTTTTTGTTTTTGCTTTTTTGAGACAGGGTCTTGCTGTATATAGCCCAGACTGGCCTTAACTGGCAGTGATCTCCTGCCTCAGCCTCCTGAGCATGGGGTTGCAGCAGTGCAACCTTGCTATAACCAGCTAAACTAGCATCTTTTAAATTCAGTTCCTGCTGGGTCCCTTCCTAGTTGGAAGACTGGGTGGCCGTCTTCAAGAATCAGCCTAGCTCTTTTGCCTACCTGTAACTTTTTTTTTTAATTTTATTATTTATCATGTATACTGTGTTCTATCTACATGCATGCCTGCACACCAGAAGAGGGCATTAGATCTCATTCCAGATGGTTGTGAGGCACCATGTGGTTGCTGGGAATTGAACTCAGGACCTCTGGCAGAGTAGCCAGTGCTCTTAACCTCTGAGCCATCTCTCCAGCCCCAACCTACCTGTAACTTTTTTACAGTCTGACTCTTGCTGATATTATGCAAATTATCTAGCTTCACTAATCCTCTGGGCACACTGCCGATTTCAGGCAGGGGAACACGTGTGTGCTCTCTCGATTCTGGTGCCACACCTTTGTTTATTCAGTCATTTGGTTCCCCCTGTCACCATCGTCATTGTCATTGTTGTTGCTGCCATCGTCATGTTTGTTTTGAGGCAGGGTCCCACATCACGGTCCAGACTGCCTCTATCTGGTCCTCCCACCTTCATCTGAGTTCAGAGACCACAGATGTGCTGAGGATCACGTGTACAAAGGCAGTGCCTAGCCACCAGTGTTAGTGTGCATACAAAGAGGGATTGGACAGCTTTGCAGCTACCTGACTCAACATTATGAGACTTTTAAGCAGGACGTGGATTCGTTTAACAAATATTTATTAAGATCCTAACTGCTTCCCGGTACTTACTGTGCTGTAGCTTTGTTTATTTATTTACTTATTTTACATATGTGGCCAGCCAGCTATTCAGCCGGAATAAAAAGGCAGAGCAAATACACTCATGAAATGGACTTTAAGTTCAAGTCCTGTCTTAGCTTTGTGCAAACAGACTGCCTTGGCTGGGTTCCATTTCCTCCGCTGAACAGTGAGCTCAGACGTCTGTGTCTCTGTTTTGTTATTTGCTAGAATCAACTTTAGGTTTAGCCACGCGGTCGCCTAGCCAGGCAGGTACTGGCCCTCTCTCAGGTCTGACTCACAGCAGGTGAGCATGTGGGAACTGCTTGTCCACATTGGACACCGGCCCCTCTCCCCCTGCTTGTCTGTGACTGCCAGCTCCCCACCTTCCACTTTGTAAAGAAAAGCCTCTTTGAGGACCCCCTACCTTGTCCATATTACCTCCCACCCTTGGTACTATCTCAGGAAAAAGAGAGGTGGCGACCTCATTCCCCAAATACTCTAGAAGTATTTGGTGTATCCTTTTCTACTTACCTTCTCTTTTATGGCCCTGCCCTAATATATAATATATATTAATATATAATAATGCATACAGATTCACTGTATGCATACAGCACTGAGACTCATATAGATTCTCCTTGATGCATGACCCCACAATATATTTAAATTCCAGCCATACCTGCATGTCCCCAGCATGCTCCAAGCTGGGTATGTTTGCTTTACGCAAGCTTGCTGACTAATGGATACTACCTGAGCTACCGTGGTCATGTGTATGGAACACTTCATTGTCCCAGTGGTTTCCAAGGGTGAGTGGGTTGTGAACTCTGCCACCTCCCTTCCCCCCTCCCAGTGGAATCGGAATTTCTGGAGCTAGGACTCAGGAACCTGAATGTCTGACAAGCACCCCATGATTCCTCTTCACATTCGCTGCATAGCCAAGGATGACCTTGAACTTCTTTTCTTTTTGTGTATGATGTGTGTATGTTTGTGTGTGTACGTGTGTGTTTGTGTGTGTGTGTGTGTATGTGTGTAAGAGAGAGAGAGAACACAGCACTCGTGTCGAGGTCAAAGGACAACTTTGACATCAATCCTCACTTCCTGTTTTACATTGGATCTCTTTGTTGGCTTCTGCTGGGTGAGCTGGGCTAGCCAGCCTACCACGCATTCTCTGACTCCCATCTTGCCGTGGATGAATGCTGTTGTACTCAGTTTTACGTGGATTCTGGGGTTTTGGATTCAGTTCCTCGCTGGCACCCACTGAGTCATTTCCCTATCCCCAACCTTGAACTTCTGACCCCCTGCCTCCATTTGCGGAGTACTGGGATTACCTGCATGTCTCATTGCCCAGTTTACACGGCACTGGGATGCTTGGCTTCATGTCTGCTAAGCTTTCTCACCAGCCTCTTGAATCATAGCTTGAGAAATTTTACGGTGAGACTTGGGGTATACACACATTCACACACACGAATCCGCCCAGTAAACAATCACTTATTTTGACTATTGATATTTTCTCTCTTAGTTCATCAAAAGATGGTGTTTCGGGGCGACATCTGGGTGGAGAGCCCTGGGCAGGAATCCCCCAATGACAGCTTCTGTTCTGCCCTTCGTTCTTTTCAATGCAGTCTCTCTAGTCCACACGCAGCTTCATGCTGCTGGTGAGGGAGGGTGACATGGGACCTCTCAGAGGGAGTCACGGTGACTCCCTAAACAGGTGCAGGCCCCTATCTACTTGCAGAACATCTGGGGCAAAGCGTGTGCAGAGCTGCTGAAAAGCCTTCCAGCGGGCTGCACAGCAAACTCAAGGCTAACCCGCATCAAACAAGACTGTCTCCAAAAGGGAAATTTTTAAATAGAAATGTTCTCCTTGCAAGACTTACAAGCTTGTTTAGAAAAGTTGCTTGGTTCTTCCACTGAGCCATGTCGGTGCACATCTGTAATTCTAGCACCCTAGAGGCTGGCCCTGGAGGATCATGAGTCAGCTGGATGCTAGGCTGGCCTGTACAGTAAAAATTTTTCTTAAAATTGCTGTTTGGCTTTCCCCAATCCTCAGTTTTCCTCATCTGTAAAATGTAGCTAAGAAAGCCATAGTTTGACTGGCTAGGAAAGAAGGGAGAAGGCACTGTGTCTGCAATGCTCAGCAGACCGTGTGTGCTGATAGCTGGTGAATTTTAACTGTCATCTCTTATCTCTTACCTGGCCCCAGCCAGACAGTCTCTTTCCCTCTCATATTTTTAGTGGAATTAAAATAATATATTTTTGTGGCTGGAGAGATGGCTCAGTGGTTAAGAACTCTTGTTCCTCTTTCAGAGGACCCAGGTTCAGTTCCCAGCACCCACATGGTAGCTTACAACTGTCTGTAACTCCAGTTCCAGGGGATTTGATACCCTCACACAGACATACATGCTGGCAAAACACCAACGCAAATAAAATAAAGAAATAAATACATAAATATTTCTTTAAAAAAGAAAAATTTATTCTTACTTTTATTTATGTATGTGTGGGTGCCTGCAGAAGCCAGAACACAGTATTGGATTCCCTGGAGTTATCATAGGCAGTTGGAGTTACCTAACACGGGTGTTGGGAACAAACTTGGGACCTCTTCAAGAGCGACAAGTACTCATAACCACCGAGCCATCTCTCGAGTCCTTGTTCTCCTATTTTGACCCAAAGGCTAGAAGCACGGGAAGCAATGACATTAGTTTGTCATTCTCAGCCGCTGCAGAGTCTGGCAACTTGTGTCAGTCTGTCTGAGAACGGTGCAGCCAAACTGTCTTTGTCGGGGCTGAACCCCGTCACATCACACCTCAGCAATCGTCCCTTTGCTTTCTGCCTGCAAGGGCTCTAATCTCTGCTCCTCTGGCTGTGTGTTCTCTGACGTAATCCCCTCGGTGCTCCTCAGTTGACACTAACGGGTGTTTTAGAAACTGGAAACTCTTAAATGGGTGCGCAGGCGATTCTGCTCCCAGGCATGTGTCTTCCGGCAGTTTCTTTGGCTACGGCAGGAAGAGCTCTCTAAATTTCCAGCTCCTGTGGCCTGGCCCTTGGTCAGATTTAATTGTGAGTCACAACGGCTCTCTGCCCCACCCTTGTCTCTTAGCGTGGTTATAAGGTAGATTCCTTTGCTTTGGCTTAAATCATGGGAAAGAAGTAGAGGTTAGAAGAGGCTAAAAATGAAGATTTTTGGTAGTATTGGTAATACAGAATTGGATTACTTCCCGGATCCTTATTTGAGAGGAAGATTGAGTTCTAACGTGGAATGGTGACAGCGACGCATGGAAGAGTAACATTGGGTGTCGGTGTCTAAACACATGAAGACACACCAGCATCAGACATGGACTGAAGCTCCTTCTCTCCTTCACTCTGCTGTGACTTGTCCATGTTTTGCAGAACTTCAGTGACTCGCCTGAGAAATACCTGAGTCCCCACCCCACCTCAGTCACTGAGTGGACATCATAAACCATCGTTTACACCCTGGGTCCACATGCTTTTTCCGCTCATTTTCTTCAGCTGTTGCAGGGAGGAAGACACCAATAGATGTATCAGTGAGTGGGTGTGGCTATGTTCCAATAGACAATGTTATGGGCAATGAAATTAGAATTTCACTTGAGTTTGACATATCACAAAACACACTCTTCTTCTGACACCCCTCCCATCACCTAAAAACAAACATTCTTAGCTCATAGACACGAAACAGACAAGCTTGACTTTTGGGTCCTAGGGGTTGAACCTGATTTAGATCATTGAGAGTAGAGTAGACAGGACACCCGTGTGAGCTTGCCTGTGCTCTTGAGATCACTCTGCACCTTGGACCCTGCCTAAAACCAAGAGAGGGGAGATATGTTGAGGGTTTTTTTTTTATCTCCTTGATTCTCACATTTAAAAAATTCTCACATTAAAAGTTTCCTTTTAAACTTTATTTTGTCAGTAGGTTAACTATTGTGTGTTGATTATTATTGTTATTATTATCTTGCTAGCTAAGTGTATATGTATGTGTGTTTGGAACCCAAAGTAACAGAATGTGCTACTGTAGTTTAGTTTCCTTTGATTTATTTATTTTTTTTTGTCCTCAGATTATGTCAGTTTGCACTAAGTTTCTACTTCCTCTATTGGGAAGGAAAGAGAAAAACTGGATAGTTAACCTGTGATCTTATCTGACATTCCTACTTGACTTCAGGAAGGACATGTGCAGAATAATTATCTTTCTGTGATTTTCTCCTTCTTGGTCAGACTGGGCATCCAAATGCGGCCTATGGCATCTTCGTACTGAAACGCATCACTATTGAGCAGCATTCCACTCTGGCTTACGTGTGGGAAGCTTTACACCTGCCGTCTGGGTCCCTCTCGGAGATGGGGATTGCAGACGAACTGGCTGGCACTGAAGAACAAGCCTAGTAATAAAGCGGTGGATGGTTCTCAGCTTGGCGCCGCTCTAGACATTTGGGGCCCGAACACGCTTTTGTAAGGACCCGTTCTCCTTTCCCACTCTCACGGATTCCCGTCTCTAGTCTTGTTTGAATGGAGGGACAGACCAGATGAAACACTAGAGCAAGAAGTCCACTTGCTGGGCTCACACAGAATTCTTCAAGTATCTAGAAGAGGCATACGTGTTACTTAAAATCGTGTTTAATTAAATTGTCTACATAACCTGTCTAAGGACCTTGGTGTTGCTATGGTGATGCCAGTGCTATGATGGTATTGGATAAAAAAAAAAATCATTGAGCGTCTATCGCATATTAAGAAACCACACGCTGTCTCTTTAGCCCTGACACTATCGTGGGCACGATGGCATTTACTTCATCTGGCAGATGAGAAAACTGAGGCTAAGCGACATTCTGCCACGTGTCACCAACCATACAGCTGGGACAGAGCAGAGCTCACTCTACTCTGCCCCTGGCGTTTGCAACTCTAGGACCCCGGGCACCTGCTTTCCCGCGCATGCGTCGCTAATCTCCCACTTCTTTGTCTGCCCTGGGATCTAAGCGTAGCCTCTGCAATCAGAGCTTTGTTAGCGCTGTTTCATTCTGAGAACTTTACTCCCGGAGTAGGTTTCTTGGGCTCACAGCTGAGAAACGTAATCTTCCTGAAACTTGTGTTCAAAGTCTCCTAGCGTGAAATGGCGTTTGGGGTGGGACAGAAAAGCCTGGTGACACAGAACTGGTTACAAGAACCGGCTGATGGCATTGCTACTGAAATGCTATACACCGAATTGTGGTGGGGATGGGGTGGGGTGGGCAGACACCAAGAGTGAGGCCCCTTGGTAGAGACTTTCTTCGCTGTGTGCACACCTGGAAATAGTTCTAGTACAATGCCTTGGAGTTTATTCTTCAGATTTTAGTTCACAGCATATTCAGTTTATAGATTTTGTTCCTATGTTTCTTAAACGTCCTGCCTTTTTTTTTTAAAAAAAAAGATTTTTTTCCCTACCCTTATCAAATATCAATTAACTTTACATTGCTTTGAAAAGAATTCGGGATGGGTTAATATTTCAGAAGCCATCTTATTGAGGTTCCTACAGGAACACGCATTCCTGTGGCCAGTGCCTTGCTGGCTAATGCCTCCGTTCCGATTTCAGTGCCCATGGGCGCTAAGCAGAATCCTAAACAAATGTCCATGATCTGATGTGAGTCAGGAGACAAGGAAGATATGATTTTTTTATTTGCTTAGTCGTCTCATTTTTTTAAAAAATTTATTTATTTGAAACAGGGCCAGCTGGGCAGTGGTGGCGCACGCCTTTAATCCCAGCACTCGGGAGGCTGAGGCAGGCGGATCTTCGTGAGTTCGAGACCAGCTTGGTCTACAAGAGCGAGTTCCAGGACAGGCTCCAAAGCCACAGAGAAACCCTGTCTCGAAAAAACAAAACAAAACAAAACAAAAAAAGAAACAGGGTCTTCTATAGGATAAAATACTTTAAAACTCCCCTTACAGCTAAGGCTGGCCTTGAACTCCTGATCCTTCTGCCTCCACCTCCCAAATGCTGGGGTTACAAACACGAACCACTACATGCAGCTGGTCATCTTATTTTAAGAACATTTATGGTGATAAAACACCACAGTCAGGGCTGCAGAGACGGCTCAATGGGCAGTTAAGAGCACTGATTGCTCAAGAGGACTCCTCTTGGATTCCCAGTTCCCACGTGGTGGCTCAGGAGAGTCTGGGACTCTAGTCCCAGGAGATAAGGAGCCTTCATCCGGCCTCTGCAAGCACAGCTCATGCGGCAGGCTCGTTGTGCACAGACACAGTCAGGCAAACACACTGGCACGTTAAAAAAAAAGAAAAAAAATCTCAAAAAGCAAAACAACCCCTCCACCTTGTTCTGAATGGATACTTTGTTGCAGTTTCCATCAATTTTGGTTTTGTGGCATTTAAATTTCCTAAATACTATAATAAAATTAGCATCCTAAATACTGGAAGTTCAAGCCTTTTCTTCCTTTCCCCTCTACCCTTTTTCCTTCCTTCCCCTCTCTCTTCTTCTCATCATCTGTCCCCTCCTTTCCCTGGTGGAGAAGAGGCAAATTCTTTTTAATGTTGAATTTATTAAGAGATAGCATTTGTAATGAAATTTTCATGTTTCTTTATACTAAGAATATAGAACGTTTCTCTTGAGCAAGTCAGTTGGAAGTCTCAAGGGCAGAAGACATATTTTAGTTAGAAGGCATTTCAGAGAGACCCTGATAGCAAATGAACTGGAAGAAATGCTGTCTGATGTGTGGCAGGGACGTCATGTTATTGTCTCGCTGTCAGTATAACCTGGAGTGATCGATGGTACCTCTCCCTGGCACAGGAGATTAATGAATTGACTCTAATTTTGGCAACCTTTGTACACTGAGGCGGGGGTGTCACATACTCTAAGTTGATTTGTGTAAGCGACAGAGCAGCCTTTGAACAGAACATCTGATCCTCTTGTCACGCTGGTCATGTTTGCCGTGCTATCTCAGCTCTGGGAGCGAAGGCCACCTGTGTCTCCCCGTATCTCTCTGTCCATGCCCACACAAGATGACTCGGTCTCTTTCATCTAGCTTGCCTCTTCCGTAAGATGGTGTGTCTGGTCAAGAACTGTTTGCCAGTTAGTTAAGAGCTATTTGGTCTTACGATTAGTTTTGTATGGATGCATATTTTGTGTTTCAGGATTCAGCTATTTTAGGGAGCAGGGGAGATGGTCCAGGTAGCAGGGAGAGGATGTATGAGCGTAAGAACGTGCATTTGGATCCCAGCATGCATGGAAAAGTCAGATATGGCACTGTGCGTCTGTAACCTCAGGGTTAGGTTTTAGGTAGGGTTAATGGCCAGCCAGTCTAACCAAGCTGGTGAGGGCCAGGTGAAGTGAGGGCTGTTGTCTCAAGCAATAATGTGGAGAGCAACTGAGGTAGGTATCTGTCCTTCATTGCACACACATGCACCAGTGTGCACACACATGAACATGTACACAGACACAAAAGAATCACCCTTATAAACAAAACAAAGCTACAGTTTCATCTCTACCCTTTTAATTATTTATGTTACTTAAGTCAAAAGGGTTTTTTTCCAGTGTAGCCCAGATGACATTCAAGGCAATTATTTTCTTCTTAAATTTTTTCTTTATATCTATCTATCTATCTATCTATCTATCTATCTATCTATCTATCTATCTGTGTGTGTCACAAACACAACACTCAACCATGGTGCATGTATTGAGCTCAGAGGACAACCTTAGAGACATTGTGAGCATCCAATTCAGGCTGTCAAACTTGAAGACAAGGACCCTTACCTGCTGAGCCATCTTGCTGGCCCCACATTTTTTTTTCTTTCCTTGAGATAGGACCTGTGTGCTAGAAAACAGAGGAAGATGTTTTAATTATTTTTAACAGAATGTTATGAATGTTTTTGTTGGGGCTGGAGAGTTGGCTCAGCAGTTAAGAACACTGGCTGCTTTTGCAGAAGATCCTGGTTTGAGTCCTGACACCTACAAGGCTCACAATTATAAGTATCTCCAGTTCCAGGGGATTCTATGTCCTCTTTTGGCCTCCACAGAGACCAGGCATGCATGTGGCATATGCATCCATATATATAAAATGAAAAATAATGTTCTATGCTAACAGAAAAGCCGCTGACATCGTAAGAAACAGGCAACCACTCGGGGTGGGTTATGCCTATAATCTCAGCACTAGGGAAGTTGAGGCAGGAGGATCACATAAATTCAAGATCAGCTCTGTCTCAAAAAAGTAAAACAAACAAACACAACATCAAAAGGAGGCAAACAGAAGGAGCCATGGCCCTTCTGACAGAAGCGTGCGGTCTTTGTAGTTGTCTTGTCCAGCAGCGAACCTGAGTCTTCTCATCTCCTGCTTCAGCTTCTCAGACAGGAACAGGAGAGAAGATAAAACCCAGAATGTGGGAAACCACAGACCAAATGCCTCCATGGCTTCAACATGTGACCTGCCTGGAAAAGCATGCTGCAGGGAACCCATAGGCTAAAAATAGGCTCAAGAGATGTGGCAACTAAAGGCAGCATGTGGACCTCATCTGAACCTTATTTGTGATGAACATTTAAGAGATGATTGGCAGGAGTGGCCAATGACTACACATTTGGTGAAATTAAGGAATTTTATGGAGATGATAATTATTTTGAGTTAGTGTTTTCAAAAGCATTTAAAAAAAGAAATGTGGCCAGGCTATGGTTGTGCATGCCTTTAATTCCAGCACTTGGGAGACAGGAGTAGGCGATCTCTATGAGTTTGAGGTCAGCCTGGTCTACAGAACCAGTTTTAGGATAGTCAGGGCTACACAGAGAAACCGTCTCAGAATAAATAAATAAATATACAAATAAATAAACGTGTGCTTAAGTGCCACAGAGTTATGATATGATTTAATTAAATATTTATTTAACATCTGTGGCTGAGGTGATATAATGTCTGAAGCAAGAAGAAGCGAGGGCAGCTCTACCGGTGGTAATTCTCGAAGCTCTGCAGTGTGTGGATGGAATTTACTGTGTTGTGATGCCTACTTTAATATACGTTTGAAGTCATTCATAAGAAACATTAAAACAAAGCAAAACAATAACATAAAACAAATCCTGTCAGAACCTGGTGAGCTTTCACTGTCCGGCGATGCCCAGACTGTTTGAAGCCCGGGGTGTGTGTCTGGGTCCAGGATGATGGGTGGCTTCCTCAGGGAGTGGGTGATTCCCCCTAACCACACTCCACTTTCTTTAACAGAATTTGAGAAAATGGCTGTTTCGGGCTGCTGTCTGTCACCTGCCTCTGAGGGTCAAATCCTGCTATCAGGACTTGACAGTTCTTATTTGGCTCAAAGCACTTGAGGTCACGGTCACTGCATTATCTTTCCAAGACAGTAATTTTTGAACCCGCTTTCCCGGCTATCAGGTGCTCAGTTGGTCATCTTTTTATAGAAGACATCAATATCAGCTGGCGTATAAAAGCTTTCCCAACCATGATTGCCTTATTAATCAACTCATAAAGTTGATCAGTAGATTGTTAGGGGGCCTGCAATGCGATAGTTAGAAAATAAATCTTAAAAGCCATTCTGTTGGATAAGTAGGTATTTTGGAAGGTAGAAATGGGGATAAAGCTCAAGCACACAAAAATGCATCTTGTTATTTAATTTGTTTTTCTGCCTCTTAACCTATACTTTTGCTCCAAGGTGGTATCTTCAGTTAGCAGCTAACGATATATCTGAGTGCAGAGAGCCACAATGTGGCAGTCTGGATCCCTTTTGTTGTTATTTCTCCATCTTAGAGAAACTAAATATAAGGTTTTTTAAAAAGAGGCTATTAAAAAGAAATACCAAGCTAAAGGATCACATATATTTTTGTATTTAAAAAAATCAAAATCTCTGGATACTGTGGCAAATGCTTGTAATCCCAGTGCCTGAGAAACCGAGGCCAGAGGATTGCCACAGTGGAAGACCTGCCTGGGTTAGTGACTCTCTGCTGGCCTTGGAAGTTTCTGGAACTTCAGAGTACCATGTCAGTGCCTTCCACGAAGTTCTTTCTGTATGCTCCTTGTTCCTGATGTCCTCATGGTGGACTCAGGGACAGCTCTGCCACATGTCCAGGTGGATTAGGGGGTCTTTCTCGGCCAATTTCATCTTCTGGGAGAGCCTGGGTAAATGTTATTTCTTCTGTTGAGTTTTTGACTTCAGTAAGCCTATACCCCCTTACTTCATCTGCTGTGTAGACAGGTTTACAGTTTAGACCACTGTCCGCTCCTAGCCCAGGACTTACAGCTTGCGGTCTCAGAAGTCCTAAGGCCCAACAGGGCTCAGGGCCGTGGTTTTAGATGTAGATCTTTCCTGTTTCCACTCTGTCCTGTATTTTACCTTCAGAATCTTACTTGTCTTGCATTTGTGTGGTCATCTGTGTATACTGGCTTTCCACTCAAGGGTCCTTCAGTGTCTCCTACCAGCCGTGGCAGAAGAATGCCAAACACCTCCACAGAGGACCTACATTCAGTTTGTGGAAGAAATACAAATGCAACCTAGATTGCTTTGTTCTTTGAAAGTGATTCCCTACACACACACACGTGCGCGCACACACACACACACACACACACACACACAGCAGCTGTCAAAATAACAAAAAAAAAAGAAAAAGAAGAAGAAAGAAAAGAAACCAACCAGCAAAACTTTTTTATTTTGTTTTTAACAGCTTTATATTGAGAGTTATCACAAATAAGCTGAGTGGCAGGCCTGATATCTTGCTATATAAAAGCTGGTGCCAGACTCTTAGTAAATAGAATGTTTTTAAAAATAGCTAAAACAGCCAGTAACAGTTCCCACACATTCCAGTCTCCTGAAGATAAGATGCTGAGTGGCCGCTCATTTCTAGGAAACGAGCCCGGAGTTTGGTGCTGTGCACATCATCTTAAGGTGGTACCAGCTCTCCTTGTGGAATTGGGAAGCTTGGGGAAGTGGGGTATGCAACCCGAGAGATGGATGGATGAGTCACCCTGGGACCTCTGTAAATTCAGGCTTTGTGTGTTCTCGTGCCGGGGAGCGGAGATGATGGGAGAGCTGCGTTTGTTTTTGCAGTTGCTGCCTATGCCTTGGAATCCTGAGCATCTCCCCAAAGTGTGTCACTAAAACATGACACCCTTCTCATCTCCATTTCCAAAGTTCGGGTGCCAAGAACAGAATAAAACAGAGGCTCAGGCCTGTGGTCATTGATTTAGGACTGAATGTCTCAAGCTGCTCCTCTCTTTGGGGTTACCAACGTGACTGATGTCAAGGCTGTAGATCTATTTCCTATGTATATGCTGCCATCCAGCTAGAAAGGATCAGAGCGAGGACCTGGCGTGTGATTTGCACACGAATCTGCAACTGGTTTACAATAATCGCGGAATAAAAATTGCTTAGCTGAGAGCCACTGTGCAGCAGTGTTTAGCTGCTTGCTTCCAATATTGCATTTACAAAAATTACATATTTCATATAATCAGGCCTGTCTCTTACTTAATCATCCCACACATCATATAAATCTTTAAAACGGACAGGTCTATAAATCACTAGCATTTTTCATTTACCACTTATTCTAAGCCAGGCAGTTTCTTATTTAAATTGCCATATGGATAAATCTAATAATCCCTATTCACTTACATCATCTCAAACTTTAAATCTTATTCTGGCTGAGGTCATAAGTGAAATCAGTATTGAGGGCAGAACTAGCAGCTGTAACAACTATAATAGCTTTCCAAATTATATTAAAGGGCCCAAATAACATTAAAAATAAGGAAAAATTGGATTACATTATTAAAGTGTGATCTGCTGAATCAGGCAGATGTAGGGCCTGAACAGAGCTCCCAACTGGGGTGTGGCTCCCATTGGAAATGCATGCCAGTGGGAACCCCTGGCCTGAACCCTCCTCTTATTTGCTCATTTTGATATAGATCTGGATTGGGGCTTCTCAGCCAGGTACTGTTGACTTTTTTGGCTTATACAATTTTTTGTTATGGACTGCTCTGTGCACAGTAGGGTGATAAGCAGCATGCCAGGCCGCCCATTAAATGCTGGTGACATTCCCCAACCCCAGTTTTAACAACCCCAAATGACTATGGTGTGAGGGGGGACACCCCCTCCCCACTGCTGGTGACTCCTAATGTAAATAATGAGAGAGGATTGGATTGGCTTTGGGCCTGTGCTCCCTGGCGTTGCTGCTAGATCAGTGGACCCAGTGAGTTTCCAGTGTTCTCTGGTCTGGGAGAGCATGCTGGGAGCCGGGATGAAGACAGTCTTTCCACAAACGGGGAAATTCTGAATTCCAGACAAATGCTTTTGATGTTTGGGAAGTTTTTCCTTGCCCTTCTCAGGTGATGTGGCAGCCTACCCTAGACCCTTTCTGAAAACACAAGGACATCTCAAGACCTGGCATTTACAGCACCACGTCACCATGGTTTCAGTATAAGAGTAATTTTTACATGTGTTACAAATGGCTCGTGGGGACTGAAGGAAAAATAGCGAACATTTGCGAAGGAGACATTCAAATCTCAGTCACTGGTTTGCGAAGAACTTTGCATCCTCGGGACTAACACAGAGACTGAAGGGCAGCCTCCCTCTCTTCCCGTGCGGTGCGTAGATTACGTCTTCTGATGGCTGCCGGACGCAGAGAGTTCATCTCGGAGCTATGAAGGGAACCGGCTGTGATTAGTCTCCCAGAGAGATCCTGCCAGGTCTTTGACAGCTGGAGGAGTTATTCCCCATATAAATCATCCCCATGTTGCCATCTTAAAAGCACATGCCTTTCTGGAAAGGCAGCCGTCCTCTATCACCGAAGACCAAATAAAGCGAATGGCGCCATTACAATTTGGAGATGAAACTCGCTGACAGCACAGTGTCACGGAATGCTGAGGGAAGGTATCTGTAATTACAGGCTGGCAGTGCCTCGTGCCTAACTAATGGGAAGTGTGACATCATTTATACTGAGGACCCAAAAGTCAGAACTAGGAAGCAATATTGGAATGAAATTTGCTATGTCCAGGAACTCTGCATTCTGAAAGGCTTTTGACCAGCATTGCATTGACAAAGCCTTTCCAATATCTTACATCCACGGGGACTTCTGACTCATGGAAGTGTCAAGCCCATTCACTTTGTATGGGAAAGAGGCCATCCATCCTGCTCAATTTTACCGATAATTTGTGGAAACTCATACCACCTCTCCCTTTTATTTCTCTGTATAAAATATTATTTTCATTCCCATTCTTTTAAGATGAGCTTACAGCTCTCAGTACCTTCGTTTAATCACCCCAGAGCAGGTAGAGATCATACCTCTGGTGGCTTCCCACCTAATTAAAGCCTCCAGTATGGAAGAGGGTGGTATGACTTCAGAGCCACAGAGGATAAATCTTCCCCTGGATGGTTTTCTACCTGTCCCTGAGTAGATAGAGACAGCATGAAGACAGGAAGCAAGAGCTGCTGTCAGGGTGTCTGGGGCCACAGCCACAGTCAAGTCAGTATCTCAGCCTCTATTCCTTCTTTCTTTTGACCAGAAGTCTTAGGAGGACTTGGTGTTTCCAGAGTAGATGCTGGGTATCAGTTGAGTGTGTTAATGTGGTTTTTGAGTGTTAGCACAAATCGTCTTTGATAAAGAGCAAAGTGGAGACAAGATTTTGTGGCTTCCGATTGGCAGCGTCTATGAACTCATGCACCACTCCCTTTCTGTACCCAGGGCTGGCCTTATACTTGGGATTTTTTTTTTTTTGCCTCAGTCTTTTGGGTACTGGAATTACAGGCAGGCACTGCCATGCCCATCCTTTCTTCAAATGAGTGCGCAGTTATAGCATTTGCTTTCTGTAGGCAGAAAAATATCAAGAACGTTTGATTACAGACACTAGTCAGCTGTACAAGCAACGCTCACCAAATCGGCCTTTAAGAGATATCATTTTGCCGGACGGTGGTGGTACATGCCTTTAATCCCAGCACTCGGGAGGCAGAGGCAGGCGGATCTTTGTGAGTTTGAGACCAGCCTGGTCTATAAGAGCTAGTTCCAGCACAGGCTTCAAAGCCACAGAGAAACCCTGTCTCGAAAAAAAAAAATAAAAATAAAATAAAAAAGAAATATCATTTTGTATGTATGCACGTGCATGTGTGTGTACGCGCACGAGCGTGCATGTGAAAGCTGGCGCCTATGGAGCCAGAAGTGTTATATTCCCCTGGAGCTGAGTTACAGGCAGTTGTGAGTCTCCCAATATGGGTGCTAGGAACTGAACTCAGGACTTCTGAAAGAACAATATACACTTTTAACCACTGAGTCAACTCTCCAGTCAGTCCCAAGAGCTAAGATGGTTGAATCATTTTGTATCTCTCTTTAAAAAAAAAAGAAAAGACTTTAATGACCTTTTTGTTTTGTTTGATAGGGTCTCACTATGCAGCTCTGGCGGGTCTGTAGCTTGCTATGTAGATACTTTGGGCTCCCAGATCTCTTCCCGCCTCTGCTTCTCAGTGTGGTGATTAAAGGCATGCACCTCCGCACCTGGCTTTTAACGACCCTTTTATTCTCGGAGGATAGAACATTTATAACCAACATTGGCCACTCTTCTGTAATCGTGGATGCAGTCACACTTTCATCTGGATCCACGTGTGCTGTGGGCTATTTGTACGTACACTGTGTGAAGATATATTGCTGTGATTGGTGCAATAAAGAACTGAGTGGCCAATAGCTAGGCAGGAGGTATAGGAGGAATTTCTGGGGGAAGAAAGGAAGAGGAATTTAGGCACTTAGGAGAGGCCAGGAGACAATGGGGAGGAAACAGAAGGTGCAAGATGGAAGAGAGGTAACACCACGTGACATGACATAGATCAATAGAAATGGGTTAATTAAGTTGTAAGGGCTAGTTAAAAACAAACCTTAGCTAAGATCAAGTTTTCATAATTAATAGTAAACTTCCATGTCACTATTTGGGAGCTTGCTGGTGGGACAGAGAAAGATTCGTTACACACATGGTAGGGTAAAATCTTGCTAGAAGATACACTCCAGAAGCCCTTGAAAGCTGCAACCCCTGGACCGCCTGCTATTTGGATCAGAGTCTGTGTTTTTATTACCCACGCCTTGCCCAGGGCCTCTTATGTATAAGAACAATGGCAGCTTTGTCAAGTGTGATAACAAAGGGGAGGGGGGAGAGGGGCAGTGCTAAGCACTCTACGGATAACCTAGTTAAACTGCACGGATGGCTTCATATAGCTCTGGTAATCTCACTGCAGGCCCTTCTCTGCCTCTTTCCAGCTGTCCTGAGGCTCGGGGAGGAAGAGGAGATTTTGCAGACTCCTTCCTTGTTCCATGCAGCCATAGCTCTGGGTGCAGCTGAGTCTCCTTCCTGAGCGCTACTCTTCCCAGCCAGCCTGCTGGCTGTGTCTCAAACCCTGCGGTGGCTTCCTGAAGTAACTAATCACCATGTAATGGTCTGAATGAGAAATTTTCCCCAGAGTTCCTGGCATTTACTTGGTCCCTGGTTAGTGATGCTGTTTGGGTAGGTTTAGAGGACGCATATCACTGGGGGTGGACTTTGAAGTTTCGAGACCACGCACCACTCTCAGTGTGCCCTCTCTCACCATGCCTGCCGCCTGCTGCTGTGATTTCCTGTCATAATGGACTCTTATCCTGAGGAACTGTGAGCACAAATCCTTGTTCCTGTAAATTTCCATGTTCCTGGTGCTCTATCTAAGACACCACACACATTCACAAGCCTGTTTGGTCTTTTTGCATGTCTGTACTGAATCCCTGCCTTTGAAATTCCTTGCATGGTTTCTTCTTTCTTGATGGACCTTGTATTACCCATGCTCTCCATTTGAGGTAAACATTTCCAAGTCTGACCCATAGTCCGTACCTCTTCACCACAAGGCAGTTCTGCCCCAATGTGCAAATAAGTCTGTGGATAAATGACTGACAAAGGAACTCTTGCTACTGGCTTCACTGGGCTAGAGAAGTAACTGGCTATGCATCTGCTTGCAAATACTCCTGTGTCCTAGGTGGATGCAGTGTTTTCCCTGGCAAGCTGTGGGATTGGGAGACATTCCTGAACGGTTGCAAAGCTGACATGTTACCTCACAAAGCAAGTTCACTATAAAAAGGAATCTGTGTCTTCCAGGAGCCCACACCCTGGAGGGGGCATCTTAATTGTGCTATGAAGTTCTTACGATCCCCATGAAGGGGGTGCGGTTTATTTCATTTTGGTTCAACCACAGCTTGACAAACACTTTTGAGTGTTTACCATGCTCTTGTAGACCAGGCTGGCCTCGAACTCACAGAGATCCGCCTGCCTCTCCCTCCCGAGTGCTGGGATTAAAGGCGTGCGCCACCACCACCTGGCTAGGCACTTGCCTTAGCCTTTGTTATTTAGCAAGTGAGCAAAACAGATAAAAAATTTATTCTATAGTCTGTTTTCTGTCCCATCATATCAAAAACATTATTCCTGGGAAGAGAGGTGGCTCAGTGGTTACAGCTTCAATTTCCACCACTCGTGTGGAAGCTCACAACCATCTGTCACTCTAGTTCTGAGGAATCCTACAATCTATTCTGGTCTCCACAGGTGAATACAAGCAGCTCGCTCGCCACCTAATCCTTAAGCTCTGGGTGAGAGTTCAGGAGCTGTCAAACCACGAAGCTCAGGGCCTCCATACACATGGTCTGAGGTTTTATAGCCCCGTGTCCACTGTCATATACTTCCAAGCTGGGGCGTTATAGAAATTTGAATCTAAGATTGGATTTCTGGCTAGTTGAGACTTAACTGTGTTTTTGTATCTCAGGGTTCTAGATCCTTTGTTCATGTAGATCTGCATGCATTGGAGTCTCTTTCTCTCAGGTATTTGAGATAATGGTGGCAATGCCGTGCCTCCTAATGACACGTGGTAAACTTGGTCATCTTGAATTTCTAGCCTGTGTTTTGGCTGATCCCACTGGTAACAGTC
Source organism: Dicrostonyx torquatus (assembly GCA_028555095.1). Taxonomy (NCBI): domain Eukaryota; kingdom Metazoa; phylum Chordata; class Mammalia; order Rodentia; family Cricetidae; genus Dicrostonyx; species Dicrostonyx torquatus. The sequence goes on along the minus strand of JAQHUG010000128.1, from coordinate 1,976,351 downwards.
AAAGTTCCCCGACTGGGCATGATGACGTACACCCATAATCTCAAGATCTGAGAGGCTGAGGTAGGAGGATGACGAATTTGAGGTCAGTCAGAACATACTGAGATCCTGTCTCAAAGCCATCAAAACCACAACTGGGCATGGTGGCTCCTACCTACAATGACAGCCCTGGAAGAGGCTTGCTGTGGGCTTGAGGCCAGGTCAGGCTACATGTTCCAAATTAGCCTGGCCATTTGAAGTGGGTGCTGGGAACTGAACTCAGGTCCTCTGCAAGAGCAATACACACATACTCTTTTTTTTGTTTGTTTTTTTGTTTTTCGAGACAGGGTTTCTCTGTGGCTTTGGAGCCTGCACTGGAACTAGCTCTTGTAGACCAGACTGATCTCGAACTCACAAAGATCCGCCTGCCTCTGCCTCCTGAGTGCTGGGATTAAAGGCGTGCACCACCACTGCCTGGCCACACACACTCTTAACCACCGAGCCACCTCTCCAACTTACTAGCAGTGCTAGGAAACCATATGGAGCTGCTAAGAGGATCAGATGGGAATAGAATGGCCAGAAAAGCTAATTCAATTTTCCCTCCTCTGATTGAGATAGAGGATTTCACAGAGTCCCCCGGGTTAACTCTTGACACCTTCAAATGAATAGCTTCATTAATGTAGGGTGTTGATCATTTCCCCTAGAATCCTGCCCTTTGGATGTCTTTCTTATTGTGAGAAGCTGAGGCTGCCTTTGTTCTCCTGTAACTCCCATCCCGTGTGCTGGTAATTCTTTGGAGGCACTCATATCAGTGACTATGCCTTTTCATGAGACACCAGGCACTTGCTACTCCATCAGTAAAGTTTTCTTGTCAGTTAACTTGGACCAGAGCATGTTTGTTCCACCTTCACCATGACAACTGGATCACGGAGGGAGCCATGGAGACAGACATCACTGAGATGGTAGGGAGAGGACAATTTAGTCAGTTATACAGAGCGCAGGGGAGGGCACTCGGGGTGGGGTAGGGATTAGGACAAAGTGTAATGATTTGTATGTTTGGAATCACCGTAATGAAGGCTGGTGGATGAAGGCACTTTCCATCAAGCCTGACAACCTGAGTTTGATATCTGGGCCCCACAGGGTGAAGGAAGACAACTGATTCTTACAAGTTATCCTTTTACTACCTATGTGTGCATGTATGTCACACACACACACACACACACACACACACACACCAAATGTAACAAAAAAATGACGAAACACTATAATCAAACTCATTCATTTGTATGCTAACTTTAAAAAGTAATAATAATAAAAAACTTACATAGGGCCAGACAGGAACTAGCAATCGTCCTAATCTCTATTTTCTGCTTGTCTTAATTACCTCATTAGTGATCCGCCTTGTACCAGTTTTCCAGCCTTTCACTCAGCCATTGGGCTTTGCTGTGCTCCTGGGGCCATAGTGCTTGACCAGGTATGAACCACTGCTCTGAGTTTCTAAGACTTAGGGCTGAGTCAGTCACAGTACAAAGTAAATCCCTTTACCAAGAAGGACACATCCCCTCCCTAGTGTTCATGAACAGATGCTCCACACTTGTGGGGAAGTCTTTCCTCCCTTGGCAGAGCACAGCCCCATGGGATAGGGAAACACGTAAGCATTTTCTCCACAGGGTCTCCGGACCCTCACAGTTTCTTTTTCTTCTTGTAAAATGGGAGCTACTTTAGCCCTCTGCCCACATCCCTCTGTTGGGAGGAGAGGGCAGGTGGTGCCAGGAGATGGCTGGTCACCTCTGAGATGAAGGACAAAGGAGGACCTGAAGTGGCTGCTGAGGCTAGCCTGAGCTGATGGGTGAGAGAATGGTGTCCCTTTGTGTGCTGGGATCTGATTGGATGCATTCATCTCCTTGGGAGACAAATGAAATTAATCCTCTCTCCAGGTGGCAGCAAAGTGACAGAAGTGTGGAGATTAAAAGAGATTGTGAGGTTATATGGGTGACAGCAACCATCAATCGGGTTATGAAACCCAGCACCACACTCTCTACAAAGGTAAATGGCCCGTCTCAGCCTTGTGAGTCTGATGGGTTCAGGTCCTGTGGAAAAATCCATCCCCACTGACTTTCCTCCCTTCCGAATCTTTTAAATTTCAGAATTGCCATTTATAAGGCCATTTTTATTCATCTGTTATAGCCAGCTTTTATATTGAACCTTTGTGAGATTATCATTTTTGTTTTCATTGACTTTTATGTAAATGCCCTGGGGCTACTAGGTTCCTGGGGAAGTGGACTCTGGCTTGGACTTTACTAGGGCGGTTTCCCAGGGTTCTTTTCTTCCTATCGGCACCAGTGTGTGAAGCAGGGAAGAGAAAGGAACAGGATGAGAAGCATGAGGGTGGCTATGTTACCATCACACTATCAGGAGGGCTATCCCTGGAGCTAGGTAGCCCTTCTGAGTAGGCCTTATTTGAAGCAGAGAGGTAGGTCTTTATTAGCAAGCCAGCCAGTCATTACTATGGGCTCCCGGGGGAAGGAGGTGTGGCTTAGGGCAAGGTGGTTTTTACCCAGGCTGGCACTAGGGGACTGACATCTTACAACCTTCCCTGGAGGTGGGAACAGAACCTGAGTCCAAATGGGGAAATCTGTGTGGCACAACACAGCACCATGACAGACACTTAGCAGAGGCCCTGGGCATGAGCTGTATTTGTGACCTGTCCTCAGACTTCACCCCTGACTTTGCAAAGCAGTGGCTTCTCCATCTTCCCAACACCCCAGTTCTTCCATTTTTGGCTTTCCTTCTTTCTTCTCCCCTTTTTGGTACAGGGGATCAAAATCGGGGGCTGCCACATGGTAGGCAAGTACTCCACCCTGGGCCACATATACAGTTTTTCCTTCAGTCCTTTTTCTATGGTTCTCCCAGTCATCACCGTCCTCTGGAGAGAGTACCCATGGGGAAGGCTTCCCAGTCTATCTGCAAATCCCTCCCGCTTCTCTCTCTGTGTCTCCTTCTGGCATGTTGAAGTATCCAACTACTCTGAAGTGTTGGTTTTTTTTTTGTTTTTTTTTTTTTTTTTTACTTTCAGGGTCTGGAGAGGTGGCTCAGTGGTGTAGTGACTGTGTTGCTGTAGAGGACCCAGGTTCAGTTCTCGTCACCATATGGTAGCTCACAACCATCCAAACCATCCTGTAACTCCTGTTCCGGGGGTCCTACACCCTCCTCTGACCTCCTCTGCCAGCACCGAGCATGCGTACGGTGCATATACATATGTGCAGGCAAAATAGTCATACACATAAATGAAATCAATCTAAACATTTTTAAAAGATCTATTTTTATGCTTAATTATGTGTATGTGTAGGAGGGGGTCTGTGCATAGGAGAACAGATGCTTTTGGAATCTCAGAAGAGGGCCTAAGACCCTCTGAAGCTGGAGTTGCAGGTGGTTGTGAACTGCCCATAGGTGCCTGGACCTGAACTCAAAGACTCTGAAAGAGCCGCAGGCGATCTTAACTGTTGAGCCAACTTTCCAGTCCCTCTCTTGAAAGTTTAATTTCAGGTGAATCTACCTTGTTTCCTCAAGTTGCCTGAAATCTCTTCAGGGCCTGCCTTACTCTTCTTTGAACTTCTGGTAAGACTCATTAATGAACTGCTGAAAATACCACATCAATAGCTTCCTAATGGATCTCTTGGATTGCACGTTAGCAATTATTGTTCCCTGTGACACACTGCATGGCCTTTTACAACTAAAAGAGATTTAGTCACTTCCTGGGTCAAGCTTTGCCCTGGATTCACGTAAACAATCAAACCTACTGTTATTTCTGAGAGGCTCCCACCTCCCACCTGCTTCTGGGATCTCTCATTGGCCCCGCCCCTTGCCCACAAGCCACGCCCACAGATTGTCCTGGGCCTTCTTTCGGTTCTAAAGTCCAGCCTTCTGACTCAGGAAGCCCTCATCCTTCTGTTTCCTTTCTCAGTGCTCCTCACAGGTTCCACCTGTGTATGACATTCTATTTTAATTCTTTGCTTATTTCCCTGTTTTTTTGCAGTGTAATTTCATTGTTTAACATATTATCTCCAGAGCTAGAACAGTGCGAGGCACACGACAAGCCCCGACCACGGCCACTGTCTAGCGCACGTCTGCACCCTGGACCAGGGAAGAGGGAAGGCTCAAGATGACTGCCTCCCGGCCCTCCAGCCGGTTCCTCCTCCGGCCAGCAGGGGGCTCTTTCAATTCAGAAGATTAGCCGAGCACTGCCTAGTGGGTCACCTGAAATTCTGCCTCGTCCGTGAGAAATCCCCACCTTCTCCTATTTCGGCTGTGCCAACCCAGGCAAAGATTGAACTTTTTTGGTAACAGGCACGTTTTTCTTTTTACAGGCGGTCCTACACGGACTTTTCGGTTCTGGTCGCGGCAGGGTGTAAGGTTTGCTGTAGAACCTCCACTCAACAAAGACAGCGGCAGAAGTAAAATGTGGGTGGGACAAGGTCGCAGCGCGGAAGGAGCTTTACGTCAGCGCTTAAACCCTGCAAAATGGAGCAGCTGACTGAATGAGGCCAGTCAGCTACATGTGTATTTACCCACTAGAAAGGGAGTTACTCTCGCTCCCTCTTCCCCCCTTTCCAACAACAATAATCTGGCAATATTATGTTGCTAAATATAATTTCTTTTGGAAAATATACACGCTCCTCAAAATAGGGTGGTTTTAAAGTTTGTATCAATTTAGAAATTGAAAAGTCCCCACTGGAAGAAATTGCTAGTGCGTTTGAATGGCCTTATTGTCTCTTGGCCCTCTCCTTTAGGGTAAGTCTGGCAGGCGTGCCAGCCTCATTGCCAGGACAAAAAGAGCTATATCTACGGCCCATGCTGGGCCAACACAAAGCAACCTTAGTCTGGCAACACTCAGAGGTTGTTGGGAAGGTATCGTCGTTAGGCCAGTAATATGGCTTATACACTGTTACTCATGTCTATTTCTGTATAAATGCTCCTTAATTCTGTACCCAGGAAAATTTGCCTCCCTGGTCAGGTCAGGCAACAGTTTCCTGGAAAAACCACAGTAACTCTCTGTGAGGGAACCACAGTGAATGGCCTCTTACAGAGGCTGGGGTAGAGGAGCTGGGTGTGGAAGGCGGCCTCTCAGGTCTGAGCCTGTTGCTCTGTACAGCGGAGCTAGAGCCAGGTACCACCAGGGTGCACCTAAAGGCGCAATCATTGAAAGTTTATGTTCCAAACTGTGGACCAGCCGGCCCAGATATTTTTTTTTTTCTTTCTGATAGAAAAGGACTAAACTCTAGGCAAGAAAAAATGATCCTGAGGGTTTGGATGAGTCAAAGAAGCAGGCCAAGGCGTGTGTTGAGTCTGGGGACAAACAGCAGGCACTGATTAAAAGGATTCCCTGGAATGGAGGGCTTGGGGCAGACATATGGTGTGCACAGTCAGTGACTAATACACGTGCCCAGTGTTTGTGGAGATCCTTGCCAGGTAGGATACGCAGGTAACAAAACCGCAGGTCCCGTCTCAGAGGACTTGGGAAAGCACATGGAGGACCCTGCACACTCAAGAGAGGTGTGGGGACGCTAGAAAGGACAGTGCTATTACCGTGACCCGGATTTATCTCCTTCAAAAGTGAAATGGACTGAGATTTGGGTATAGCTGATCTCTAGAAAGAACACCACAATACGCCTCAAGGTATTTAGCAGCATGGTAGCTCTCCTGAGCACAAGGGCACTGCTCCGTCAGAGTATTTTAAATAATACACTGGGAACTGGAGAGGTGGCTCAGTGGATAAAGCACTTGCTCTGCAAACCAGGGGGATCCGGGTTCAAATCTCCAGTATCCATGTAAAATCTGGTCGTGGTGGTAATTCCAAAACTGGGAAGGGGCGGACCAGGGGGATCTGTGGGGTTTGCTGACAAGCTAGTCTAGCTGAATTAGTGGGTTCCAGGTTCAGTGAGAGAGCCTGTATCCAACAAATAAGGTGGAGAGTGAGGACAGAAGATATCCAGGGTGGATCTCTGACCTCCACATGTGCATACACATGTATGTATATATATATACACCTATGTGCACACACACAGTATTAAATGGCAGGTCATTCATTTCCAAAGGGTTTACTGAGCACCTACTATGTGCAAGGCACAGAACTTAAATACTTGAGTTACTCAAGATAGTGAGGAAACATTACTTGTGCTAATATTTGTGTATGTATGTGTAAATATATATACATATGTATACGCACACGCACACACGCGCGCGCACACACGCACACACACACACACATATATATGATACTGAGGTGGTTGTCTGCAGGGGGGGGCATATGACATGGTGTGGGAGACACCTATAGAACTGTCTCTGGGAGGCAGATTCTGGGTGACAAACAGGGTTTAAGCACATGAAAGCCACTGGCTTGGAGCTGAATACAGGAGAAACCAGTTCGACAGCCCTCATCCTCTTCCCCATTCATAACCCTCTGCCTGTCCGATCTTCAGTGATATTTCTCTGGGCTGGCATGCCTGCCAGCTCAGAGGTCAATGAGTGAACAAACGGTGTACGTTTTCCTCCACTGGGGGTGCTTCTTACACACATGGCAATGGCCACCCAGACTCACAGGGACCCTTTGACAGATGTGACACAGCCCCATGCTGGGGGGAATGAGCTCCGGGCGCTGACTCTCTCAACGACTCACGTGTGTTTCGAGGGAAACTGAGAGCGGAATACCGTCCCCATCTTCAGCTGCTGAGGAAAATGCTGACACATCTTGATGGAGGAAAAGAAGAGAAGGGAGAAAATGGAATGGGCTGGGGGGTAGGGCGGGGGTAAAACTTCTAAATACCAGGATCCTAGGAAGCTGCTGTCCCTGTGAGACACAGGTTCCCATGGGCACAACCAAGCTGGAGGAGTTTCACAGTGCTGTAAGGAATCTATTTTACATAAAATGGCGAGAAGGTAAGAAAGGTAGGATAGGGCCTGTTGAGTCCACCAGCCAGGAATACAAGCCTGTCTCCTATTTACAAGGAGCCTACTTGTCTTGGACTTGGCGATAACAAGTAGGCAGAGAGCCTTGAAGATGCAGGCTCCCCAGCAGCAGCATGTGACCGCAGAAAAGGTCTCGACTTCTACTGGACACTTCATGGATTTTCCGAATGTCGCCTTCTTGTGCCAAGGATGACTTTATGGATGGCTTATTGCTCCTGTCCAGCCACTGACTGAGGCTCTGCAGTGGCAAATGAACCAAACTGTCATCACCCTTCAACCCTGTTCCCTGGGCCATGTGACTTTAGAACCATTTCTTGGCACGAAATCTCATTAAACAGAAAGCAAGAGCAATCAATGTTGCTGATTGCTTTATCTGTTGCCAAACACCTGTCTCCTGCACACTGTTGCCATTGTTTTCGAGGTCTGCACCCTCCTTGCCCATCAGTTGTGCTGCAGTGAGCTGCTGGCTTCTTACTGTCCCACAAACCTACGTACAGCTCAAGACTTAGCTGGGATGATTGACTTGTCCGTCTCTTTGCTCAAGCCCTTTGTGTCGCATCAGCAATGTGCCGTTCGTTACCCATGGTGGTTTTCCTTCAGGCTGGGTTCTAAGCATCCGCTCCACATTCTCCAGCTGGGTGAACACTGCTACTTCTTTTGGACACATAGAAGGCAATGTACCCATACCCTGTGTTTCCTTAGACTCAGCTAATCATGGGGTTAGAACCTTAGAAAGAATCATGAAATGTTCTTCCAAAAGAATAATAGCACCCCCTGGGGTTCATTTCCTTGTCTGTGAGAGCTTTTGCTGAAGGACATTGTTTTCCCCCTTTCTTAAAAAAGGATCTATTCCTCTTGAAGCTGTCCAGGTCTTGGATGAGAGACGTTTCTACAGGGCTCAGTTCCAATGGTTTCTTTCCCCAGTTATTATCAACAGTTGGTTTATTCTCTCTTGCAACCTATTGGTCGTGAGTATGAATATAGGATTGGAGGAGCCTCCTGAATTAGATCATCACCTGTCCTCCCAGTGTCCTTGACATTCATAGCCTCCTGCTTGGGCTTGGTGAGACATTAATGCGGTGGCTTTTGCCATTCCAGTTCTGCTCGGAGGTCTGTAGTGTCACTTACTGATGTTGAGATTTGACAGTTGTGTTTCTTGGTTTTATTCTGTGTAAAACACTATCTTTTTTCTCTTCGGGGGTGTCCAGATTTTTCCCCCTCCTGAACGTCAATATTGTCACTCACAAACTTATTCTTGCCTCATCTAATGCAAGGGCGACTGAGCTAGGTTCTAGGACTCCCAAGCAATTTATGTTCCTATCATCTTCCACGGCAGTTCTGAGAGGTGCTGTGGGTACCCGCCCACCGCACACAGCATGAACATTCCTCACTTCTCTCATTGTCGTGACAAAATGCCCGTAAAAGCAGTTCAATGGTGGAAGGATTTATTTTGGCTCAGTCTGTTTTGATGGGGAAAGCTGGTGGCGGTAGTGGGAGGTGGCTTGTCATGTGTGTCCACAGTCAAGAAGCGGAAAGAGCTGGCTGTTGGCTGCTCAGTTTGCTTTCTCTTTTCTCTCGAGTCTGGAACTCCAGCCTGTGGTATGGTATCACCCATTTAGGGTGAGCCTTCCCACTTGAGCCACGCCTGTCTAGAAGTTCTCTCACAGAGATACCCAGGAATTTGTTCTAATGGCGATTCTAAGTTTCATTCAAGTTGACAGTCCAGACTAGCTATCGCAGTAGGTATTGGGCTCCACGGTGGCTCCCAGGATGCCATCTCCTGGTATTTACATCCTTATATCATTTCTGCCCGTCTCTACTTCTCCATTGCTTAGCCATCTCTCCAGTCCCTGATGGCATTACTTCTGTTTGTCAGAGCTACAGGTGGTTTTGTCCTCTGCAAGAACAGCCTGCTTTGAGCCTTCTCTCTGGCCCCACTTTATAATATTGATAAAACAAACAATTACACATTTTCTGAATATAATTAAGAGGTTGGAGAGGGTGGAATGGTGAAGTTAGTCAGTTAACAGCTGTGGGTAAAACCAACAAAAACTGATCCTAGTCCTGAATGTATTCTAGAACCCCTGGTGGGAAATCTGGATGCCATAGCTTCTGGTTCACACACAGACTTTCAGGCCTACTCATCCCTTGTGGTGGCTTGAAAGAAAATGGCCCCCAAAGGGAGTGGCACTATTAGGAGATATGGCTTGTTGGAGTAGGTATGACCTTGTTGGAAGAAGCATGTCACTTGTCGGGGTGGGCACTGAAGTCTTATATGCTCAAGCTGCTCCTAGTGTCACAGTCTACTTCCTGTTGCCTGAACATCAACATGTAGCAGCTCCTTCTCCAGCACTATGTCTGCCTGCATGCTGCCATGCTGTACACTGCCATGCTCTCCACCATGATGACAATGGACTAAACCTCTGAAACTGTAAGCTACCCCCTCAAATAAATATTTTCCTTTATAAGAGTTGCTGTGGTCATGGTGTCTCTTCACAGCAATAGAAACCCTAATGAAGACTCCCCTATTGTCCCAAGAGCAGCTAGTATATCTCTTTAGGAGCTGCAATTCTGCTCTCAGACTCTTCCTGCTTTCTCTTTTCTGACCCTCTGGTATGCAACTTATTAAGCCCAAGGTAAAAGACTTAAGCTTTCCTTCTCCAGGTTTTGATAAACAGGAGAGACTAGTTGACCACTGTCTGGCTCTGCTGCAGTGGTTGTGAAATTTGTCCTAAGACCTTGTCCTTTTCTGACTTGTGTTTGTAACAGTTCAATAAGACTTTCTACTTCAGAACTCCCCAGGTCTCAAGAGTTTGGCTTTAAAACACTAGCCACTATAATACCTGCTTCATGCCAGGCACCACTGCAGGGCTATACAGATTTCTAAAAATTGTGCCAACCGACACAAAAACTAGTTTTTCAAAATTTCTTTGAGGTTGTGGAACCAGCCACATAGGGTGAGTGACTTGAACACCAACCTATAGGAGGTGAGGATTGCCTGGGAACCCAACTCTATCCCAAGCTCACACCCTATCATCTGCTCACCCTGTCGTGATGTAGAAGCTTTGTCATATTCATCTCTGTATGCCTTGGCCATCTCAGATCCTGACACACAGTCAGGTTCATTAATGTGCTTCTCACCCCTTTTGGCTCTTCTAGCTAACCCTAAACAATTTACACAGAGTTATATTTGCCCCTAAGAGTTGGAATTTTTAAGGATGATGAAGACTTTTAAAGCTACAGAAATCAAAACCGGGATGCAAATCCATTTTACATTTGCATTATGAGATGAAGCTGAGATTTTTCAGGGTGAAATGGAGTGTTCTGATTTAAAATGGTGACAGAGGCAGAGCTGCGATGGTTAATCTTTGTTGTTAACCGGACTGGGTGTAGAATCACCATGGAAACACACCTGTGGGTGTGTCTATGAAGCAGTTTCCAGAGAGGCTTACCTGAGGAGGGAAAACCTCCTTTGGTGTGTGGTGGCTTCATCCTACAGGCTGGGCTTCTGGGCTGGATGACAGAGAGAGCTGGCTGGGTGTCACCACTCCTCTCTCTTTGCTTTCTGACTGCAAACCCGGTGTGAGCGGCTGCCTCAGGCTCCAGCTGCCAATGCTATCCCCATCAGGATAGACTAGACCTTTAATCTGCGAGCCAAAGCAAACCTTCCTTCTTTAAGATGCCTTTTTAGGGCTTTTTTTGTCAAAGTAGTGAGAACAACAACTATGTTATATGCTTACAGATATAGGTTTATGATAAACCTCTGCTTTGTTGCCTGCGATATACCAAATAATTCCAATTCACCTGATAACATGACCATTGGCAACCACAGCTTCTTGTAGTCCAATATTTCCTTACTACATTCATTCATTTATTGTGCTTTTGTGTATGCGTAGGTGAATGGGCCATGGCATGCAGTGGAGGTCAGAGAGCGACTTGCAGGGATCAGAGAACAACAGCAGGGATCTGCTTCCACCATGTGGGGGTGGGAGGCTGGAGGATGTGCCTTCTGCACTGCCACTGAGCAATCTCTCCAGTCCTATTGTAAAGATATGTATGTATGTATATATACACACACACACATATATGTATGTTTTACATTTACATGTTTAGTTCTGTGTGTGTGAGAGCACATGCATGCACATGCACACACAAGCCAATCATGATATAGAGGTCAGGGAGTGGGTTCTCACCTGAGACTCAACACAGGTTTTCAGGCATGGCAGCAAGCACCTTTAAGACTATTCTTATATACACTCCATATGGACGTATGTGTGTGCGCGTGTGTGTGCACGTGTGTGTTACAGTGGCTAAGAAACGGATAAGCAGACTACAGAGTTTACAGCGTTCAGAGAGGCTACACTGGAGACTAGGACAGAGAGCCAATGCCAGCAGTGTTCATTGGTCCGAAGAGTCCTGCAGAAAAGTAGATAAGAGGGTTTATGAAGCTACAAGGCAGACACAGTTGTCAAATGCAGCTCTGGATGGCAGGAAGGCAGTCTGAGGGGCAGATTGAAGTAGATGGCGCTAAACACAGTAGGTACTTCCCTGCACTGGAGCCTGGAGACTGAGGCAGATTTGGGGCCAGTGCTGGGCTTTGAACCAAGGTTTTTGCATGATGTGATTTGAAAGAAAATGGCTCCCAAAGGGAGTGACACTATTAGGAGGTGTGGCTTTGCTGGAGAAAATGTGTCACTTTGAAGGTGGGTTTTGAGGGTTCCTGTGCTCAAGCTATGCCTGGTGACACAGTTCACTTCCTGTTGCTTGCAGATCAAGATGGAGAACTCTCAGCTCCTTCTCCAGAACAATGTCTGCCTGCACGCTTTCATGTCCAGCCATGATGACAGTGGACAAAAACCTCTGAAGCTATAAGCCACCCCAATTAAATGTTTTCCTTTCTAAGAGTTGCTGTGATCATGATGTCTCCTCACACATGTTTCCATGTGACCCAATATGCATGGGCATGCTATAAATTATTTAACCAATTTCACAGTGGTAGCCATTTAAGCGTGTGTCTAGTCGTTCAGTTTTTAATCAGTGCTGTATAAACAGTGCTGCACTGGGATATTTTCTGCACATTAAATGCTTACTCATATGTATTTCTTGGAAATAAATTACTGGGTCAAAGATATATACATTTTGAAGGACATTGCTAACTTGGAGAAATATTTTAAAATGCAAACCTCTCAAAAAAAATTGCTGGTTGTTGTTGGTGGCACACACCCTTAATCCCAGCACTGGGAGGCAGAGGCAGGTGGATGTCTGTGATTTTGAGGCCAGCGTGGTCTGTAGGGTGAGTTTGAGGACAGCTAGGACAGCATAAAGACACTATTTCAAAACAAATAAGAGTAAATATTCATTATTAAATGGGATTCTAGAAGCAAGTGGTGAGTGGAGGTTAGGCACAGACACATGGAA
>JAQHUG010000128.1:1948926-1963671 GCA_028555095.1 Dicrostonyx torquatus | reverse complement strand
GTGCCTACTCACCCTAAATAGGGAACCTGTGCAACACACGTGTCTGCTCACCCCAGATAGGGAACCCCTGGCAGATCAAAGTATTTGGTGAACCGACGGATTTAGTGAGGTTACTTACAGGAAGATGATGAGAAATTACTCACAGGAGCAGAAATGACTCAAAGACAGCTGCATCACCAAAGCCCACCCCAGCACGGGCGACAGCTCACAAAGCTACGAACTTGGCACTCACTGCACAGCCTGAAGGCAGCTCAGCAGCTTGGAGAGCGACTTTTTCAAGTGCCTCAGTTGGTCTAAACTTCTTCCAGGCAGCTCAGTTGGTTTCTGCTTCTCCAAGGCAGCTTTACTTGCCTGAGAGTCTTCTTTGCAGCTTGACTTGGCTCTTCTGAGAGGGGCACTTGGCTTTTATTCTGTACTCTGGCAGGGAGGGGCCTAGTGAAACTGGTCGGTTTCAGGGACTTCCTGGAGCTCTTTGAGTTATTTACCTTCCAGATTAAGGAGCTTCCCTGTGAGGATGGAAGGTTTTAGTCTCAGAGGAAAATATTACACAACACTAGTTTATTGTTCAACAGTAAGACAGAATTGGGCTAAGCACATAGCCAGACCTCCAAGGAAGCCCTCCCAGCAAGAACTACCCTGGCACAACCTGACAACCCAACTCTTGTCTTCTTCCGTAGCCCCAGGGTATCATTGTCAAGTCTGTCTATGACTTTGGTATATGAGGAACCAACCAGAAGCCTCTACAATAGGTGGAGACTGCTCATTTACTTGCCGGCTTCCCAGACCCGAAATAATCTCACAGAAACAGTATTAATTACAACACTGCTTGGTCAATAGCTTAAGCTTCTTATTAAGTAACTCTTATGTCTTAAATTGACCCATTTCTATTTATCTGTGCACCTTACCATGAGGCTCGTGGTTTATGGGTAAGGTTCCTGGGTGACTGTCTCCTTTGGCAGCTACATGGTGTCTTCCTGACTCTGTCTTCTTTCTTCCTCTATCTGCTTGGAGTTGCTGCCTTATTTTATTCTGCCTTGTGGTAGGTCAAAGCAGCTTTATTCATTAACCAATAAAAGCAACACATATACAGAAGGACCTCCCACACCACTCTACCATTGGCCTCACTTTGCGTCTTTAAAGGTAGGCACAGCTCTAAACTCCAGGAAGGAAGAAGATTGCTGCATCCCTGCTGTGTGCTAGATTTTATCACATGAAGACATAAAGGCATAGCCTTGAATTCTTGAATTTTTACACCATGGCATAATGTTAGGGAATACTGGGCAGCTGGAGTGTGGTGGCCCAAGCCAGACAGTAAGTCACAGATCAGAGACTGGGCCCAGGCTAGCCCTCAGAGTTGCTGTGGTTCCACAGTGCCCCAGCTCCAAGCCCAGAGACACACTTCACATTCTCATACTGCCACGATTTTGAACAGCTTCTGGCTGTACTTTGTAAGTCTTTGCTGGCAAATCTCCATTTGTATTTTTTGACAGTGAGGTGACCTTCATAGATGTTTGAGGCTGTCAGTGAGTTTCGTCATCACAACACCTGAGTATGATTGGCTCCGTGGGTATGTCCTTAGTCAGAGCAGTGTCTTTCACGGACAGCACTGTGCTGAAGGGAATTGTCATGTAATCACTGGCTTTTCTCTAGACAAGTGAACCTTGCCATCCTGCCACACCGGTCATGGTTTGAGTTGTTTATTTCCACCAGATTATTAGAAATAACACTGTTCCACCCCTCTCTCTAGGCCGAAGCAGAAACTGATGGGTTTGCTTTTCCATCATCCAGGTGATAGTTACAGCACAATAATCAGCCGGCTAAGGATGCGTGTGTAGCTGCCATGCGCTCTCTGCATTTGTGACAGACAGGATCGTCCCATCTCACCTACACGTTCATTATCCCTCTGGAGAAATTTCAGTATTCAAGCTGCCATCCCCATAGCCTTAACAACCTAGTGTAACTCTTGAGCCAAACAAGTCCTGACTGGTCTTTGCACTGGTGGGCGTCAGTCTGTCCAACTTCCTTCTTTAGGTCCTCAGTAAACAACACTGAAAGGAGCTTAGGCTGCCTGTCTCAGTTAGGGTTACTGGTATTGTGATGAAACACCATGGCCAAAAGCAGAGAAGAAAGGGTTTATTTGGTTTGCCCTGCCACACCCACAGTTCACCACGGAGGGAAGTCAGGACAGAAACTCACACAGGGTAGGAACCTGGAGGCCGGAGCCTATGCAGAGGCCCTGGAGGGGGTGCTGCTTACTGGCTTGCTCCTCAGGGTTTGCTCAGCCTGCTTTCTCATAGAACCCAGAACCCATTCAGGGATGGCACCACCCACCATGGGCGAGGCCCTCCCACATCAGTCACTAGTTGAGAAAATGCCCTCAGGTTTGCTGACTCATGAAGGAATTTTTAAAAGTGAGGCTCTCTCCACTCTCGCGACTTTAGAGCGTGTCACATTGACATAAAACTGTCTAGCACATTGGCTGATGACTCCTTTTTAAACTCTTTCCTTTGGTGCATCCCGAGAAGCACCTGGCTGCTCTCTCTCCTCTCTCTGAGGAGTGAGGACATCGTAATGGCCTTTCTCTCCTCTCCAGAGCGGGGACAGCAGTCACTGCCTGTACGATTTCCTGTCTGTTTCCTAGAAGGCTAGCTGGTGTGTTTTCTTTCCTGCTCACTTCTAAGGTGACCTCTACTTGGAAATCATCATTGAAATCTCTCTTCTCATGGGCTGCAGAGACAGGTGCGTGAAAAGGTCTTGAGAAGGATTTCTCTCACATACCTTCCCTCCTGGAATTTCATTCACTAAGTTCATTAAACATGTTCTGTGTACTTAGTATACACTAAGATGCTATGCAGGGCAAGATCAGCAATGTCCTCTCTTATAGCTCAGATTCCAGGGAGGGCTTCCTGGAGGGTGGAGCGGGTGAGGAGGTAATATCGGGTGAGCAGGCCACCACAGGAGGCAAGATGGTGCCACCTGTGAAGAGGACACTGGAAAGGGTAGCATAGCAAAGATCCGTGGAGAGGGGACCCTGGCCTCAGCAGAGGCTTCTCTGGACTGATGCTCCAAGGACTAGAAGAAGCCAGCCATGTGGCAAATACAGGTAAGATCTTTCTGGGCCAAGGGACCAGCCAGTACAAAGGCCCTGAGGCAGGGCAAGCTTGACTTATTCAGAGAACTGAAAGAAAAATTACCTGGAGCAGAGTTCATCAGGGCCTGAAAGACAGGAGGGCCTGTGGGGTCAAGCCAGGTCTTCCATTAGTGGAGCAGGGTAATGGTTCATGTTCTTGTGTGAACATGTGTGTTCATTTGTGTGAATGCAAGATCATGTGTGCCATGGATCACTGGGCAAACCTGTGATACACATATCTACATACATGCAAGCAAAACACTCATATACATAAAATACAGTGTCTTTTTTTATTTTGAGGAGAGAGATGGCAAAGTTCTTAGCACCACTGGATTCCTGAGGGGTAGACTGAGTCCTGGAACTGTCTTCCACAGAGCGAGGACACAGAAGGGAAGGGAAGACAACATTGCGATGCCTGTAAATTCACTGATGGGGTCACAGCTTCCAAAGCTGGTCCAGCTTTCCTCCAGTGGATAATTGCCACCCACACGCACAAGGGTCTTGGAGCCTTAGACAAGAGACATTATTATATTTCTGTGTGACCTGATGGTAACTCACGATACCTGCAGTGACTCTATTTCCAAATAAGGTTACTTTGGGAGGTCCTGGCTAATATGATTTCATCGTATTTCTATGGGGAGAGGGGACAACCTCATTGACCTGGAGCACTGCCCATTTTCTGCGACTGTCAAGCTGCCGAATGCAGCTCAGAAGTCATGCCACGATTCTCAAAGGCCTCAGTACCAAGGCTTTGTTTCCTTTTGTTTCCCGGCCCAGTCTTTCTCAAATCTCTCAGCTTTCTAAGGCTTGTCCCCAACTTTGGAGATCTTTAGTCCTTGCTGGTTCCCACTCCAACACTTGCTTTAAGGCAAGGAGTTTTCCTGTTGCACACTAGCTAAGGGAGACTTTAGCTGAGCTCAGAGCCCAAGGGCTAGATTCCAGGTAATGCTTTAAGGTTGCACTGCTGAGTAAGGCTGGCATCTGCTCTTACCCCTATGGGTCCATCCCACCCCCTTCCCAGTCACAGCAAACACTGCCCTGTCTTCAGCCTGTTCCAAGCGTCTCTCACCTTTCCCCTGCCAGCAAATCTCTTAAGGTTCCTATGGAAACTCCCAGGCTTACTCCCCTGGGTTGAGAGGTGGGAGATGACTTTCTTTTTCTGACTCATCCCTGCATCCTGTATTCATTCAAAAATTGGGACAAGGACTTTTTACCACTGAACGATTTGAGTCGGGAACAGGACTGTGCTTAGAGATCTGCGAAGACCAATGAATCAGAAGGAAAAGGGCTGCAGAAGACCTTGGGCCAAGGGCAGAGCACGCCACCACCCTCCTTTCCCCTCCCTCTGACGATGATGACGACAGTTTTACAATGTTATTGCTTAAATTGTTTCTCTCACACAAAACCATATCCCTTTCTCTCCTCTGCTTATTTTCCTGGGGAGCCAGAGTAGCTGACTGGTGGCCACAGAGGCCCAGTTCTACAACTTTCAGACCATGTCTGGGCCCTGGTGGGCTTGATGGCCTATTTTCAAAGTTGTACCAAACTGGCCATTCTGTTGTCCCCCTCCTGCCCCCGCCCCACCCTGCCAGGCTCACAGGACCTTTGCATTGTGTAACTAGGCTTTGTTGTTTAGATGTGTCTCTTCCTCTATTTCAACAGCCTGGTGACCCTAGCAAGCTTCTTGTTTGCCTAAATAAGACTCTGAATCCCCCTTACTGAACCTCTAATCGTCACAATCTAACACAGCCTTTTTAAAATAAGAGTGACTTTTGCTCCCTCACCCACAAGGGACCTCTAGCAAAATCTGAAGACATTTTTTACTGGGATGCTGTGGCTGCCTCTGGTATGGGGTTGGTAAAAACTGGCATGCTGTTAAACATCCCACGATGTACCTGGCAGACTGTCCTCCATCTGACATTCAAATGTCACCAGTGCTGAGGCTGAGAACCTTAGCTAAAAAGAACAATAAATAACAAGTACATTTTAAAAATTGCAAAATAATACATGATCCTTATGGAAAAATTGGAAATACAGATAAGCTAAAAAGAAAAACATAAACCTCTTAGAATGCCAGAATAGTACATTTTCTGCTTTTGGTTATTATTATTATTTTTTAACGACAAGACAAATTAAGAATAAATTGAATCTGCTCTCATTCCCAGCAAAGCTTATTTATTCTTATTAATTTTTAAAATCCAAATGGACTAAAAAAAAGTGAGCTGGCTAAAGTTTTTATGGGTCATGGGGAGGGAAGAGCAAAGTTACAAATTAGCACTAAACCTCTTTCTACAACACAAAAGATAAATTCCAGATGTTTATCCAGGTAGAGGTGCCCTCCAAGCTGCAAAGGGGAGTCCAATAGAGGTGTGGGGAGCTCAGGAGATCTGCCCCATCTCAGGACCTCCCAGAGGGCGGACCAATTCTACTGCAAAGTGGACACAGACCTCAGGGCTTCAGGAAGAAGAGGCTGGCCATAGTTGCTATTCTTAAAATGGAAGGCATTTAAAAGAGTAAGATGCTAAAATAATGACCCAAGGAAGAAAGAAGCCCTTTTGTGAGTAAAAAACCCAAGACAATGTGGCAGCAAGTGAGGGTGTCTCTGTGTGACAGATACCTGGGGACCCAGGAAAGTGGGCAACTGTGTGAGCATGATAAGGTAGACATTTATAGGACTGTGTCTGGCAGCAACTGAACATTTGAGACATGTGTGACTGACATGGGTGGTCAGGCAAGAAGTGAGCAGGGAGTAACTCTGAGAAGGGAAGGGTGCAGGGGGCAGACTGAGTGCCACAGAATGTCCTCAGCTCCTGTCTGCCAAGGGTTTGTGCTGGTCTGGACATCTGGGGCCAGAGAAGAATCAGATGCTTGCATGAGTTGAAAAAGACCCAGCATACATTGAGTCTGGGGCCAGCTCTTCACTTTTCTGAACAGGAAGTTGCCTCTGCTTGAATGCCAGTGTTGGTGCAGGGACTGTAGCAGGCTTTCATCAGAGTAGGTCGTCCCATCATCAGTAGTGAGCAGATTCTTCCAGACAGAAACTGTCAGGACTTAATTCAAAGCATGGCAGAAGCAGGGCAGAGCTCCCTAGTGAGAGAGTAAGGCAGAGATGAATCAGGATGAGTCTGCCAGCTGGCCAAGGAGGGAGTCGCTGAGGTCTGAGAAGGGGCTAGGAGGGAGCCACGGCAGCTATGTAAGCTAAAACTGAGGGCGCATCAGCACAGTTCAAAGCAAGGTGCCCTAACCAACTGTGGCATGATTGTAAGAATTAGTACAGAAGCTGTGTCCTTGCCTAGAATTCTAGCACTTAGGAGGCTGAGGCAGGAGGATCATGAATTTGAAGCCAACCTATCACAAACAAACAGAGTGAAAAGGAAAAAGAACTCTTAGGATAATTTTCAAACAAAAGTAGCAGTGATAAGAAGGTGGCCCTGTCACCCTGCCACCAGCTTCTAATCACAGCCCTGTCCCATTTAGTCCTAGTGACGTGCAGATAAGGTGTTGGCATGGCATCACTTCATCTGTAAGTATTCCAGCGTCGGTGTCTAAACAGAAAGTCATCTGAAGTCTTTATCAAGTGTATGGCTCCTCATTAAATTGCCATCACTACTGATCTGAAAACTCTAGAAACATATGACATCAGAAACTCTCTTCCTGCTCCTCCCCATGGCAAGGCAGTGCTCCTTCCTCTGTGCCTTTTGTACCCTGGGCATCCCTCTCTCATTGTCCCCAACAATGTTTCCTGTCTATGCCCTTCACTAGTGTACCCCTGATTTAAGAATATTTTTATTAGCATATATTTATTATAGACAACGGGTTTCATTATGACATTTCCATGCATGAATGTAATGTATTTTGATCATATTCATCCTTGGATTAATTTTTCTTTCTCAAGACATGATCTCCAGTACTGGTTGTCTTTGACCTCCCTACTTAGCTGAGGACAACCTTGAGCTTCTAACCACCCTGCCTCCACCTCCCAAGCACTGTTAACAGGTGTGCATCTCTATTCCCAGTATTAGGAAGAGAACCTAGGGCCTCAATTGTCTAGCAGGTGTCTACAGCTAAGTTACATGCCCAGCCCTGCTAGTAGCTACTGCTTAGTGTCACGCGTTACTCAGTGTTTCTCAGGATCCCTTTGGGGTTCTGTTGGAACTGTGTTTCTGCTTCAGAACAATGAAGAAGGAGTAAAATTCTATTTTTCAGGAAACATTCCCAAGAAAGGGACCACTTAAAGGAGGACTCAGAAGGAAAGAAAGAAGAAAATCGAGGAGGGCTGGAAAGCAAGACAGGACATCAGCGGATGCACTTAAACTGAGGCCCCGAGATTTGACATGCAGAATTTGAGGATAATATTAATAAATAAGCAATCAATCAATCAATCTAGAGAGCTCTTTTAGAAGTTTCCAGAAGCTCCATTCTGAGAAGTGCATCTTGTGCGATTGCTTTGCTTTAACCTATTGGTTCTTTTCTAAAACTCAGATTGGCAACCTATTGTCTCCTCGGTGCCTTTTCTTAGCATGGAGATTTTCCTAGCATCCTCTGGTGCTGGCCACTGTCACCTTTTTCCACTTGGCATTTATCTCCTTCACACTATGCCTCACTGCCAATCCCTTGGGAGCCACACAATGCTTCCTGTGTTCCCCAAGTGCACAGCAAAGTGAGCAGACAATTTGCACACGGAGTTTTAAGAACATGAATACATTCAAGAAGACGATCACTCCAGGAATACCACAATCTAGTCCTCACCACGGTTGAACGGTCTCTGGGGACCATTCCTGCAGAAGCGTGCATACCTGTGCGGGATGAGCAACTGTGCACATCTTCAGACCTTCCTAGGCACCTTTGTACCGACTGACTTGTTTCAACACACACGCTATAGCTAAAAACCATCATAGAATAGTTTAATTTAAAATTAGAATATAAATATGATTATGTATGTTGAGATAAAAATCTAGCATTCATTTCATTGCAAGTTATTATTTAAAATATATATTTTTTAATGGACTGTAGATGTCAAATTCACCAGGATAAACCTCAGTTGGAGATTGGGATTATTAGTAAATGGATGTCAAAGGTTTTGATTCAAGGAGAGCAGGAGAAGGCTGATTAGGACAATAGTTTGGTGGTATCCCTAGGGAAGATATAATTAAAGGGATGAGCTGATACTCAGAGCTGTGGCCCATTGGACTGTTAAGTTCCCTTAGGTGCTGGAAGTAAGGCCAATCCAGCTATGTTCATGCAGAGAGAAAACGCATCAGACTGTCTCAAGGCTTGAAGGATGAGTTTCCAAACTCACAGGCACAGACCCTGAAACCACGCGTTTATGGCAGGAGGCAGTTCTGCACAGACGTGGGAAGGACTTGGGAAAAGGGAGGGCCAGCAAGAAGGGGCTACCCTGATTCTGCTGTGAAGACGTGAACATGTCTGAACGCAGCACTCAGAGTCCTGTCTCCCACTCCCTGCAGGTCCCGGTCCCAAGAATCATTTGCTGGCCAGGGGCAGAAGTCTATTCAAACCATCACAAAGAATGATTGCATAAACTCTACATGTTGGAAAAACAACGGGCCTACTGGGCACTCCTGCCCCACTTAACCCCCCACCCCCAGTTTTGGCCTTTCCTCCTGACCTCACCTCCCAAATGCTCACCTCCAAGCTACCCTGACCCTTTCTGTGACCTGAATCTGGGCCAGTCCCCTAGGGCTGCTGCTGTAGCCCCTGGCAGCAAACTAACAGGCTTTAACAACAGGAAGGGATTTGCTCACTCACAGAAGCAGGAAGTCAGAAGGAGAGAATCTTCAGGGCTCTCTCCACCACTTGCTCTTGGGGAATCTCTGTAGGAGGGTCTTTCTTCACCTCATCCAATTGCCCAGAATTCTGGTTGCCCAGACTTTCCTGCTTTTTTGCCTTTATTTCTGATCCACAAGAACACCACAAAAGCCTCTTCCTCCTGTGACCGTGAATCTCTTCATAGGCCCTTCTCCCTAGGGCTTGCCCAAACTTAACTTTTTTTCTAAGGACACCACTCATAGGTTTAGGGCCTGTATTTCTGTTGCTGTGAAAAAACACCATTGACCGAGAAAGTTAGAGAAGAAATTGTTTATTTTGGTTTATGGTTCCAAAGAGTTAGAATCCATCACCTCCAGTGACATCCTTCCTCCAGCAAGGCCACACCCCCTAAACCTCCCAAATAGTGTTATCCACCGGGAACCAGGTATTCAAATACATGAGCCTATGAAGGCCATCCTCATGTAAACCACTGCAGGACCTGCCAGCTGACCTCATTTTGACATGATTATATTTGCAAAGACCTTCTGGGAGGGGGAGCTTAACCCACAAACAGCACTCAGGGCAGTTTTTCTCCTCCCATATTATATTTGACCTGCTCACTCACCTTTTTCAAGACTTTCCCTAAATGCCGCTTCTCAGAAGGTCATATCCTCTGTGGAACCTCCCCCCGCCCATCACCCACATTTTACTCTGCTGCACCAACTTCTGGTCTCTGTAAAGCTGTTCTTCCCCACAGTGTAGCGGGTACGATCCTGTGAAGTTACTACTGTCTTCTGTGTTGGGTTGCTTTTTTATTTTTTCAAGGGAAAACATAGATCTATATGTTTTAGTGTTTACTATTTTTTAGTATCATCACAGTCTATTTTTTAGAAAGCAAAATGTCAAGCAGATGCCACTTGCTTTGCCTCAGATGGCATGTGATTAAGACTTACGCCAGCCTTCTCTTGGGCAACTTTTCCATACATTTGGTATTTATTCTGGATGCTTTAAGAAACAGCAACACACACAGTTACATTTCTCAATACCAAAGTATAGACTCGTCTTGGACTGTGGTTTCCATTAGCATAGCAAACTCAGTACATACTTTCTTCCTGGCATCTAGATTAAAGAGGCTGTTTTCACTTTCGAGCCCAGCTCTTCTTTCTTATTTTTCTTACTAAAAGCATCTATGGTATCCACACTATGTTGTTAAGTCAAAAAGGCAAGCAAGTTTCACATAGGGTCTACATTACAGTTCCATTTTTTGTACATGAAGAAACAGCAGAGGTATACGTGGTAAAATGTTTTCTATGAGAAGAATCTAGAATCAAATGCTTTATACACGTGTATTCATGTATGTGTACACATGCACACACACACGCACACATACATGCAGATGTGTTACTCTGGTAATACCAAGATTAGGAATCAAATAAAATGCCTTCCTTAGTCTCCCGCGTCTCACTTTACCGCTGTGGTAACTAACCATTAGCATGAACACAGACCTCAGCTGTGTTTTTAAAGGGAGAAGAGGAAGCCTGGAGGGGCTAAAATGCAAGCAGCCTCTTGGGGTGGGGTTGTGTGTGACATTTGCTTTTATTTCTTCTTCTTCTTCTTCTTCTTCTTCTTCTTCCTCCTCCTCCTCCTCCTCCTCCTCCTCCTCCTCCTTCTTCTTCTTCTTCTTCTTCTTCTTGGTTTTTTGAGACAGGGTTTCTCTGCAGCTTTGGAGTCAGTCCTGGAACTAGCTCTTGTATACCAGGCTGGTCTCGAACTCACAGAGATCCGCCTGCCTCTGCCTCCCGAGTGCTGGGATTAAAGGCGTGTGCCACCACTGCCCGGCATTGCTTTTATTTCTTTACTGTATTAAAAGCATGCACCTGGGTGCTTGTTGACGGAGGAAAGCTCTGAGAGTCTGGGGAGGGGTCTGGGGCCCGAGGCAAGCCTTTTCTGCCTGCAGGAAGATGGGGAATCTGTGTTCACAGTTCATCCTGGGACGTTGTCCCGAGACCAGCAGCCGTCTTCCAGACTGCTGATCATTAGAAACTTAGAACTCAGGACCGATGAACATCTCCCTAACCTCAAGAGCATTTGAGAACGAGTTAAACTAATGGGCCTTACCTCTTCCTGTTGGCACCGCAGAACTCTCCCTGAAGTTAGAGCAGGGCAGGTGGATGGCCTGACACCAGGCTTGAAATAACAGCCCCTACGTTCTAAGACCAGCTGTTGTTTTGTGTTTCTTGTGTGACATGGGCCCAATACAAGATGGCAAGTTGGGCTCTGCCAAGTCTTGGGCTAGTGCCTTAGGCAACCTGACCTCTGGGTTTGAGGCAGAGGTTGCCAGAGAAGTTCTGTTGGTGGTCTCACAGTCCACTGGGCCACCGAGTCATGGCCCCCCCCACAGTCTGGCTAGAAATCAGAATTTTATTTTTATGTTTTTATTTGTTTGTTTGTTTTGTAAGAAACAGGGTCTCTCCGTGTAGCCCAGGCTGTCTTTAAGTTCACTGCTTTAGCTTACAAGTGCTGGGGTTACATGTGTGCACCCCATGTCTGGGTTAGGCATGGGAATTTTGTCGACTGCCCCTACGCTGTTTTCTAACATCTGCTCTGCAGTCTGCATCACTGCCTCACTTGGCTTTTTGGATGATTGCCCCTCAGGGCTGATAACTTACTAGGATGACTCACAGAGGTCTGGAGAGCTCCTTTCTTAGAGCTATTGGTTTCCTCTTAATAGTATCACCTAAGAACAGCCGTATCGAAGAGATCTGGAGATTGAGGGAAGGGATGGGATGCAAAACTCCTGTGCCCTTTCTGGGTCATCTCTATCCGGAACATCAATGCACAGAAACTTCCTGACCTTCATTCAGAAGTTTTTTATCAGTCTTCTGTACATAAGTAAGATCAATCAAATCATCAACCACTGGTGACTGAGCTCAGTGCCCAGCCTGGTTTCCCTTCTGGATGTCAAGAGTTGGCTGGACATTCCAAACCCTACTGACATGGCTAGTCTTTCTGTTGTGGCCATCCCTTCCCTTAAAACAAGGGTCTACCTCCTCATTTCATTTTGCTATGACAAAATGTTGTAGATGTGAGTGTTTATAAGAAGGGGGATTTATTCCTGATGGTTTTGGAGGTTCTGGAGGTCCAGGGTCCAGACTGGTACAGAGCCAGGGCTGCTGGGGCCACTCTTTGCTTTTGGGATAGCTTCCTGCTGCTGTAACTTCTGGATGGGACCAGCCCTGTGTCCCTTTTCAGAAGGGCGGAAGAGTCTGGCTCATTCCTTGAGTCCTTTGTTGGGGTGCTAATTTTACTCATGAGCATTCCGTTTAGTCATGACAGCTCTGTCTTTTAACCTGACACACTGCATCTTAGATTCTAACATCTGAGTTTCGAAGGGACACATACATTCAAACCACAGCGCTTGCTAAGAGCCGCCTGGCTAGCTGGTATGTTTTATAAGGCACTATTTGTGTATATGTGTGTTATGTGTGTTCACTCCTGCATACACACGTGTATGCGTGTAGGTTACAGGTTGATGCCAGATGTCTTATGTTTTGACAGGGTCTGTCACTGAACCCAGACATCTTCAGTTGGTTAGAAACATGCCCTGGGGATTCTGCCTGCCATTTCTGCTACCAGGCTCATGTTTTATGTGTTTGGGATCTGAATCAAGGTTCTCAAGTTTGAGTAGCAAGTGCTTTAGTGATGGACCTATCTCCTTGGATGCCATAAAGTGCTCTTATTTATCACAAAAAAAAAAAAGGAAATGCTCTTGGGGCTAGAGAGATGGCTCAGTTGTTAAGAGTACTTGCTGCTCTTCCTGAGGACCTGAGTTCTGTTTCAAGTATCCATATCAGGACCACTGTACACACACACACACACACACACAGTTTTACACACACACATGTACATGTGTGCACATGTGTACAATGTAAAAACAACAAGTCAGCAAAGAAGATGCTCTTTATTACTTAGGAGGCTCCTGGAGTTTTAGTTATTCTGTTCTGGAACCAGGACAAAAACCAAAGACACTTTTTCTAGACTACAACTCCCAGGTGACTGTGATGCCTGTGGCCACAGACTGGGAACTACCATGTGAGAGGATGCTGTTAATGCCAGAAAATCCCCAGCATCAGCACCATTGTGGTGAGCAAAATTTTGTTTGTAATGTAGACTGTTCGCTGTCCCATGCCATAACATCTTTCTTTCCAGGAAAATCCTTCCAGAACAGCTGTAGTGCACTTCTCAGTTCCCACAGAGCCCCTCTTCTTCTGTCTCATTGCATGGTGCTCATTTGCGGGATTCTCTTTGGTCCTTTGCATGTTTGTGATGCTTCTTAATTCTTATGTGCATCTGTCTGGCTCATTCCTCCAGATGCCTGCAAACCCTGCTGTATATTTCTTTAATGGACCTTGATGAAAAATTCAACATCCTTAGAGCATATACTGAAATGAAACTCTCAATAAATATTTAATGGGGAGGCGTGAAGACATAGATGCTGTGTCTAATACAGATGGGAAGTGTGACTGGCTTGTGTACAGTTTGGACTTAATAGCTTCTCACCACTCACCTGAGAGAAGCTAACACTGAGACCAAATTCCTCAACATGAGCCAGACAATTTGGAATGAATGTCCAAGCAGAAAAAATCTCGGCCCTGGAATGACCACAGTTAGCTATTGGCAGCCAATAGGGAGGGAATGGAGTCTTGAGCGAATGTGTATTGTTTCACACGGACTTGGCTCATGTCAAGGACTCCAGTGCCTCAGATCCGGGAATGACAAAACCTAGCTTGGGTGGAGCTCAGAGGGATGGTAAAACCTTCCTCAGGTCCAAGTGAAAATGTTAAACAGCGTGTGCAGAAGACACCTACCATAGCTTCCTTCCTGTGGATTCAGTGCCTGAGAGCTGCTCCTCTATCTAGAGAGTCCACTCCCACTGAGGTTAACTACTCCTTGTTTATCTGTGTGTAATAGTGCCATCTCCTTGTTCAGCTGTATGCAATAACTCTCCCTCCCAGATCAACTGTAGCTAATGAACACCCGGAGCTCCCAGGGCGCCGTGTCTTCTCCAGGAGAGTCCAGCCCACCCGATCTCAGCTTTTCTATGTCTGCCCTTCCCTCTTTGCCTCTACTTTGGGTTCCAGAAACCAAACTGTGCAAGGAAGTGGCAGACTTTGGAGACAATTTGGCAAGCGTGACACAGTGGGATGACAAATAGACAAGCAGGACTCCCAGCCTCACTCTGCAGAAACTGAGATCATAGAGTAAGTTGCTTGTTGACATTTTCACTTACTGGTCTTCTGTCTACAGAAGCGTCCAAGAAAGAGCAGTGTGCTGGATACTGATTTACTCTGTGCACTGCCTCGTGTGATTGGCCGAACAATCTAGGCTGCGTCATCATCTTCTCAGTATATACATTTAAAGATGAAGAGAAGTATCACTTCTGTGCTCTCCTCCGCAACAGGTACCCTTCACTCTCCAGGTATTCTCCCTGGGGTTCCTGACTTCTGAAGTCATTTGTGATCTATGGCCCCTGCGATCTCATGTATCCACAGAAGGGAAAGACACCTGAATGACATTTTAGAATGGGGAGGGCTGGGAGAGATACCGAATTCCCCAGATTTCTAACTTGGGCGTGGGCGGGGCACCCAGATCTCGGTTACACTCTAGCCTCCCTTCCTTTGGCTTGCAGTGTTCCTGGGAAGCTCTGGGAGATTCTGAGCACTTGCAGAGGCTGCTGACTCTGAAGTGGCCGCTCAGACACTAGCAATGAAGGGAGATGGGGAAGCGACACAGTCAATCAAGTCCTTGCTGTGCAAGCATGAGGACCTGAGTTCTGATTGTTATCA
>JAQHUG010000128.1:1922640-1948426 GCA_028555095.1 Dicrostonyx torquatus | reverse complement strand
ACACACACACACACACAGAGAGAGAGAGAGAGAGAGAGAGAGAGAGAGAGAGAGAGAGAGAGAGAGAGAGAGAGAGAGAGAGAGAGAGAGAAAGAGAAGGCAGAATCAGTCACGGTCTCTGCCTTGTGCCTATCTGAACCTGACACTTTCTCCATGTAGGTTTAAGAGATTTCCAATTCCAAATCTAACTAACCAATGCAAAAGGAAAAGAAAGAGAGGAGGGGGCAAGGAAGGAAGAAGAGAAAGAAAGGAAGGAAGGAAGGAAAAAGGTAGAAAAAGTAACTGCAAACACAGAACAGATAAACAAACCAACCTATGTGTGCTGACCAGAAATGGGAGCAGGTAGACCACCTTCTGCGTGGTCAGAAGGGACTTTGCTCTCCTCCTCCACTATGGAAATCCTGCAGGTCTCAGCCCCAAAGCATTTCTTTGTACTTCTAGCTGAAAACACCAGGCACTTGTGTTAAACTCCTGCCTGACAAAATAAAACAAAGGCAGTGTTTAACTCTCCCTTTTCAACGGAGGAATATTGGTTGTTAGATTTAAAAAAAGCCAAACCAAATGCTGTGGGAAGTGCAGTCTCCCAGGGATGGTTTGAAGAGGGTGGGCTCCACTCCTTCCACCCCCAGCACAGAACCAGCCAACAACAACAGAAATCCGACAGCTGGAATACATTCTGGATGTCCACTCTGAACATCCACCGTGGTTGTATTTGTTTCTACAATGCTCCCATACTCATACATTTAAACCAAGGACCCCCCCACCCCAAGTCCCTTAAATAAACCCTAGTTCGTGAATCATACCCTCCATTCAATTCAGACTCAGTGGCTTGAGGAAGCAACCACCAAGTGCAACGCGAACCCAGAAGTGAAGTCTTCAAGGCGGGTCTGCGCACCACAGTCTCTAAGAAACATCCAGAGGTAGGCGTTGGGGTGGGGGACCCTGGAGGAAGAGCGCTGACTATGCAAATGTTCATTCTGTTTGGCCCTGGAAGTAACCAAGCGACTTTTCTGCGCCCTTCAGATTTTTGCTGTTGTTATCATTGTAATCAAAGTGACGTGGATGGGTTTTATATTTTAAAAATTGCATTTCATTGATTTATTGTGTGAGGTGGAGGGGGCATGTACACATATGTGTGCATATGTGAAGGTCAGAGAACAACATGTGGGAATTGGCTTTCTCCTTCCACCACGTGGGTCCTGGGGATCAAACTCAGGTCACCCATCAGGCTTGGTGGCAACTTCCTTTATCCACTGAGCCATCTCACCAACTGCAGATAAAATTTGGCATAAAGTCACGCTAAGCATGATTTTGTTTTCCCAGGGCCTCTCAGGTCATGTTCGGGAGAGGAAACACATGGGCCGAAGATCAGCCCAGGGAGGGTGGATGGACCCCAGGATGGTGAGACCATATAGGTTTAGAAGGGCATGTTTCTTCACGGGCTGGATTTCGCCTCAGGCTTGTCCTGTTGCTGAGAAATCAGAGATCTCGTCTCTGCACAGAGCGGAGGAAATGTAAACTGGACATTTGCTCCAGGCCTTTTCCTCAACTCTCTGGGCCTGGACAAACACAGAACTGCATTTCTTGGACTCAGACCCATCTGGACTAGGGAAGCATCCTGCTGCATTGGCTAGACATGAGCCAGAGGCCCAGGAGAACGAGCGAAAAGAATGGCCTCTTATCCATGCAGGGAAAGAAGTGGTGTGCAGGATTTGAGGTCACTAGACGCTGCTGGGAACATGCCAGGCTGTCTGGGCAGAAGCTTTCCTTGCCCTTCTTGTCATACTACCTCTGGAGGTCAAATGTCACCACTTAGAATCAGCCTAAAACCTTAGTTAAGAGTCAAGAAGGAGGTAGCTAAGTGGGTCCTTGATTTTTGCCAAATTCAGATGGCTTCACAACTTGTCCTTGAGAGGTTGGTTCCCTGCCGCTGACTCACTGACTGAACTTCTCTGGACTTTCAGTGAGGTGGTGAGTGTGTGTGTGTGTGTGTGTGTGTGTGTGTGTGTGTGATTGCCATGGTTGTTAGGGCAAGGCAGGAAACGTAAGAGACTGGGTGAAAACATTGAGGGTTGAGGGCTGGCAGGTCATAGGTAGGTCTCTTCAAAGGATAAGATTATGTCTAATTCATATCGGCGCAGTGACAGCAACACTGCCGTGTGTTCCATTGTGTGTGTGTGTGTGTGTGTGTGTGTTTCCTGCTCTCTGTCACAGCATTTGCTCCCCCACTGTGGAAGGTGGCCCCACTGGAGGCAGACAGAACACAGGCTGCTACAGGATTCCTGCATACTTTATTTATTATAATGTGATTAGCCACAGGTTGCATTATCAACCCACTGGGCTCAGACACCACTCGGGACCTTGTGGCAGCACAGTGGAGTTGAGTATGGTCTAATCATTTGTTTTGGGCCGGGCTCTGTGGGGTAGGAAGATTCCTGAACTCTCCCCAGCGTTGGATTGTACGCAGGAGCACACCAAGGCTCAGGGAGGCAAGGCTACCTGCCTAAGGTCTGAGAAGAGAATCCAAACTGCAGGCCTCATCCACGAAGTACGATGACGTGTCTCCTATTTCTAGCAACATGTACAGACAGTATAGTGGTGCCCTCAGTTTCCCCAAGCTGGGCATTTCTGTCCTGAGGCAGCATTGAGGGAGCTGCACATATCGAGGGTGGCCCCAGGGTTAGATTTTTCAAGGAGTCTTCTCCACTGTGAGGGACAGACCTGCAGCAGCTTTTGAAGCTACGGGACAGGGAACTCAGGAGGCAGGGTTCAGACACAGGGAGGTTGTTCCTGAGTAGCTGCCAAATGGCAGCACTCTCCCTCCACTGCTCAGGAGCTCGCCATCCTTAAACTCCATCTCTGGATGCGGGTGGGGGTCGTTGGCCCACCTTGGAGTCAGTCACAGCCTCCTCTCTGGAATTCTCACAGATAAGGCCCAGGGCTCCCAGGCTGCAGCATTGGGGTCCTGAGGGTAGAGGAAGAACTTCCTGGGCTATGGAAATCACGTTCCCCTCAAAGGCTTACCTCAGCTGAGTAGAGGGCAAGAGGAAAAGAGAGGACAGAGGTCACAGAAGCCCAGCATCATCCTTTTATTCATTTCCTCTGAAGCTCAGAGGGATGGGTGATGACAGGCTTTTCAGTCCTGGAGGGGCAGCCTGATCTAATCATCTCTTGAGTGATTTCAGCCTGAGAAGCCAGCACACACAGCAGTGGGAGGGGAAAGGGCTTCCCATGCACGCTCTGTGTCCTCCGCTTGCCTCTTCCCTTTCTTTTATCATTTCATTGTGTAGTTAGCGGACAAAATACTGGGTCTCATCATTTTCTATCCTACGTACTGCCCTTAGCTCATGCTTGCCCTCCTGCCTCTGTTTCCCTTCAAAGACTTCTAGACGTTCTTTCCTTTAGTAGACAAGGCGGTAAAATTTCACAAACGAAACTAGCTTTAAACCGAATAGTATATTTCATAGCCAAAGCGCGAGCAAATAAAATGGCTACAGGACCTAGAAAGTGCAAAGAAACGTTTGCAGTGATGTCTATGGCAAAACTGCAGCAGCAATGCAAATAC
The DNA here is from genome assembly GCA_028555095.1 of Dicrostonyx torquatus. Taxonomy (NCBI): domain Eukaryota; kingdom Metazoa; phylum Chordata; class Mammalia; order Rodentia; family Cricetidae; genus Dicrostonyx; species Dicrostonyx torquatus. The sequence goes on along the minus strand of JAQHUG010000128.1, from coordinate 1,944,861 downwards.
GTTCTGCATGTTTCAGCGGAGAGTGTACCTTACAGAAATGCAGGTAGACTAGTTATTTAAGAGCGGCTGAGTTTTTCCAGTTACTGTCAATACGGAGCTGGAGAGACTTCATTGGGCACCAAGGTATTTCACCAGAGGGAAAGAACTGGATCTAGCCCTACTCCTATGGAAAGTTCCAGAACAGTCTAAAGACAAAGTTACTTATGCAGACATCCGCAGGTTAGAGACGGAGTTTCGATAAGGCAGGTGTTAGCGTTGTGTTTGCCTGCGATGCGTCTGCGTGGTGGGGCCCCCTTCGTTGTAACTGGTAGGTCTGAGCCATTTGTCACATCTCTGTTGCTTGTACCATCAGTTGGTCTCCCGAGTAATGACTCATCATGAAGAATCTGTCTGGTTGACTCTGATCCTTTGGTCCGAAACAACTTGGGGCAGAGAGGACACTGGCGGGAAATGACCACTCTGGCTTTAGCCACCTCCATCTCTCTCTTGGACGATCACGATAGTTTTGCCTGCATTTTGCACAGCTTCTTGTTCAGTGCTAAGAATCCAGCCCAGGGCCGTTCATACAAGGTGAGAGTTCCTCCCCTGAGCTCCACCCAGCCCAGGCTCTGTCTTCCAGCTGCACCTGGCTTGTTTCCTTTTCTAAGGCTCTGCTCATCTCGCTGAATACCGCAACCTGCCCACAGCTGCTCTGTGCCTGCCCTTTTCACCCTCTAACACAATGCCAGTTGATCATTTGTCGGTTGCTTGTGTCTGTCTGTGTCATGAGATGCAGAATTCTCTGTTGCCACCATGGCCCGTGTTAAGCAATGCCTGGTCATGTTACATGGTAGGTAACCCGCAGTATTAAGTGAATGAATGCAACCAGAAATGCACCAGTTAGCTCCTTCCACCCTCAGGCTATTCCATCTTGCCAGCCATGGTATGGGTTGTGTTTCCCAAAAACCTGTACCATTGCTGGCTCTGCATTTACTTCGGGGCCTGCAGGATTCTATCATCACAGGGCTGGCTGTGGTGGTGCTGAGTTGAGTTTGTGTCTGGGGACAGACTAGTGACGACCTGCTCTCCATCCCCTTGCAGCATTAAAGCTAAGATGGGATTGCAAAAGAGATGCACCTAGCCAAGGAACAAACCGAGAAACAGACATTTAACACACTGGCCACTTGCTAATTGTATCAGCTGCGCTCAGAGGTAATCATTTAGAAAACCAGCTAAGCCTCGGTTTCGGCTACAGTACAACCTGGAACTTTCTTCCTGCTACGGTCTAAAGCCCTGCCTGAATGAATGAATCATCAGTTTCCAGATCAGAGGCCTGGGGGGTGGGGCACAGAGACGGCCGCACACACTAGCCGGTCTCCTCTAGTGTTGTTCTAGTGCCTTTAGCACTCAAGTGGCAGAAGTGGGGCTTCTTGGTGTGGACAGCCTACACTCTCACCCTGTCCTGTAAGTTGTGTGACAGCAGCTTACCTGGAGACCCCTGCTCTTCACTCTCCAGGTTTCTGTCCTCGGAAGGGTGTCTCCTATGACACACAAGAGCAGCCCCAGTGGAAGCCCCATTCAGTGTCTACAGTCACTACCTCAGTTCCTCAGGAACCCACTAGGCAACCTGGAGTGGCTCTGAGCGACTCTCAAGTCCCCCGTCATCCCACCCCTAACTGTATTTCCTAGAATCAGCTCTTCAGTGTTGCTGGACCCGTCTTTCTTTCAGTCTGGCTTCACAATTTTTTTCCTTTTTGCTCCGTCTTGCCTTTTCTCTTTCCTTCCTTCCTTCCTTCCTTCCTTCCTTCCTTCCTTCCTTCCTTCCTTCCTTCCTTCCTTCCTCTTCCCTCCTCTCCTTCTCCCCCTCTCTGTTTCAACTCCATCCTGTGTGGTTTTCGTCCCCACTCTTAGGGTCTCTGGGTGAAGTGGCTGTCTTCTGGAGGGATACTCTCTGATTCAGCCCCTGCCATTGCCTTCTTCACCAAGACATGTGTGGAGCCAAGCTGCAGGGGGGACACTTGGCATTCCTGGCAGCTGTTGTTGGTGCTCACCCGTGGAGCTGGGGTGCTGCTGGCATTCAGTGGGCAGGGACCAGGAGTGCTACTATATGCCCTACAACCAGCAAAACAATTATCTGGCCCAAATACAGCTATGGAGAGGATGTGTGGCCTCCTAGAGGATTGAGACGTCTTGCCTGGGCTAGCCTTCAGGCCTTGCTTTCCAGCACTGTCGGGTACTTCACTCTCTACCTTGGCTCTCCATGGACAGAGACACCTTGGAATTTCCATCTTTGAGAGCCTAATGAGGTGCATGCACTCTGGCTCAGGAACCTTCCCTGCCAATTTTATTCTGTCCCCCTTGTACCTGATGGCAGAATGAGTCTCAGTTCCTGACCTATCAAGACCTTTGACTTCTTTTCCTCCAATCTACAGGAAGCCTGGTCTACCCCGTATGAGTCTATTCCGTGGGTCTGCTCCATCCCCTTCTCTCTGACCTCGAAGTCAGAAGTCTCTCTTTTCCTTCTGGTCCTGTCTGACCCACATACTTCCCAGGTTTGCATTCTTTTTAAAAATAGAATCTTTTCTCAGTTCTCAGTGCTGTTCACACATGCTTGCCATGCATTTTGACCACATTCACTCCCCCACTCCTCACCCTGACTCCTTCTGCACTCACCCCTACCCACTTGAGTCTTTATGTTCTTTTTCAAAAAGAAATTTATAACTCACTCAGTCCAGTTTGAGCTACCAATGTGCTCATGGGTGTGGGCCTATCCACTGGAATATGATTGACATTCTGAGGGTCAAATTCTTCTTCTTCTTCTTCTTCTTTTTTTTTTTTTTTTTTAGTTTTTCAAGACAGGGTTTCTCTGTGTAGCTCTGGCTGTCCTGGAACTTACTCTGTAGATCAGGCTGGCCTCAAACTCGCAGAGATCCACTTGCTTCTGCCCGGATTAAAGGCATGTACCACCACCACCCTGCTTGGGGGCCAAATTCTTCAAACCAACTCTCTCACTCTCAGAATCATCAACTGTCAATTGCTCCTCAGCTAGCAGTAGGGGCTTGAGACAGCCCCCACTACCTCCACTCTTGGTAAGTATCACTTCTCTCTCTTCTCCAAGATCATCAAAGGTCCTAGGGCACATAACTAGGGAAGAGCAGTCCATTCATGTTTTCCAGGAGTGATTCCTGGTGCATACTGTGTGTGCCAGGTCACCTAGCATAGATGACCACTGTTTGCTTCCTGCAAGGGCTATAACCTTTCTCTCCAAGGAATAAAGCCGGGGTATGGCAGCTTCTCCCACTCACCTATGAGTGAATTGTCCCTCTGCCTCTTGAAGTGGGAGGTGTCTTCCTGCAGACTCTCCTGGCCTTTCCTAGACTCAGGGCAGCACCAGGGCAGGTCGGCACCTGCTCACTGTTTGCCTTGTTTATCTTGTGTTTTGTGGGAAAGATGCAGCTGTTAGGTTCTTCATACAAACTGATATTAACAGCGCTCGCCTCATGCCAGGGGTGAGACTTTGCATGTGTTTTATTTCACAGCGTTCTATGCTGCTTGTGGTGAGCAATCACGGGATCACACGTCCTAAGAAGCCAATCACATTGGCCCTTCTGTGGCCTCCTGAAGTCTTAAAACCAGAAGACATATGTACTTAGCTTCAGAAGGTCCTGTCTGATTGTATCGTACTTTCTGATCTCACTAATTATAATGTGGCCATCCATTTTCATTATATAAGTGGCAAAATGCAATGAGATGGTTTCAGGTGTCAGGGAAAAATAATGAAGTTTTCTTTCCATAAATCACATGGAGAAAACCTTTTAGGGCTTTATATTCTTTTAATGGTTTTATAATTTAAAATTCCCAGTTATATCACTTTATCTTTATGAATGTGATTTTTAAAAAGCCCAACTGTGCTTGTTTTGTTATAAATTACAATTTTATGAGCATTAGAAATGCAGACTTGCAAATTTCTGCCCATGTTTATATGTGAGCACTGGCAGATGTTCTGTGATCAATAAGACACGATTTATATACATTATCCTGAAGTGTCCTTGGCTGGAAGCGTTGGTTGGCAATATTCAAATTATGGTTGAATGTGAGTGACAAAGATCAAGAAGAAAGTTATCCACACGGCCGTTTGTGGCAAGCTGTATTTCAGCAGTAGTAGCTATTGACTGGAATTAGCATGCTATGCCCAGCATGACTTTCTACAGACAAGGGGCTCGAACTGGGAGTTTAATGTTGCTCGAAGTAACCTTTGGGTTTCCTTCTAGGGCTATGAGATAGCAAGTAATCTTGCATTATTTGGTAAAGTTTGCTACCAGAGTAAGTTCAGACCCAGTAGAAGAGCTGAAATATCCTGTTTGCCTTTGAAGTTAATAAATAGAATAGATGAGGCTTTTCTTCAGACATCTAGTAATGTCAACCAAGAATAGAGACCAATACAATGTATGAAGCAGTCTTTAAAAAAATCTCTCTCTCTCTATTTATTTATTTTGTGTGTATAGATGTTTTACCTGCATATATGTCTGCAGAACATGCATGCTGGGGGCCAAGAAAGGCCAGAAGAGGGTGTCAGATCCCCTAGGACTGGAGTTATAAACAGTTTTGAGCTGCATATGGGTGCTGGGAATTGAACCCAGGTGCCCTGGAAGAGTAGCCAATGCTCTTAACTGTTGAGCTCTCTCTCTAGCTCCTATTAAGCAGATTTTGCTTTTTCTTTTTTCTTTCTTTCTTCTTTTCTTCCTCTCTCCCTCCCTCCCTCCTTCTCTTCCTTCCTTTCCTTTCTTTTCTTTCCCTTTTGGAAACAGGGTTTTTCTATGTAGCCCTGGCTAGCCTTGAACTCATCACAACAACCCCCCTGCCCCAGCCTCTTGAATGCTTAATCCCCAAATGTGGCTTAAGTATCTTGGATTTATGTTACTATTTCATCTGAGGCCAGAGGCTCTCATCCTCAACTGCTATTAGAACTGCTTGAATACCTTCTGTGTGACACAGAACAAGGCACAATGCCAAGCCAATTGGACCAGTGTCTTGGGGCAAGGGTGAGTCTAGGACCCTGGGGTTAAAAGCAACAAAGCAGCAAACACACAGGTGTTTTCCATATGTATCTGGGAAACAGAGCTTCTGATAATCTTGCTAAAGAGACCTTCAAGTTGTCCAGCTAGTTTGTAATTAAATCATTTCTATCATAGTTTTGTTGTAGCCAAAGTACAGGAAGTCCTTTAAAAATTTATCTCTGAAAGATAAAAAGAGGGTGTAACTTGAGTTGCCCTCCGTGTGTTCTGAGCCTTCACAAACACAGCTGAGCTCGGTCCTGGACGTCTGGGAGTATCTGAGCTGGTCAGTCCACAGAGATGGTGAGGCTCTGTGGTCTCAGTTATTCCTTGTTTTCTGACTCCTTGAGAGGACAGTGGCATCTTTTGAGGGACTCTCTGAGTCACAAGAATCTAGGGTGAAACTGAATTTAGGAATCAAGTATTGAGTGACAGCCCCGTTTCATGCTGGTCCTGACTTAGGACTGTGACTTGTGACCCAGGAACAGGTGAGAGTACAGAATCTTGGCTGCGCAAACCCAAATGCTCTGCATTGTAACCCGACCGTTGCACAGAACCAGAGCACGTCAGTTGACTTCTCGAGCCTTACGCTCCAAATCTTAGCAACCAGGGACTCTGGTGCCATCTTTGCATCCCTACAAGGCATTTGCCTGTGAATGTCAAATGCATGAGATGGAAAAACATTCATATTTTATTGAGGTAAAATATGTCACAATCTTATCATAGCACTACTTAAAAAATTTAAATTAACACACAAAATGGGCGTGTAATGGGGCTGGAGAGTTGACTTAGCAGTCAGGGTTGCTTGTTGCTCTTGCAGAGGACCCAGTTTGATTCCTAGCACCCACATGGTAGCTCACAGTCATTTGTAACTCGAGTCTCAGGCAATCCGACTTCATCTTCCGAACACAACAGGCACCAGGTTCAGCATGGAAGTAGTTTATAGACATACATGTAGGCAAAAACACTCTTACTATAAAATAATAAAATAAATCTAGTAAGCTATAAAATGGGTATGTTTTGACTCATGTATATATTAAATGCTCTTGTTTTTTCAGTTTTTTTTGATACAGGATTTCTCTGTATAGCTCTGCCTGTCCTGGAACTCACTCTGAAGACTAGACTGGCCTCAAACTCACAGAGATCCACCTGCCTCTGCCTCCTAAGTGCTAGGATTAAAGGCGTGCACAGCCACCACCCAGCTAAACATTCTTTTTTCTTTAAATTAAAAAATAATTGCATTATTTCCCCTTTCCTTTTCTCTACTTGGTCCCTGCCACATACCACCCTTCTCTCTCTGGACTTTATGACCTCTTTTTCTTTAATTGTTATTATTACATATACATAGAAATGCCCACATATAAATAGAATCTGCGGAGTCCATTTTGCATTGTTTGTAGGTATGTGATCTCAGCACTGACCACTGGTATTGGATAATCAATCAGATGGGCTTGTCTCTGCAGAAGACTGTTTCTCCCATCTCAGTATTCTTTAGCTACCTATAGTTCCTTTCCTAGAGTTGGGGCCCTGTGAGATGTCTGTCTATTGGAGTTTTACCCATTCAGGTCATGTTTAGGCAGCCACGTCGTTGAGGTATCATTTTGGAATAGATGGCATGCAGTTGTGGATGGCCACCCTCCCCTGCAGCAGCTCACTTCCTGCCCCGACCTAACTAATACCCACTGACAAGTCTCCCTCAGGTCTGGGTAACCACCACTCTTTTCTCAGCTTTCCTGTGCCTGGCTTATTCCGCTTAGCATATTGATTTCTGTTATCATATGTGTTGTCGCAAGTGATAGGATTTCATTCTTTAATCGTCTAATATTCTATTGTGGACAGATAACTTACATTCTTAAACTATTTGCCAGTTGTTTCTACTTCTTGGCTGTGGTGACCAGTGCTGCACTAAGAAGAGGAGTAACACATTTCATTGATGCATTGTTTTTACTTCCTTTGGATCCATACCCAGCAGTGGACCCAGCGTAGGTATATTCTGAGTGTGCTGACAGACTGCCATGCTGGTTTCATAATGGCTGTGCTTACGCTCTATCTGCAAACAGTACAGAGAAGGTGCCCTTCTCAGCTCCTCCCTCAGTGGCTATCTTTTGTCCTTTTGATAACAGCCTTTCTGACTGGAGTGAGATGGTATCTCCCTGTGGTGTTGATTTGCATTTCTGTGATGGTTGGTGATATGGAACGGGTGGCAATTTGTTCACCTCCTTTTGAGAGCTGTCTGAGAGTACTACTGCCCGTTTTTTTTTTTGTTTTTTTTTTTAACAGACAGGTTATTTGTTTCTTTATTCATTGATTGGTCCATTGCTACTGAGATTGGAGAGCCTTATATGTGACATTAGCTGCTTGTCAGATGTGCGCTTTGCAAGTCTTTGTCCTACCCGGAAGCTGCCTTTCTGCTGTGTTGACTGTTTCCTTTGCAGCTCAGAGGCTTGGGACTTAACACAACCCCTTTGGTCTACTTTGCTTTGTTTCTTGTTTTTAGAATCTAGTTCAAAAAAGGCCTATCTGTTGTGGAATATTTGTGTACACTGCAAAAATGAGTCTCTGTCTAAGGCACCTTCTGATTGGTTTAAGAAAGAGCTGAATAGCCAATAGCTAGGCAAGACAGGATAGGCAGGATTTCTGGGGACAGAGAAAAGGAGGAGGAATCCAGGTGCACGATTTCACCAGCGACTCAGAGCAAGTCTGACTTGCCATGCTGAAGAGGGATCACCAAGTTACATGGCAGAATAATAAAAAACATGGATTAATTAAGTTATAAAAGTTAGTTGGAAAGAAGCCGAAACTAAAGACCAAGCTTTCATAATTAATCAGTCTCCATGTCGTTATTTGGGAGTTGGTGATCCAAAGTTAATAAGACAAAAAACTTGCTACACTAACCCATTCTGAACCCTTCTCTGTTTTCTTCCTGTGGTTTCATAGTTTCAGGCGTAACATTTTAGTCTTTACTATTTTGCGTTTATATTTGTAACTAGTGCACAGCAGGGGTCTAGCTTCATTCCTCTGCATGTAGATGTGTACATTACCCCACACCATTTATTAAAAGATGTGTTTTCTCCACTGCCTGGGACACCTTTCTTCATATTCTCTGGTTGTAAGTCTGAGTTTGCTCCTGGCTTCTCCCTTCTACCCACTGGTCCCCATGTAGGTTTTCTGCCCACAGCATCTGTCTTGGTTAGCTTTGTAGTCCAATGGTTTAGTGCCATCTACTTTGTTCATTTTACTCAAGATTGCTTTGGTAAAGACGGTGAAGGTCAGAGGGGCCAGGGCATCTGTTCTGAGAAAAACTCCTGTGAAGAAATAGAGGATGTGGTGGGGAGGGGGGTAGGAAGAAGGTGCTGATCTGGGAGGACTGGGGGGGGGGTGTTGATCAAGAGACAGTGTTTGAAATTCTCAAAGGAATACACAGGTTAGGAACTTTGTTGTTGCTGTTCTCTGAAGAGCGGTGTTAGCATCTCGATCAGGACTGCACCCAGTCTTGGATTCCTTGGATCACACAGACATTTTCACAGTATTGATTTCATTTTTTCTTTGTCTGTTTATTTAATCAATATTTACAGTTTAATGGTAGAGTCTTCTCACCTCTTTGGCTGACTTCATTTCTAGCCACTTTACTATTATTTGTTTGTAGTACTGTGAAAGGGATTGCTTGTTTTGGTTTTTTGGTAATTTAGTTATTTCACAACTATGGAATAGCAGTCTTACTGATTTTTATGTTTATTTTGTATCCTGTAAATTCGCTGAATTAATCTATTAGTTTTTTGCTAGAGTTTTTGTTCTTTTTTAAAATCTATACCTGGTCATGTCACCAGCAGATAGTGACAGTCTGACTTGCTGTTTTCCAATATGGATGCCCCTTTTTCTGTCCCTTGCCTAATGAATTGAGCTAAGACTGTTAGTACTGCTGTCATATTCCATAAAGCGAAAGTTTTCATCTTTCCTCCATTCGCTACAGTGTCAGCTTCTGGCTTGTTAGTAGGTAGCCTTTGCCATGTGAGGCACGATGCATTTCTTCCTCTTTTTCTTTTTTAATCTTTGTTTTATTTATTTTTTCACTTATTTTTTTTTAAAAAAGAAAACAAACTACCTTTTTCATTTTACACACCAATCCCAGTTCCCACACCTGCCCATCCTCCCGTTTCCTCCACCTTCCCCCCACCCCTACCCCATTCACTGCCCAGAGAGGGCAATGCACATTGCTCCAATGAAAGACAAAGGCCCTCCCCACTATATCCAGGCTGAGCAAGGTAATCCGTCCAAAGAGAATGGGTTTCTAAAGGCCAGTACATGCAGTAGGGACAAATCCTGGTGCCTCTGCTAGTGGCCCCACAATCTGCCCCAGCCATACAACTGTCAGCCACATTCAGAGGGTCTAGCTTGGTCCTATGCTGGTTCCTTTCCTGTCCCACCGGAGTTGGTGAGCTCCCAGTAGCTCAGGTAAGCTGTTTCAGTGGGTGTCCCCCATGGTCTTGACCTCTTTACTCATACTCTCACTCCTCCCACTCTTCAAGTGGACTTTACAGCCTGACACAATGCATTTCTATCTAACTGATATCAAGTTGTGTGTGTGTGTGTGTCTTTTTTTTTTATCATGATGAGATCTTGAATTTTATCACCTGCACTTTCTGCATCTATTGAGATGAACGTATGTTTTGTTGTTGGTCTAGTATAATGTGTTTATTGATTTGTGAATGGCAAACTATCCTTGTGTCCCCAGAATGACTCTTACTTGATCGTGTGAGCAACCTTTCTTAGTTTGTGTTTGTATTCAATTGCAGGGATTTTGTTAAGAGTTTATAAACTACCAGCCGGGTGTGGTGGCACATAACTTTAATTCCAGCACTCAGGAGGTAGAGGCAGGAGGTTCCCTGAGTTAGAGACCTTTCTGGTCTACAGAGTGAGTTCCATCCAGGACAACCAGGGCTACACAGAGAAATCCTGTCTGGAAAAACAAACCAAACCACCACCACCAACAACACCAAAAAGAACTTGTATGCCTATTTTCATCTAGGATATTGGCCTGCATCTTTCACTCCTGCTTACATTTCTACTTGTACAGTTCAGTACAGTAAATACATGTACACTGTTGGACAACCATCTACCCCATTTCCCAGAGCAAACTTGGCTATTGCATACTAACATTCCAAAGCTCCTTTCCCTTAGCCTCTTGCAATCACCATTTTGTGGCTCTGTGAGTCCAGCTTTCACATATAAACAGAATCATACTGTATTTACCCTTTTGTGATTGACTTACTACTGTGTTCATGACATCCTCACAGTTCACCTCTGTGTGGTGTGTGTCAGCATCTTTTCTTTGGAAAGGTGAATAGCTTATTTGGTTTTTTGATGTATGCACTTTGTCTGTCATTGATGTGTTGGACATTTGCATAGTCTCTACCTTTTGGTTACTATGAATAGTGTTGCTATGGACACACAATACTAATACTTCTTTGAGTCCATTTTCTGTTCCAGAAGTGTCACTGCTGTTGTCAAGACTAACTTTTCCAGAAGGTTCCACACTGCTCCCCAGAACCTATACCAGCTAACATCCTGCCATCTTATACCTGTTGTGGTTCTGGCACTTTAAGAGAAAAGTCACACCCAGTTCCTCCCCCATCCGCTGAGGCAGGCTGATCCTCAGCTTCCGGCCTGAGAGCTCTCTCTTTCCTGTCTTACCCTTGGAGGGGCAGGTTCTGTCTCTCTCTCCCCACTTCCCCCCCCACTTCTGTCTGTCTCTCCTCTGTCTCCTCTTTCTCCCTCTCTCTCTCTGTCTCTCTTCTTCTCCCCTTCCCCATTTCCCCTCCATAACCCTAATAAACGTTTAAGTTTACTCTACATGGCGTGCCTATCCATGTCTCTGGCTCCTGCCTGCCCGCCACATGTCTCCCTGCCTGGAACCAGCCACTGCTCGGGGACTGGCAGCCATCTCTGCCTGGGACTAGCTGCTCTCAGGGCCCGCTGCCTGCCGCCACATGGCCTGCTACCACTGCTTGGGAACCTACAGCGTCTCTGCTGCCTACTGCTGCCGGGGCTCCTGCAGCATTTTTAATTTTTTATAACAATACCTAAGGACCTGCATTTCTCTACATTCTCACCAAAGCTAAATATCTTGTTTATTTTTCTCAAGAAATAATATGCATCCTGATAGCTGTGAGGTAGTACCGCAGGGTGGCTTCTTTAGTGACGGGGACATCTTCTCACATACATATGGGTTGTGATGGATTCTATGCCACAGATGGTACAATTTGAGGATTACAGTGAACTTCAAATGTCCTGATTACTTGGTTCAAGAAATCTTACAGATTTCTTTCCCCCAGCTGTTTCAGGGGTAAATCAGCCATGCTTTCTTGTGGCATGTAGATGAGCTACACAAACCATGCACACCGCAGGAAGAACTGCAGCTTTTGCCTCATTTTCCTCACCCATAAAACCGAGGCACAATCCTGCCTCACTGAGTTGCTTCAAGGATGAAGTGAGGCAATGCATTTCAAACGCTTAGCGGATACAGATGCTCCTTCATTGCGATGGGCTTGCTGCTTGGGAGAGCCTTTGAAAATGGAAAATATGAGTAGGAAGTGCATGCAGTATACCTAGCTCATTGAACCTGAGTGATCAGCAGCACGGTGCACCATGGAGCATAAAGATCGATTAGAGTTCAAAGCACAGTTCCTGCAGAATGGCTGAGAAATCTTTCCGTTGTACATTAGCGCTCATCTGAATACAAGGCGTGCTCACTGTTATTTGTTCTTAGGGTGGCTGGGTGGGTGGGGTGAGCATCACGTGATGCTTCCATCAAGAGACCAGACTGGGCAGGGTCTTGAGAGACAGAGGAAGGAGCAGAAAGAGGATGCTGAGGATAAGAGGCCATTTGGTGTAGGCGTGAGCTATGCTTATGTACCTGGTGATCTTGCTTGTGGTGTGGAGACAGGGGAGGTAATGTCATGGGGGAAGGCGTAGTTACATGGAGAAGTGTGGGCTTCTGAGGGCAGTGTGGGACCACCGAATGTCCAGTGCTGGGAATGCTGGGATCAAAGGCAGCTGGTGCTCATTGTTCTTCCCAGACAGGCATGCCCCTTGGGCCATAATATCAGTACTCCATCCCTCAGACTTTGATCTTGACCATTACCAGTGTTTACCTTTTGGGGAGTACCTTGGATATTTACAAAGTGCCAAGCAATCAGTTTCATTAGCTGAGCGATAAGATTAATTAGACGTGTGGAGGCGAGTAAGACCTGGACTTGGCCTTGAAAACTCAGGTGCAAAAGCGAGCTATTTTGGGGTGACTGGGGTGGGTGGTGACTTTCCTCTGAGTCTCTCACAGTCTGTGGCTTCCTCTACCTGGAAATTGTGGAACACTACAGAAGATTCCCGTAGGGGAGACTCCCCCACAGGAGAGCCCTGGAGCCTGCCTTAGAGGGTTGGCAGTGTGTCTTCTACAATACATGGGGAAAGCCCTGGCATAGCAAGCAAGCCTGGTCTGAGGGAAGGCAGGACCACCTTCTACCCTACGTTAGCATACGTGAATGATATACGAGCAATGCAAGTTCCTCAGTACTCTCTGTTCCTTAGCCATGACTTGTTCTCTCAGAACCAGCGTTTAGTGACACTTGGAAATGGAAATATCACTGAGTTCCTAGATGTATTGCTTGCATTTATTTATTTAGCACAAGTGCTTGTGTGTGTGTGTGTCTGTGTGTGTGCATATGTGCAGAGGAGAGAAGCATGTGTAGATCAGGATGTCTTCTTCAGTTGCTTCTCCACCTTACTTACATTTGAGACAGGGTCTCTTGCTGGACCTGGACATTCCACTTCAGCCAGGCTGACCAGCCTGTGAGCCCCTGGGATCTGTCTGTTTCTGATCTCTCCCCTCCACAGGCTCTGGGGTTGCCGGCATGTGCCACCACACCTAACTTTAGATGAGACTGCTAGGGATTGGGCTTAACTCTTCATGTTCAAACAGCAAGCATTTTTACCACCGAGCCATCTCCACAAACCCGGGTTTGCTTTTCTAAGCTTTCCTCTTCTTGCTAAGTGAAGGACTCTCTCAGGCCCGTGCATGGCAAACACGGCACTCAGGGGTTTTGCCTTTTATCTTTCTCCCTCTTGCTAAAACCCACTAGATTACATTCCTAAAGCTAGCCCCAAGGTCCATTCTTATCTGGCCACTGATTCATTCCTGAGACAAAATACCAAGGTCCAACAATCGAAATTCATTATTTAGCTAATATATCCAATCAGGATTTACCAGCTCACCCTAGCAAGACTCCTCCTTTTTCTCCTTAAAAACCCACTCCCCCAGAAGACACCTGTTTGCTTGCTTGCTCTGGGGTAATACATCTTCTCTGTGCTAAAAATTTGGTGTCTGGGTATGTACTGTATCAGCTCCAAGGAGCTGACCCCCTTACACTAAGACATCTAATTCAGCTTATATGCTTACTTTTTTTTTTTTTTGGTTTTTCGAGACAGGGTTTCTCTGTGGCTTTGGAGCCAGTCCTGGAACTAGCTTTTGTAGAACAGGCTGGCCTCGAACTCACAGAGATCCACCTGCCTCTGCCTCCCAAGTGCTGGGATTAAAGGCGCGCGCCACCACCGCCCGGCCTTACATTATTTTTTTATGTGTGTAGGGGCTGGAGATGTGGCCCAGAAGTTAAGAGCACTGGCAGCTCTTCCAGAGAACCTAGATTTGATTCTCAGCGTCTACACTGCAGTTCGCAAACATCTGGAACGCCAGTCCCAGGGACCCTGACACCTTCTTTGGGCCTCAGACAAAAATGCAGACAAAACACTCACATTCAAAAAATAAACAAAAGGGGAAAGTTTTTAATTTATGTGTGTGTGTGTGTGTATGATGTGTGTGTGTGTGTGTGTGTGTGTGTGTGTGAGGGGGGGGCATGGGTGTGCCCTGGTGCCTGTGTGGAGGCCAGAGGACAACTTGGTGGAGTCAGTTTTCTCCTTCCACTTCCAAGGTTCAAACTCAGGCCACCAAGCTTTCCTGGCAAGCACTTTACCTGCGGAGACTTCTCACTGACCCCTCAATTTATGTTTTCTATAATTCTATACTTAAGTTGGTAGAAAACCCATTCTAAGTAAACAAATGTTTAAAATTAAAGCATCACCGCGATGACTAACCCATTTGTTAACGACCGTTGCTCGGGAGAGCTCTGAAGTGCTCAGATCCGCAGACTGTGCTCAAAGAGCCACGCGTGGGCCAAAGGACTTCCAAGTGTCATCCACTCAAGGGTCCTTTCTACAAAATGGGGCCCTTCGGGAATGTGCCTTACACTCTAGTACCTGTCACTCAGCAAGACAGAAACCACTGTAGGTGTTTCTTGCAGAAGGGGATTTAATAAGAACAATTAATTGCTTCTTTAAAAAAATATTAAAAGGGCCAAAGGAGAAAAGCTCAGGGGGGTGGCCACCATTGCTCAGGTTGGCCACCGCAGTCTAACTGCGAGACCTACTTTCCATAGCGCAACACAAATGCACACAATGGCACCTTTGGAGGGTCTTTGTCTCACAATGTTACATTAAGGCATTTAATAAAAATCTTTCAGGTCCTTTGCGTATATATTATGCCTCCAGTTTTGTGCTTTTATTTGTGGAATACCTGTGTTGTGAGAACATGTGTGTCTCTGCCTCTGTGGATTTCTTGAGCTTTTTCTTTGACTCTTTTTCTTGTTTAGTGGTTTTGCCTATTCTGATTTTTTTTCGTTTTGTTGTTGTTTTATCTTATTTTATTATATTATTATCCCTTAGAGGTCTCTTTGTGTTTTAAGGAGAGACAGAAAAGCTGTGGATCCAGATGGGAGGGTAGGTGGAAAGGAACCGGGCAGAAGTGGGGAAACCATAATCAAAATATATTGTATGAAAAAAGTCTAATTTCAACAAAAGACAAAAAAGAGTCATAGGAAATTGTTGTTCATGGCCACAGTGCCAGGCTGGTAAATAGTGAGAGGAAGCTTAACTTTGCTGTGAAACATCACATCTGCTGAAGCCCGAAGATCCCGACCTCACACAGGGCATGTAATTGGCAGACTGTGTTCTTTATCAAGAACTATGGAGGGGGGAGGAGGGAGGAGGAAAAAGGGAGGGGAGGAGGGATTCTGGGACATGACGTGTGGACCAGGTTTATAGCCCTGAGAAATGGGAAGATGATTGGAACATGAAAGAAGGTAAACGTGGTTGCAAAATAACAGCCAAAAGAAACATGGACTAATAATCCCATTTCCCACATGAAGACACGGAGGGAGGCATGGAACCAAGTAGCTTGCAGGAACCAGTGTGGAATTCAAAAGTCAGTGTGTCTTCCCGCAGACCCGCGGTTTATTCACACTTATCCTGGGAGTACCTGTCATGTGGCACATCACCCCTAAACCTAATCAACTTCCTTGCCTTTGACTAATGCTTCTCAGCTCACAGATTTTTAAAAAGATTGGTTGGCCCCTTCTTATTTGGTGGTGTTTCAAAACTTACTGTCCTTTTCAGCTCCTCTCAAAAAGTATAATCTGACCAGCAGGCAAGCAGAGGACAAAAGAGGCAAGAGGCAGAGCCCCTCCCCAATTCCTACTGGCACCTCATCTCCACAGCTGTGATCTCTACTGGACAACCCATGGCTCTAGATCCTGTCTACACTGGCTTCTGGTGACAGTGTTCTTCCCCTTGTTCCCTCGGCCCTAGGTCTCCTGACAGTTTCCCACTCTTGCTGGTATCTGGGTTTCATCATTCCTAATTTTAGTAACACTCCCAACTTTCATCATTAATTTTATCCCCACTGAGTGCATCTTAGTTATCAACTGCTGATGTTTCCAAGAGATGTCAGAATCCCTCACAAAGATGAGTTAGTTATTTACTCCAGTAAGGGGAAGCGTCACATTGATGAGGACATGATGGTGTCTCAGAAGAGAATAATGCAGAGTTTGGAGTCAGAGTTCAAGTGGTTTGAGATGGGTCGATCAGATAAAGTCTCTGATTAGATGGGCACCATTTATGAGAAAATTGTTTAAGGTTGGGGGAAATAACAAAGAGGGAAGATTTTTCAAATAAGATCTGATGAATAGTTAGTTGATAGGGGAGCATGTTTGCCCAGGGGAGTCATCTCTGTCCTAAGAAAACAGAACTAACAGGATATGTATGTTTGTGCATGGGTACATGCAGGGATGCGTGGGTGTGGATGGCAGGAGGATGGAGACTGAGCGATCTTGAAGAAATAGGTTCACACTGTTACAGAGGTTGTTGAGTCTAATAGTTGTAGCTAGCCTAGGAAGAGCTAAGGTGGACGCTCCAGGCTGGAGGCAGCCTCCTGCAGAGCTTCTGTTCCTCAGAGAGATTACCCTTTTCCTGAAGGCTTCAGCTGATGGCATGAGGCCCACCTACATTACAGATCTCTTTTTCTAGGACACCATAGGTTAAATGTTAATCTCATTTAAGAAAAACCTGTATACCAACATGCATAGGTGTAGTAAGAGGGACGGCTGTGTCCCTGCCACCGAGAAGCGGGGCCGGTTTCCAGGCACCCAGCTCCCAGCCGCAGACCTGCTTTTGGCCCTGGCTAGTTTATACCCAGAATAATTACACACAAACTGTATTCACTTAATACACTGCCTGGCCCATTATCTCTAGCCTCTTAATAGCTAACTCTTACATTCTGCTTTAACCCATATTTAGTAATCTGTGTATCACCATGTGGTCGTGGCTTACAGGGAAGATTCTAACCAAATTCCATCTTGGGCTGGAGAAACATGGCATCTGGCACACTTCCCTTCTCCCCAGCCTTCTGTTCCGTCTACTCTGTCCACCTAAGGGCTGCCCTATCCTACAGGCCAAGGCAGTTTCTTTATTCAACCAATGAAAGCAACAGAAATATAGAAGGACCCTCCTACACCACATAGGTGTTTGAACAAATTACCTATGCACCAGGACTTAGCCATGAACGAGGAGAAAATATTTGCAAAGTATATATCAGATAAAGGACATATCTAGAGTATAAAGAACACTCAACAATAAGAAAAATTACAATAAAGATGTGACCAGACACGTCACAAAGATGAACAGGGGCACTTCACAAAACAGGATCAGCATGGAAGCACATGAAAAAGGAGTTCTCAACAATGCTAGTCGCCAAAGAAGTACAAAATAAAACCACAATGAGGTGATATCACACACCTATTAGAGCAGCAATATTTAACAGCTTGATCTTGTCAAGTGTTGATAAGGATGATGGAGGAACTGGAATTCTCTGTCTGCAGACGGGAGCATAAAATGGTACAACCACTTTGGAAAAGAGTTTGCAGATTGCTTAGAAGTTGGTGTCTTTGTTTCTTTGCTGGTTGCTTTGATAAAATACTCTGGGAAAAGCAACTTAGGGTGGGGCTATTTCAACTTTCAGTTCCAGGTGACAGCTGTTCACATCACATCCATATAAGCAAACAGAGACCATCGAATGGATTGTGCCTGCTCTCAGCTGGCTTTCTTCACTCTCACACGGTCCAGGATCTAGGGAATGGTGCCACCCTGTCTGGGCAGGTATTCTTAATATAATCAATACAACCCTCTATAGGCATGCTCAGAGGTCCTGTTCCTGGGTGGTTTTAGATTTCCTCAAAGTGACAATTAATACTAACTTTCACGCTTGGACACATACCATATGGTCCAGCTACTTTAAGTCTTATACATTTAATCAAAATAAAAGGAGATATATGGTCCTAAGGCAATCTGTGATTGTTTGTAGTCATCTTTTTGGCAACAAGGCTTTTAAAACCTTTTCTGCTTGTGACCCTTTCTTGCCTGAGAAATTTTTATATGACCCTGGGTATATAGATATATAGGAATGGCATACAAATTAAAATTTTACTGATAGTAAATTGTCAATTTAATTTAAGGCTTGGAGGATGGGTCTGTCAGTAAAGGGTTTATCTTGCATGAAGGCCTAAGTTTCATCCTCAAAAACCACGCACAAATGCTGGGCATGCCCACCCCTTGCTGGACACTGCAGCAGGAGAGCCAGCCCCACTCCCTCATGGGAGAGAACATCCCACTTGCACTCAGGAGAGAGGGCCCCACCCCTCACCACAGGCATGGGAAAGCTGGCCCCCTTGGCATGAGTCTAGGGGAAGTGGCTCAACCCGTTGCCTGAGGGGATTAGTCACAGTGGCCCAGATTGACCAGCTCAGCTAACACCCAGGCCAACATCCTGGGCTTTGGGTTGACCCACCCTAACATCTACCCTATCTGTGACCTGCTCAAGCATGTGAAGAGACTGTGCTGTAGCTACAGGATTTCCATGACCCCAGCATCATCAAGATATCCAAGAGGAGTTTTGGTGAGGGTCCAGTGATGATGGTGTGCCAGAGGCCTTGAACTAGACTCATTATAATGAACATTTGTAGGTGGGGCTGACTGGACAAAAGGCACAGTGTGTGACACACCTCAACCCCCAGTGCCACTAGAGTGACTGAAGAGGCAGCGAAGATGGTTGGGTGAGGTGGGTTTTTTTGTTTGTTTTGTTTCTAATTAATTTTGGGGGGTGTTTTGGAGAGGATATTGCAGGGAGGAATGGATATGGAGGGACTGGGAGGTAAGTGGGATTGGGGTGTATGATGTGAAATCTTCATAGAATCAATAAAGAATTATGTTATATATATAAAAAAAATGCTGGGCATGGTGATGCAAACTTGTAATCCCCACACCAAGGAGATGGAGACAGGAGGACCCAACTTGGCCTGAGCTCCAGGACAATGAGTTCTTGTCTCAAAAGAAAGAGATAACATTCCTGGGGTTGTCTTCTGACCTCCACATGCACCTGCTCACATGTGTACATGTGTTTGCATGCATGCACCCACCTGCATACACACAAACACAAAGGCACTAAAAGTGAATTTTAAAGCATTTGGTTTTCACAGAACTTTACCATTATATCAAAAATGAAAGCAAATTTGCACAAGATTGATATAATTGTTTATTTTTACATGAAGATTTATACTCTGTTTTGTGTTGGCTATCTACTTCTGATTGTTGGCAGACGTTTCTTTTCTGCCCACTAGTTCCCAAATAATTGACATGGAAACTTAATATTACTTATAGATGATCAGCCAGTAGCTCAGGCTTATTACTAGCTAACTCTTATATTAAATTAACTCCTATTTCTTATCTGTGCTTTGCCATGTGACTTGGTACCTTTTCTTAGTACAGCATGCCCATCTAGCTTACTCTCTGTCTGGCAACTCCTCTGACTCTGCCTTTCATCTTCCTAGAATTCTCTCTGTGTCTAGCTGTCCCACCTATACCTCCTTCCTGGCTACCAGCCAATCAGCTTTTTATTAATAAAGAGAGTAACACATTTTCACAGTACACAAGATTATTCCACGGCAGCTGGATGTGGAATCTGCCTTTAAATATGGTTTGTATACCTAGTGAGACTCGGTTAGAGAAAACGAATTTTTCCACTGCAAGTGGTTACCAATTGGAGGTAGTTCTTGGTTAGGGTTGGGGGTTTGTGTCCACTTCCTCTCTCATTGCTGAGGCTGTATCTGGCATCTGTGCAGGCCTTGTGCATGCTGCCACAGTCTATGTGAGTTTATGTGTGACAGTTCTACTGTGTCTGGAATATGTTGCTTCCTTGGTGCTTTCTCTGGCTCTTACAATCAATCTTTCTGCTTCTTCTCCATAGCTTTCTCAGTCCTGAGGAGTGGGGTTTGATGACGACATCCCTCTTAGGACTGAGTATTCCAAGGTCTCTCACTCTCTGCACACTGTCTAGCTGTGGGTCTCTGTATTTGTTCTCATCTGCTGCAGATGGAGGCTTCTCTGATGATGGCTAAGTGAGACACCAGTCTATTGGTAGAGCAGAATGTCATTGGAGGTCATTTTATTGTTGTGTTTCTTTAGCAAAACAATATTAAAAATATTTTTATTAGCTTATGTGGTGGTTGGAATAGGTATGGCCTCCATAGACACATGTTTTTGAATGCTTGGCTCACTGGGAGTGGCACTATTAAGAGATATGGACTTGTTGGAGTAGGTGTGGCCTTTTCAAAGGATGTGTGTCACTGTGGAGGCAGGCTTGGAGGTTTCCTATGTTCCAGCCATGCCCAGGGTGGCACGCAGTCTCCTGCTGCCTGTGGATCAAAATGTAGAACTCTCAGCTCCTTCTCCAGCCCCATGACTGCCTGCATGCCCCATGTTTCCCACCATGACAATAATGGACCAAACTTCTGAAACTGTAAGCCAGTCCCAATTAAATGTTTCCTTTATACGAGTTGCCATGGTCATGGTGTCTCTTCACAGCAACAGAAACCCTGACTAAACAGCTTGTTTTACCAGAGCGCAGGTTTTCTTGTGACGTTGGTAGATGTGTATATCACACAGTTTGATTATAGTCACTACCCCAATTTTCCTCTCTTGTCTCCCCCCTCATTTTCTTTCATCACCTTTCACATTCCAGAAACTCTCTATATTAAAGTTCATGTCTTCTCTTATATTCTAGATCCAAATATGAGAAAAAAGCATCAATAACACATAAACTTCACATTTTACTCAACATAATGATTTCCAGATAATTTTTTTTACACAGAACATGATTTCCTTCTTTGTAGCTAAATAATATTCCACTGTGTGTATGAGAAAAAGCACACATATACATATACATTCTGAATGGCATTTAAAATGTTAATTTCGGATTGTTTGCTGTTAGTATATAAAAATACAATAAAGTTTTGTCTGTTTGTCTTGTATTCTACACTTTTGTTGAATTTAGTCATTGATTCTACCACAGAGAGGGAGAGGGATGGTTAGAGGGAGAGGGAGAAAAAGAGAGGCAGAGAGGGAAAGGATGGTAACCAGAGACTTGTGTGTGCTGAGCAAACACTGTGTCCCTGGACTATGGCCCTGATCTCCTAGAGGTTTTGTTTTGGTTTTGTGTTTTCCATTTTCTACAATCAGATAATCATATCTTTTATGACTAAAAATGGTTTTATTTAGTGCATTTTACTAGGCCAATTTTTTCCCTTTTCTTTCTTTTTTATCTAATTGCATGTGTCAGAGTTCCAGTAGAATGTTGGATAGAAGTCAGGGCATATTCTATCATGCTCTGGATCTTAGGGATGTATTGAGTGTTTCAGAATTATGATGTTTTAATTCAGTATATAGTTGTTTGTAGATGTCCTTTATATGGCTGAGAAGTTTCCCTCTGTTCCTAGTTCACTGAGAGTTCACTTAATTTATTTATTGATGTTTGGAGGCAGTCCAAGTATAGTATAGTCCAAGGTGATCATGAACTTGCAGAATGCTTCTGTTCCTGTCTTCTGTGCCACCACATCTAGAAAGAGTTTCATTTTCAGTAAGGAATAGATACTTGATTTTTGTCAAGTGCTGTTTCTTACACATACTGACATGATCACATGACTTTCATTTTTAACTTTTCTGTTATAAACTGTACTGATTTAATTATATTTTAAAATTTAAATGTATTCATTTATTTTGTACATGTGTTTGTGTGTATATGTGTGTATGCATGCACACCTGGCATGCATGCTGTGGAGTCAGCTCTTTCTCTCCACCATGTGGGGATCAAACTCAGGTCATTAGGGTTAGCAGCAATCCCTCTTACTCATGGAGCCATCTTGCTGGCCCCTGATTTAATTGTGAGTGAGTCAAACCCATACTCCTGGTATAAACCTCTTTTGGTTGTGATAGAATATTCTTTTAGTGTAGTATTGGATTGAATTGCAGGATAATGCTAAAATCAGATGAGTTGTGAAGCCTTCTTTTGATCTGGGATTCCCCTCTGTATGCTGTGAATACCATTAGTGAATAAAGAAACTGCCTTGGCCTGTTGATAGGGCAGAATTTAGCTAGGTGGGAAAACTAAACTGAATACTGGGAGAGAGAAGGAGGAGTCAGGAGGAGCCATGTAGCCCTGCCAGAGACAGATGCTGGAACTTTACCAGTAAGCCACAGCCTCGTGGCGATACACGGATTAATGGAGATGGGTTAATTTAAGATATAAGTTAGCTAGAAATATACTTAAGCCATTGGCCAAGCAGTATTTCAAATAATATAGTTTCTGTGTGATTATTTTGAGTCTGAGCTGCTTGGTGGCTGGGAAATGAACTAGCAGCCTATATAACAAACTGGCACTCCAACATGTGCTAGCTAAATTCACATAAAACCTGAGAGT
>JAQHUG010000128.1:1855673-1894614 GCA_028555095.1 Dicrostonyx torquatus | reverse complement strand
ACTTTCAGGTCATTTCAGTCATAGACTGTCTTATTTCTTTCCACTGTTTATGTTTTCATAGAGTTCTCTAATGGATTTATTAATTTCCTCTTTAAGGATCTCTATTATATTCATGGAGTCTATTTTAGGGTTTTACTCTTGTGCTTCAGCTGTGTTGATGCACAGGGTCTGTGTGGGGCTGCTGTGCGCTAGTGTAGTGTAGACATGTTGTCCTGGCTCTTATCATTTTTTACACATCTGGGTTTAGGAAGATTTAATTCTAGGTGCTGATATCTGGTCTTCTTTTTGTTGGGTGAGTGTTTTTTATCCCTTGGTTTCTGTTGCCCTTTCTGGTTCTTATGATAATGTGAAGGCTGTGTGTTTCCTGGTAGGAAGTTCTCGGATCCTGATAGACATGGCCACTGGGGGTTCCAGGTAAGATGTGGTTCTAGGTATCGGGAGTTGACACTTAGATGAGGATTGGCTATGTGGTGGCAGGCTCAGTGGATCTTCGGGAGGGAAGAAAGCAGGGTGTTTTAATAGGATCTACTTAATTCCCTGGGAACTGAAGCAAAGAATGGGGAGAGGCTGGAGCAGGTCCCCTACAGAGCTGGGGATGAGACTGGGGAACTTTACTTGGAGGAACAGAGTGAGGTGAAGACCCAAAGTTTGGCTACCTGCTTTGCTGGCTGGAATGGCTGTGGGTTAGCAGGGAGTCCTGATGGAATTGGGATAGAGCAATGACTGGGGGTAAGGATGTTTGGAACCCACTGGAAAAGATGGGAGGGAGGCTGCAGTGGGTGACCTGCTATAGGTCTTCGGTATTATAAGGCTGGGGATTGGTTTGGGAGGCCCTGAGGAACAGCTGAAAATCTGCAGTTAGCCCGCCTGCTTCTCTAGCCAGAGGCCACAAGTTTATTTTAAAAGTTTTTTCTTTGTATTTCTTTCTAACATTTGGACACTTCTATTTTCTAAAAGATTTTCTTGTCTTTGTCACTGCACGCTCTGGGTGGGCTCTGTGTTTATGGTCTTAGTGGTCAGGAGGCTTTTCCTGCTCCTCCGTTCCCTTTTCATTAAATTCTATTCTTTCATATTTCACTGAATATATTAATTATCACATTAAAAAGCATTCTTCAGTTTTTGTTTGTTTATTTTGTGTGTGTGTGTTGTGTGTCCTCTGGGTCCCTTTGTCAGCCCAGCCTTTAGGGCCCCAGTGCTTGGACTTCTAGTGTTTGAACATCCTCTCATCCGCAAGAGTGAGAAGGTAGGAACCCGACTTGACATTCTGGAAACAGAACAATGTGGAATAACAAGGTGGTAACCAGCCTTCTTTTGAGACCCTAGACATCAGTTTAACAGACTCTTCCCCCGGGAGTGTAGTCTTATTCCTTGTTGCTGGTGGTCTGAGTCCAGTCCAGAGTTCTGTGTGCTTTCATTTCATGATCCTGACTCATCATGTGTCTGGCCTCCCCAGCCCTCTTAGAGCTCTGGTGTCCTCTGCTTTGAGTGTTCTCTATTCAAACTGCTTCAGAATAAGATTCTGATTTTTCTAGAACTCTATGTAGGGAAAGCCTGTCATCTGGAAGTGCAGGGTAGAGATGCGATTTGAGCTTCATATCACACCCTCCATCTACCTGTCCTGGCATCCAGCGTCTCCAAGTTTAGGATCTCTGAGCTTCCGTGCAGTGGTGACTCTCCTACAGACCTGGGGTTGTAACCCCGAGCTTCCCTGCCAGTCCGTTGACTCTTTCTTAACTCCACAGCCTTTGCTGCAGACATTGCTAGCTGTCTGAAACCTGTTCATTACAACCTTGCTATCCTATGGTGTACATGTGTGTTTGTGTTTGCGTGGGGGCAGGTATGGGTGCTATTCCTCACACACAGTCCACCTTGCCCTTGAGACAGGGTCTCTCACTGGCCTTGATCTCACTAAGTGGGCTAACCTCGCTTGCCAGTGAGCCTCTAAGAGCTCCCTGACTCCAGCTCTGCAGTACAAGTGTGTGCTACTGCACCTGGCTTCTTCACGTGGACTCTGGAGATCCAAACTCAGGTCCTCAGGTTTGTGTGACAAATGCCTTAGCCACTGTGCCATCTCCCCAGCATTACGTTATTGTTTTATAGATGCTTAGGAGAATAGAGAATATGTATGCTCAGTTTCCACGCATCATCCCTTCGGTTTCCTTGAAAAACATTTATTTTATGTGTACAGGTGTGGTGTGCCTGAGTGCATCAGGGACGGGAAGGAAACTGTGGAGGTCAGAGGTCTCGGATTCCCTAGAACTGGAGTTACAGATGGTTGTGAGCCTCCATGGAGATGCTTGCCACTGCACCTAGGTCCTCTGTAAAAGCAGCCAGTACTCTTACAGTCTGGGCCATCTCTCCAGCCCTCTGCCCCATACTTTCCTTTTCCCCCTTATGAACTGAATTGTATCCCCGCAAACTCCATACACTAAGATTGTAACCTGCAGTACCTCAGAGCGACTCTCTTTGAATATGCAATGTTGATCTTAACGATGAGGTTATACTGAAATTGGGTGAGCTCCAACCAACATGGCTACCATCCTCATTCAGGGGAAATTTGGACACAGGATTGCACAGGAGGAATGTATACCGAGGTGGGTGTTAACGAGTCACAAATCACAGAAGAGGCAGGAAAAGAACCTTCCCCAGATCCCTCAGAAAACTTGGACCCTGACCAAATCTATGTCTTGGCTCCCTGCCTCCAGAATCATGACAACAATTATGTCTGCAAGCCCCCCAACTCTGTCACGGCAACTCCAGCAAACTGTGCTTTTTACAAACTGTGTGTTATGGAAGTGACTTCAGTTCTTTTTTTTTTTAAAAAAAATAGAGAGTAGATAAACAAAAATGCCACAGCTAACCAAGGCCTCCTAAGTGTGGCTTGTGAATTGCTGCTGGGTGCACCAGAGAAGCAAAGCTAAACCTTGTAACTAAGTCTCTAGAACTTACTCCCCATTGGACATGTTTTTAGTAGCAATCGTTGAAACTGTTGCCGTTGTTGCTGTAGCTAAGTATAAGCTGCACTTGAAGGTTTACTTCAGTATCCGAGTTAGAGAACTGTGTCAGTTTTCTAATGGGATCATTTCATTTGACAGACATTTGAACATCTGCGTCAGGTAGCACTGAGCTAGATTCTTGGCAATAGGAAAGGAAACTTGAGATAACTGTGAGTGAGGTGCTCCTCCCCTCCCTTCTTCTCCCCCTCCTCCCCTCTCTCCTCCTCTCCTCCACCCTTTTCCTCCTTTCCTCTGTCTTCCTCCCCTCCCTCTTACTCTCCTCCCTCCTCCTTCCTTCTATCCTCTTTCTCTCCCTCCTCCCCCTACTCCTCTTTCCCTTCTTCCTCCTCCTCCCCTCCCTCTTCCTTTCCTCTACCCTCCTCTCCTTCCTCATTTTCCTCCTCCTCCTCCTCTTCCTCCTCCACCTCCACCTCTCAGAATGCTAATAAGCAGCTTTGTCTTCTCCCTGGCCTTTTTAAGGACTCATCTTTGTCTTGGCCCTGGTTAGAGGTTTGAAGACGCCAACACTGTCGGTGGCTGTTTTCCCTGCTGACACACCCCCATGAAGGAGGGTTTATGTGCTTAAAGGCTGAGGGTCCTGCTAAACATTTCCAGAATTAATGATGTACTCACAACTTTTTTCATTGGTGTAAAAAAAATACCCAGCAGTGGCAACTGAAGGACGGTTTGCAGTTGGTCTTTGGCTCATAAGCTAAGGGAGGATACAGTCCATTATGATGGGGAGGGAAGGCAGAGGGCAGACCTGCAAGGCAGGTGGCTGCATTATGTTTGTAGGTGGGTAGTAGAGAGATGAACGCTGGCTGTCCTGATTTTTCCTATCTATTTGTTTGGAGACCCCGCCTCCCCCTCTCCCCCCCGCCCACGGGACAGTGCCACCCATATTCAGGGTGGGTCTTCCCTCCTCAGTTAAGCCTTGCTGGACACACCTTCACAGACATGTGTGTGAGTGAGCCCCATAGGCGACTTCAAATTCAGTTAAGCTGGCAGTGAAGATTAAGTATCACAGATGTCCCGTGCGACCTGATAATTTTGCCCAGGGGTCACTTCTGATTGAGCTCATCCCATAAGTTGGACACTGCCACTAGGCAAGTGACATCTGAAACATAGAGCTTCCTTACACAGAACCTAGCCAGATGAAAAGCCGACCTGTGCAGTGGCTTTCCTCTCTGGGGCAGCTGGCTTCCAGGAGGGTGATCGCCGGCAAGGGAAGAGCCAAGCAGGCCGGAAAGCGTTCTGAGCAGAGTACACATTCCAGCCCTTTGCAGACCTATGCAGCTGTGGTAATTTGCATAGATCGAAGCTATTTATGACTCTGCACATTTGCCCTGAAAGAACCATCTCATTTTTGGGTGGCAGCTGCCCACACTGTTCTGGCTGCTACTGGGGTTTTCCAGAAGGCCACCACGCTGCCACATCACCTCGGAATATCTTCCCCTGGTCCCTCCAGTGTGCTGAGGTTTCACTTCAGCTTGTCCAGTCATTTATCAACCCTGCGTGAAGCACCTCTGTGGGCCAGACCTTGTTGAAGGTTCTTGCAGTGTGAGGACATGTGTATTATAAGTTCCAAGGGTTTGCAGACTCTGGCGGAAGAGCACCATGCTTCAGATTCTCGGCCTCTGCTGTTGTCACTCCTGTCTCATTGCTCTGTTTTTAAATCAGGCTTTTGCCACCTTGTGGGCTTGAGTTTTATCTTCCTGTTAGCTGGCGAGCTTTACAGCATTACATCACGCAGTCAGGAAACACCCTGTGGTCTGGCTTCTGACCCAGAGGAGAGCCCTCCAAGGTCAGCAGTCACTTACACCTGTTCCACTCCCCCACAAAAGGGTGGTTGTGGTGGTGGCAGTGGTGGCGGTGGTGGCGGTGGGTGTCTCTCAAATACCTTCATGTGTCTGAAGGTAGTACCTGGTCTGGCTTTCCCAAGGTCTTCAGTATGACCTGTTCTGCTTTCTTCTAAGATCTTTCTAATATGGCTTCTTTCCCCAGCTCTCCCTTCTTCCTTTAGGCTCAGGAAACCCCAATTAATCCTTACTCTCCCTCTTTCTCCCAACCCAACAGATTCCAGGCCAGTGTGCTCTCTCCCACCTCTGGACCCATGGCTTGGCAGTGGGTGATATACTTTGTGCTCAGAAGTGTGGTTTTGTAAGATAGCTTCTTTTTCCTGGAAACCTCAGTGGCTAGGCCCTGTGCTCAGAGGCAGTAGGCAGCCCCTTTCTGTTGTGGCCCAGGAGCTAGGCCCTCTATTTCTTGTCCTCTCCAGCTCTCCATTATATGGCAGGAGGCTGAGTCCTGAGGGTGGAGCCCCCTATGATCCTGGGTCAGTTGGTTTGGGGACAGGTTTGGCTAGTGGAGAAGCTAAATGGGGGCTGTAGAGAGAGGAGAGAACCTCGGCCTTCTTATCTTCCTTTGATCTTGTCTTAACACCTATGGCAGCACCCATAGCTCTAGAGCCCAGGGCAAAGGCCTCTCTTGTCCAGCTTTCACAGTCTCTGGCTACACCCTCAAGTCTCCTGTCCCTTCACATCTGGATAGAACCTTCCCACTCCTGCTAATTTCTGGGTGGCCATCGACATCCCACAGTAGCAGCTTACACTGTCTTTGTTTCTTGATGGGACCAAGGCTGATTGACAGGACCCAGGACTGAACCATATAGTTGCCTTTTTAGCCTAACCTTGGATGAAGCAGTATCCAGCCACATCTCGGGTATTCTATAGGTTAGAAGTGAGATAATAGTATGTCTAGTTCATGCTCAAAACGAATTGGCCCAGGGTGTGGGCATCAGCAAGTGCTGATCATTGAAGGCCACCACAGAGATCACCCATCTTCCTTTCCTATTCCTCCCTCCTTCATCCCTCCCTCCTTCCTCCTTCCCTTCCTCCCTTCTTCCTTCCTTTCCTGCCTTCTTTCCTTTGTTCCATCTTTCTGGATTGCTTGACAGGAAACTGTTTTGATTTCAGATAGATTTCCTAGGGTCAATTACTTCTCTATGGGTCTTGAGTCCATTGTCTCTCTTGGCACCATCAGCAAGCTACCCATCTAGATATCTATGAGTTTGTCTGGGAACTAAGCATGTGCAAATCTCTCTCTAAATATATGGATGGCAAACTTGACATTCTATATTCTATATGTGCAAGTGAATTTTGAACCTAATCCATTAGTAAAGGCTTACTGAAGCACCCACAGTCACAAGCCATTACATGGACTATTAAATCAGCAAGGCTCATGTTCCTCCTGGTGGCTTTCATTTGGGGGTTGATACTAAAGAATGTGTTTTGTTTGTATTTCTGTCCCAGGTTTTTTACCGGGGATGAACTGGATCATGAAGGCAGAGACAGAAGAAGGCAGTATGATTTCCCCAAAGATTACCACCCCTTTTGGAAATAACTCTCAGGTCTTCCCTGCCCGCACCCCTCTCCGTGTTTTTCGATGTTACTTGAATTGCTTGATGTCAGCAGGAGATGCAACTTATGAGCCACTCCCCACCATGATGGCAATCTTCCTCCAAAATGCCACACTGACCTGTGGGGCACTACATTGCTTTACCTATTGAGAAGAGACAGAATGAAGCAGAGATTGCTTAGAACATCTTTCTCCCCAGAAATGGGAGCTGCTATTTTTTTTTTCTTCTGAGGAATGAATATTCTCTATTTCATGGCAATTTCTATGCCAGTCTTGGGAGGAAGAAGAACAAGAGAACAAGAGGGAATGAGACTTTGCGACTGCTGATTTCTTTATAGATAGATACAGGGACCAATGCACATTGTATTTGCCAGAAATATGCATACTACAGCTACCTGTCTATTACAAGAGTCACCCATGTGTCTGCCAAAATAAACACAGTTCAGCCCTGTGCTGTATCTTTAGACAACATGAAAAGATGCCAGTTTTTAAAACTGAATTTTAAATGTTATAATCACACTCTGACCAGTCCCTCCTGTCCTCCTCGGTAAGGACTTCTTTTCAAGTAGCCATCCTGAGCAGGAAGGGCTTGGACATGCCTTTACTGTCTTCTAAGGTAGATCAAGGGAGAGAGAGGGGTTCCAGAAAGAGACTGTGGAGCTTAAAAAGTGAGCCCGCACCCCAGAGCAATTCACAGTGATCAGAGTAGGAATTTCCGTGGTAATTTTGCATATATGGCTTTCATGCCTAATTTTCAGTTCATCTGCACATGCGCTCCATATGTTCACCCAGAGCGTTTAGCTTCCAGCTGCAACACGCTCAGAAACGACCGGTGACATTTTCACATTTGCAAACGGAAAGTACCAGCGCCTATGCCGGTGCGTCCACAGAAGCCGCACCTCTACTTCGCTGTCACTTTCTGCCCCGTTGCCATTTCACAGGGTAGGTTGAAAGGAGCCCCTAAGGTGATCCCGATGGGTCCCAGTGAGTGAAGAGAGCCAATGTAAAGACAGAGGCCAATTGTTGTAAAAGGTCAAGGCTGCTTCCATCAGCTGACATAGGGACCGGTGCAAAGGTGTCAGAGCCGTGAGAACGAAATGGCACAAAGAAGCGAGAGCGGGCACACTGCCCCCTCCGCTCCACATCCTGGGCAGGTTTGCAGCCAGTTCTGACGCTGGAGGGGTAGGACTGGGGGCTGGAGGGTATGTTTGCTTTGGCTGAGGGAGATATTTTAAAAACAGGCTAAAAATAGGGAGAGCAGGAAGGCACCCGTGCTTTATCGAAGGAAAGTATGCCGGTTGCTAACAGTGAGGGCCGCGTTCTCACGGGCTAATGCAGGTTAATGGAAACATTGCTCCTACAGGGTTGGTGAGATCACAGGCAGCTGCAGTGCCTGGTACCTGGAGTGGGGAACTGTCCAGAAGGATGGCTTAGGAATTGGTGAGCTTTGCCGAGAATGTTCTGGACTCACACCATTGCTAGGTGACTTGCTGTTAGAGAGACCTCCTACTTCCGAGGCAGAACTAGCTCAGCCCCTAAGGGTGTAGTTGAGCCAAAACTGAGAGGTCCCCTCTGGTCACAAAGGTGTGGTCCTCCTGTGAGCAACCAGACACAGCCCACCATTTTTGGAAGAACCAGCTGTGCAGGTCTTGCCTCTTCCATTAGAGAAGTCAGGGAAGAGACATTTACACTGAGCCAGCGTATTGGAGCCAAATTACTGGCATAATTGAAAACACTTGCAAAATAAACAGGCTTTCTCTACATATATATATTTATATAGACAGATCTCTTGACATTTGAGTTTGAAACCCAAAAATGATATGGACACAAGGATTGGGGGAAAGAGATCCTATTTAGTTTTACTTTGGGGTGGCTTTCATTTTCCACCAATAAGAACTTGTGTGTTTCTATAATTAATGGTGTGTACCTTTCAAAGTATTGGGACATTGCTTTCCAAGAAGACAGCTTGTTATCTATAATTAATATTAACTATTATTTTTTGTCATTATTAATTAGACAATCTGGCTTCATGTGCTCTATACTGGCTCAATGCCTAGGCAGTAGCTGTGTGACCTTGTCCAGGTCACTAAAACCTTTTCTAACCTCAATTTCCTGGTCTGAAACCTAAGACAATTGGCATGGATGAGTGAGTATCAAACTGTCATCCTTGACTCATTAGAAAACACTCAGTGGATTCCAGTCAACACAAAAAAGAATAGGATAAAAAAATGTTGGGGTGCATATCATGTCGTGTGACCATGGCTTCTGCAAGCTTTCATGTCAGATATGCAAGTGTCCCTGTATACTGTCTACTGCAGACTGCCATGTGAAAATTGGCCTCAGCTCTGGGGTGAAGTTTTAAAGCTTGAAAACACGGCAAGAGATTACATCTGGGTCCCATCAGGTTTAAAGTCTGGTTCCTTGAGGCCGCACTCCTAGCCACACATACTAGTACCTATGAACAGAGTGCTCAGAGCAAGGAGGAGAAGGATGTGAGGGAGCCTGGACACTATCGTGAGAGAGCTCAGCCACAGAAGGGGGACCCTCCAGGGAGGGAGCACAAGCTCCACCGCCCAGTCAGTCAAGGCCAGGGACGAAGGCCTCCGATCCCCCCAGACTGCGTTGTCAGAGGACCGCTGAGACACCTGCAGCAACCATCTCTCTTTCCTTTCTTCCTCTGTCCTCTCCACAAGGGCATGCAGCAGGGACAGGTGGCAGGTGCTCTTCTCGGTGGCCTCACACGCAAGGAGAAAGAAAGCATCGGGGCACTTTATTCTTGTTTTCCCTGAGACTCCAGGATGAAGCATCATCATCACCGTCAATCAACCAACCGGCTTTAAAACGGAAGTGATCAATGAATGGCTGGCAACCCGTAGATCACGCACTTGGAGGACAAAAGACCTGTTTCTCACACAGATTGTTGACCTGGCTCCTCTGCTTGGAAGAGATTTTGTCTTGAAGGAAAACATTTGCCACTGTTAACAAGATACATCTTGCAACGAGACTAAGCAACAGGTTTTGCGAGTGCCAATTTCTCCTCTTGTCTCATGTTACAGGTATGGGTCTGTCAGGAGGGGAGATGAGGGTCCTTCTGGCCCTGGTTTTCTTTCTAAATGGACTAAAAAGATGTCCTTAGCGTTATCTCATCTTTCCTGACTCACCAATATGAAATGGTATCTTTTTCTGATGGACACACGGGCCATATGAGCTAACAGTGGCCTTAGGGATAAATTATTGTCAAAAGTGGTTCCTGAGGAAGGAGAGCAGTGGAAAAGTCCGGATTCCAGGCAGGAGGGCCAAGGGCTGTGTCAGGAACATGCGGAGCTCTGCGTCAGTTTGTCAGGGTTTTCATTTCTTTCGGGAGTGAGGTGGGAGGGGGGCATGTTGTCTCTGAACCTCGCAGTTAAATTCCGTCCAGGAACAGAAATGAGCTGAGGGGTCAGGATTGCCTCCACTAAAGTTCCTCACATTTAACAGTGAAACTGACTCCAGAGGGGTTACCCCTGCTGTCCAGGCCGAGCCCTGCTTCCCCTCTCCAAACCCCCCGCCCCCTGCAAAGAGAGTGACACCAGGCAAGTCTGACACTCCACTCTGAGCTTCACAGAGTATAAGGAAGTGCCATCAGGAAATGTGAACTGTTGGGGCAGAGTAAATGGAGGTCAAGTGATGGTCCATTCCTTGTCCCTGTTCTTGTACTGTTTGAGAAAAGCAAACTTTCTTCTCATTTAGCGCTTAGAAAGTACCATCGGATTTGTTACTCCATATTGAAAAGGTTACTGCCTCACAGAGGGAATGCGTGCTTTGGCGAAGGTGAGCCTTGTCCACAGGATGGTCAGACTAAGAGGGAGCATCAAGCCACTGGTGGTTGAGACACATCATACAGAGAAAGAGAACCTGGAGTTTGATGGCCTAACTTAGCCTTAAATAAGACGGTTCTATATATAGAAATCTCCACAAAGAATGTCAGGTTGCAGTGTATATTTAAAGACAAAAGTAGCTTTATTTTTCCCCCCTTACTACACTGGCGGTCAGGATCAGTGTGTCTCCAACAACTTTAGAGCTTCTTGGGGAGTTCTCCAACCTTTTTAAAGATTTTTACAGTTTCACAAAAAGGACCAGGCGAGCTGATTTACACGAGTTTGTCCCTACCTTTCAGCATGGCACAGTTGTCCAGCCAACAGAGGTCTATAGATCACCTTCACAGTGTGCGTGGTGCTGTCTTGAGGATGTACCTGCGAAACAGTCCATCTTCAGGGAGCTATAGTCTGGGGGCGGCGGAGACGGCAAGACTCTGAACACAAGCACCAGACGTCAGCTGGTGAGCCCCGAGGCAAGGGCTGTGCTGACTTCTGAGTGCTGGGCTGGGCCTGCCGTTTCACACACTTTCCAAAGTGGTGTTTATATTGTTTGCAAGTTAAAGGCGAGGCCATCGAGAGGGCTCAGTGATTAAGAGGACTTGCAGCTCTTCCAGAGGACCCAGGTTCAGATCCGAGCACCCACGTGAAGAGGCTTCCGGCCTGCAAACTCTACAGGTGGATCTGGTACCCTCTTCTGCCTTCCACAGGCACTGTGCTCATGTGCAAAAGCTCACACTTGTACAAATAATTAAAAGTGAAAGAAAATATTTAAATTAAAGAAGGAAAATAAGTGTATGTATGGGGAGTGAGTGATGAGGGTCTAGAATATGAGCGTGGAGCGTGGTCCAGACCTGAAGCACCAGAGGAGGCTAGAAAAAGAACCAGGTGGCAGGGGGGCTGCAAAACAGGGGTAAGAGCTCCAAGATCCTCTCCTTACAAAGGCCTGGTCTCTGTGAGAAAACTGCAAGAGAAAGAGGATTCCTTCCTGTTAGGGGAGAAAGGATGCAAGGGGCTCAAGTCACAGACTTTAGTGCCAGGTAGGATACTGTTTTGTACAGTTGTCCTAGCGGCTACAAAGATCCAGCCGCTGATATTCCACTTTCCAAGGTCAGAAACAAACCTGAAATTTAAAAAAAAAAGAGTGATTCTAGCAGAGATGCCCTGGGTGGATGAAGGATATCAAAGATGGTGAAGATGTATCAGTGACCCCGGAAGGCAGGCGGCAACTCTCAGAACCTCCGACGGCCTGGACGCTTCTAGCAGCTGTTGCTTACACGATTCATACCGAAGGAGTCTCACAAGCAACGGTTATGAAGCTGTGTGGGGAAAGTGAAATCGCCTCAGACTGTCAAGGAATTTCCACAGGGTTTGTAAATGCATTTGGCCAACTTGTTTTCTCAGGGGAACAGCATTCCACGCCACACCTTGAGGAGCTTGTACCCTCTGCGTGCAGATCCGAAAGCCACGTGACCCTCCCTTCTAGCTCTGATCATCGACTTCCTGTAGCTGGACACAAAAGTCTTCACTGAACAAGTAGTTTAGAGAGCACTCTGTTTTGTACAGAACCTTCTGGAAAAATCTTTCCCAGCGGTGGGGCTGCTTCAGAAGAGTCAGCAAACAAGCAGGTCTAAGCTACTTCAGAAATAAACTTCCTTATGCTCTGCTGCTCAATTACACTGAACAAACACACAAGATAAGACAAGCTCACTGTGTTCAGTTACTCCCCGTGGAACGCCACTGTCCCCTTCCTCTGTTTAAACTGCACAGGCAATGGCCGTCCTTTGGCGGTGTAACTTTGACTCTTGGCCCTGTATAGAACTAGGCCTTAGCTCAGTGAGAGACCTCAGCGGGGACGAGGGGTGGATTTGGACAATTCTCTTGCTTTAAAAAGGTGCACTGGCTGGTTCTGTGTGTCAACCTGACACAAGCTAGAGTCATCAGAGAGGAAGGAGCCGCAGTTGGAGAAATGCCTGCATGAGATCCAGCTGTAAGGCATTTTCTTATTTAGTGTTCAATGGGGGAGGGTCTAGCTCATAGTGAGTGGTGCTATTCCTGGGGCAGGTGGTCCTGGGTTCTATAAGAAAGCAGGCTGAGCAAGCCATATGGAGCAAGCCAGTAAGCAGCTCCCCTCCATGGCCTCTGCATCAGCTCCTGCCCTCTTTGAGTTCCTGTCCTGACTTCCTTCAGTAATGAACAGTAATAGGGAAGTATAAGCCAGATACACCCTTTCCTTCCCAGCTTGCTTTTTTTTTTTTTTTTTTGGTCCTGGTGTTTCATGGCAGCAATAGAAACCCTCCCTAAGACAGAAGGACACCTAGGTAAGCTTGTCTTCCTTCTTTGAGGACAGCATCGTCTCTAATGTAACCCATAATTAATTTTCACACTTTCCTAACTTTTGGCTGAAGCCTAAACATGGCTTTTGCTCAACCGTTGGGAAAGAATCCCCACAAAGCTTTGTTCTGTTGGATGAGGATTTTCTCTTTGTCATGTTTCCCTATCTCCTGCATTCATATCGGATCTACTGTACTGAGTTTTATCTGATGCTTATAAACCCATTCCAAATAGAATTTGAGCTCATGATGATCAGCTTGCATGGTTCTAATCCTTGTAGGGAAAACCTACCAGAGGCTTCCATGCCTCTCTTCATACGTATGACTATATATGTATATATGTATGTGCTCACTCTAGTTTCGATCTGCCCATTGTTTGTAAGCAAGGAATGGTTGCTTATAGTTTCCAGCTGCCACTTTAACCACTTTCCTTGTACACACTTGAATTTCCCTATTAGTCTATCTCTGTAGCATGACTGTAACACAACTCTTAAAGCACAATAAGGCCAAAATGAATCGCTGTTTTGTAGGCCAAAAGGGTCAAATATCAATGATTTGATATGGTTTTACGTAGTTTAATACCCACTTATTCAGCAAAGTCTCAAGTGCCTGAGGTGAGTATTAAGCCAATTTCCATGGGAGATTAAAAAATGAGAAGGGCGTGACGTAGGTTCTCTTTGGCACGTGGACTGTCTACCACAGTATGGGCACAGATAGAAAGGGATGAACCCTTCAGGAAGGGGAAGCAGCTGTCTGGGTGGAAGGTGGGACCCTGCTTTAAAATGGGAATCCACATTACTGTACTCTCCTACTGAAGTCTAGAAGCCCGCTACAAAACTCTCCCACTAAGAACCTTTGGTTTTTCACTGCCTGTTAAGGCACGGTGAGTCTATAGGCTGGCCTTCACCCCTCTAATATTATCCTCTCTAGTCCCTTGTGCCTATAACGCTTTCCCACCTATTTCTTCAATTCCTTCCTCCAGGAAAGTTCCCCTTCAGAAAGAGTTGAATGTGGTGGTTAAGAGTGGCCCCTGAAGCTGGGTGGTGGTAGTGCACACCTTTAATCCCAGCACTCAGGAGGCAGAGGCAGGTGGATCTCTATGAGTTCAAGGCCAGCCTGGTCTACAGAGCGAGTTCCAGGACAGGCTCCAAAACTATCCTGTCTTGAAACACCAAAAAAACAAAAACAAAACACAAACAAACAAACAAACAAAAAGAGAGGTCACTGAGTCCTGTTTTCTGGGTTCAAAGCCAGTATGTAGTTTCTGGCAAGTTGATAAATTACTGAGTGCCTCAACTTACCCACCAGTGAAAGAGAAACACCATTTGCACACTGCCATAGAACTGTTGCTACAGTTTGGCTGTGAGTGACCCTCGAAAGTCTCTGTGTTGTTGGATTGTGCTCCAGAGTGGTAGTTCTGGGAGGTGGTGGGACCTTCAGGAGGTGGGGCCTAGGGAGAGGACAGCAGGGCTATTATAAGCGTGCACTCAAAAAGGATTTGGGGACCCTGGCTCCTTCCCATTTGTGCTTTTGCTTCATAGCCATGATTTGAGCAATTTGTTCCACCACTCTCTGTCACTGCCATCTGGCACTCCTAGCAGAAAACCAAAACCACTAGTCGACCCAGCCATGGGCTAGAACCAGGTGCCCAAATATTGAGTCAAACATCTTAGTTTATGACTAACACAAGTATATATGTTTATTTATTACTCAATAAGTGTTATATTTTACCACAGCTTCTGTATGTTCAATCTTATTCATCTTTAAAGGCTCCAAGCAAGGCTCCTATGCTTGAGTGACAGAGGCAAGTACTCCTTCCTTCCTGTGGTGTCCTTTGGTTACTTTGCTAGTGCTGTGATATGACACTCTGACCAAAGCAATGCATAAAAGAAATAATTTATTTGGGGCTTATGGTGTCGGAGGGTTAGAGTCCACGGTCATCATGGTGAGGAGCATGGTAACAGACAAGCAGACATGGTGCTGGAGAGGAAGAGAGCTCACATCTTGAGACATAACTGCAAGGCAGGGAAAGCTAAGTGGGAACGATGAAAGTCTTCCGTCTTTGACCCCAGCCCAAGGGATGGTACCTCCTTCATTTACGGTGAGTCCTCCCACTTTAGTTAACCAAATCTAGGCTTGCCCCGAGGTTCCTTTCCATGGAGATTCTAAATCTTTTATGTTGAAAATCAAGATTAATCATCACAGCATTTTGTTATAGAGGCATGATTGGGAGAACCACTGAGGACACGACTGAACTCGGTCTCTAGCTCTCCTTCCTTCTCTGGAGGTGGATTCATATCACTATGCCCAGAGCCACAACCTCCTCCCCCCAGTCATATGGTTGGTCCTTTCATGGTGACCAGGCTCCTCTTTTCTAAGCCACTTCATTAGCTACTCAGGTATGGTCAAGTAACCCACCATGGACAACAACCAACTTTTTCTTCTTTTTTTTGTTATAAACTGGTTGGCCTAGTATCTCAGGCTTCTTATTAACTCTTACAACTTATATTAGCCCATTATTCTTGTCTATGTTAGCCACATGGCTTGGTACCTTATTTAGCAAAGCAGTCACATTTTGCTTTTCTGTGGAAGGGTCAGGACTGCTGAGCAAGCTTTCCTCTTCCCAGAATTCTGTTCTCATTGACCCGCCTCTACTTCCTATCTGGTTGTTCCACCTATTCTTCCTGCCTGGCTACTGGTCAATCAGCATTTTTTTAAAATATAATTGACAGAATATAGACATTTGTCCCACACCACTTCCCCCTCCTTTTCTTTTAAAACAAGAACTCTAAATCTAATATCCTTTATTTAGCTTTTCTCCTGACCATTATCCATAACAACTTGTAACCAACATTCTTTTTTTTCCCTTTTTTTTTTCAAAATAAAATAGAAGTAACCAACATTCTAAACAAAGGAAAATATCCATAGTCCATTTTTTGGGAATGTGGATGTAGTTTTCCAGGCTACTCCCTGCTGGTTGGGGGCACTGATAATCTTATGGGAACCTAAAGAAAATTTAAAATTATAATCAAGTCCTCACTGGAGTATCCTGTGAGTCTTGATCATCTCAGGCAGCATCTTGAATCTGTTCTTGATATAGAACTCAGACATCTGGGCCATCTGTTCCTACCGGAGATTTCTCAGGTGGTCTTCCTTGATCAAACCTGATTTTTCTTAACTCAGAATAAATCCATAGCCTCTCATTTTCTGTGGAAACAAAAGCAAAACCTCTTCTCCAAAGTAACATATCTTTTGACTTCAATTTTGAAGTCAAGTTATTTTCAAAATACCTATCTTGGGTTAATTTAGCAGCATTTATAAGCAAATATCTTTTAGCAGCTGTTGCTCCTTCCTCAGCATTCAGACAATTCAAAGAGAACATAATAACACAGTATCCAGACTCTCTGTGTATTTTTCATCTTTACGTGGCTTTATTTTACCCTCTATTTCTTTTATTTTTACTTTTAATTTTTAACTTTTTGAGACAGGTTCTCTGTGTATCTTTGGCTGTCCTGGAACTCCCTTTGCAGACCAGGCTGTCCTTGAACTCACAGAGATCTGCCTGCCTCTGTCTCTCAAGTGTAGGGATTAAAGGCATGTGCCACGGCGCCTTGAACTCACAGAGGTCTGCCTGCCTCTGTCTTCCAAGTAAACAACCAACTTCTTTATTATGTAACAGAGGCTGTATCTGGTCCATCTTTAATTCTTCTCCAGAAATTAGTACAATGCTTTGTTGAAAACATACACTCACCACCCTACTTTGCTTCTCTGTTGTGCTAACACACTGACCAAAAACAACTTGGGAAGGAAAGGCTTTATTTCAAACTTAGATGGTCCATCAGCAAGGGAAGCAAAGGCAGGAACTCAGACAGGCACCTGTAGGCAGGAACTGAAGCAGAGACCATGGAGTTACTGTTCACTGGCTTGTTTCCCATGGCTTGCTCAGTTTATTTTCTAATGGCACCCAGGACCATTTGCCCAGGGATGGTACCACACCCACAATGGGTTGGTTTCTCCCACATCAATCAATAACAAAGAAAATTCCCACAGACATGTCTATAGGCCAATCAGATGGAAGCAATTCCTTGGTTGATGTTCCTATTTCCTAGCTGCCTCTAGTTTGTATTGACAAAAACTAATTTGTGCACTCGTGTTTATAGAAATGATGATGAAATTTAGCCTTTAGGAAGCTAACACCAGCACAACGTACATTGGACAGACTGTAGAGACTAGTTAAGACAATCACAGTAGGACTAATGACATTTCATTGTTGATGATGATTAGATTCAAGAAACAGAAACTTTAAAAAGTTCATGCCCCTCCTTCCAACCAGTCAGTCCTACATCGGCTTCCCTTGTGTTAGACTTAAGGAAAGCTCTCTCTGAGAAGTTAGAGGGAGCTTCAGATATGAACAGCTTAGGCATTCTCACATATTTAATTACAATAGCTTTTGATGATGTCTTAGAGGTGCCCCTAGTGTTGTTGATAAAGCTTGCCTGGGAGCACATCCCCACAGTGTGATGTGGTGATTGGAGAGGTGCAAACGAAACAGAAATGGTCTGAGTGAATGACTGCTGGAACTGGTGGTCAGAGATGGGTTCTTTATACGCCTGTGCTGGATGGTTTTTATGTCAACTTGACACAAGCTAGAATCCTCTGAGAGAAGCAGACCTCAAATGAGAAAATGTCCCCATCAGGCAGGCCTACAGGCAAGCCTTCAGGCATTTTCTTTCTTTTTTTT
Organism: Dicrostonyx torquatus; assembly: GCA_028555095.1. NCBI lineage: Eukaryota > Metazoa > Chordata > Mammalia > Rodentia > Cricetidae > Dicrostonyx > Dicrostonyx torquatus. Next base: position 1,877,273 of record JAQHUG010000128.1, on the reverse strand, counting down.
TTTTTTAAACCTGCTTAGGTCTTTGATAATCGCAGGATTTCTTTCTTTTTTTTTATTTATTTATTATGTATACAATATTCTGTCTGTATGTCTGGAGGCCAGAAGAGGGCACCAGATCCCATTACAGATGGTTGTGAGCCACCATGTGGTTGCTGGGAATTGAACTCAGGACCTTTGGAAGAGCAGGCAATGCTCTTAACCACTGAGCCATCTCTCCAGCCCCCAGGCATTTTCTTCATTAGTGATTAATGTGGAGGGGCCAGACCTGGGCTGGTGGTCCTAGACTTTATATCAGGCTGGACAAGCCGTGGAGAGTAAGCAGGTAAGCAGCACCCCTCCACAGCATCACCTCCTGCCTGTGGGTTTCTACCCTGGTCGAGTTCTGCCCTGACTTCCCTCAGTAATGGACTGTGATGTGGAAGTGTAAGCTGAAATAACCCCTTTCCTCCCCAAGTAGCATATTGTCATAGTAAGTCCCTCCAGGCCCCACCCCTGGGGACCTCCAACCTCCTGGCTCTGCTCACAGAACACTCTAACGGACCCAGCCCCTCCAGACACAGGTGGCAGAGCTCCACTCTACAAAGTAAAAAATCCAGGCTCAGGACTTGAAAACCCACCAATCCCCACCCTGGAAATCTTCACCCTACATAGCTCCACTCCCAAGGCATCCTTATATAAACCCTATCTTCTGCTCAGCTCTTAGCTGCTTCTTAATAAAGCAGAGGCAGCCACCCTCCTGGGTTTTTCCCTCCCAATAAAGCATCCCTCACATTCCACCTCCACAGATAAATGCTAATAGCTAGATGCCAGTTACTGCTGATAGCCCTAAGACCACCCTCCTCCCTCCTCCCCCTCACTCCTCTCCCTTCCTCCCAGAAATGCACTTGTGAAGCCCAGTACAGAGAACACTTGGGTGCATAAGTGTGCCGTCCAGCTTTAGAGTTAGAGTGTAGCCAGTTGCATCTGCCTTCGGTCTCCCTCCTCATCCTCTTCTCCCTATGTCCTTCCTACCACTCACCACTTTCCTAGAAGCTCTCCTTACCCCTTCTTCCCTTGCACTTTCCAAATGCCTCAAATGCGTGTTTAGCTTTGCTCGTGGTTGAGCTCTATCTAGATGGCAAAGAGTCTGTGGTCTCTGGGGACTTGCTCCCTGCCCTCCCCCATCATGTTTTTCAGGTCCAATCATGATGGTGTGAGGAGCTGTCAATCATGTTTGCTGTTACTTAATGACCTGCTGTTGAAGAACCAGCAGCCGCCATTGTCACACATCATCCATGTCTATTTTTGTTGTCAGACTCATACATTTTGGCCAACCTGATGCGAATAAAATATTTGATTCAAGTCCTTTTTTTTTTTCTGAGACAGGATCTTGCTATGTCACCTAAGGTAGACAGTAACCTGTGACCCTCCTGTCTCAGCCTCCTGAGTATTGTGGGTATTGTGATTACATGTGTGAGCTATCATCGTGACCTCACTGAAGTTCTAACTTGCATTTCGTTGTGACTAACAATGGGTTAATTAATGTCTTTAGGCTTGTTTGCCTTGTTTTTTTTCTATTTTTTTTCTTTCAGTGTTTACTTATGTCTTTTGCCATTTTTTGTCTTTATAGAACTATTTTTTTCATGTTATAAGATTTCTTTTTGGAGCAATGCTTTGTTTTCCACTATTTATTGATCTTTAAACTTTTAGAAATACTGTGTTTAGAACTGGAAAAATCTTTTCAAATACATCACTCCTTTCCCTCAAATTACCCCCGAGGAAACTGAGAGCGAAAAGATGCCAGAGTGACTTACCTGATGCCACAGCCGTATTTTACAACCATGCCCAGGCTAGCACGTGGGCCTTTTTGACCCCATTTAAACTGTTTTGCTATTATGATAAACTCTTATTTATTTGTCTCATTTCATTAATTTTTTGTTTTGTTTTATTTTTCAAAGCAGGATTTCTCTGTGTAATCCTGGCTGTTCTGGAAGTCTCTCTGCAGACCAGGCTGGCCTCAAACTCAGAGAGCACCTGCCTCTGCTTCCTGAGTGCTGGGATTAAAGGTGTGTGCCACCACCACCTGGCCAAATTTTACTAAATTCTTTAATGTTCAAGTCATGCATGTTCCTGGTAGAAAAAAAAAGAAAAAAAACTTTGCAAAACCAGGAAAATTTAAACCAGTTTTAGTTCCATCTTTCAGATGGGACTGGGAAAGTCTGTGTTCCCTTTCCAAGTGAAACTTGACAGTCACTGTGGGATGAATGCTTGCTCTGTGAGAATTACTATGTAGTTCTTACCATGCATGAAGCATTATGCTAAACATTTTATATATTTTATATGTTCTCCCAACTATCTGGAAGGAGTTATCACCATTATCCTGAATTCGTCAGGTAATCCTAAAATATTTACATCCTTCCTTTCTTTCTTTGTCTTTTTTTAGACGGGATCTCATTATATAGCCTTGGCTGGCCTCAAACTCATCGAGATCCACCTGCCTCTCCCTCCTGAGTGCTCAGTTTAAAGCATGCACCACCAGCACATGCCTTTTTTTTTTTTTTTGAGTGCTGGGTTTAAGGGGAACGCTTCCACACCCAACAGTGTTTATATCCTTATCCCAGGAATATGTGATTATGTCATGTTACCTGACATAGGAATATAAAGTTGCAAATAGAAATAAGTTTGTTATTTAGTTGAAATAAGGAGATTATCCTCAATGTCCTATCTGGGCCCACCATATTCAGACAGGAGAGGAACGGAGGCAGGAGAATTGGTGTCTGAGGACTGAGATGGAAGACTCAACCCCATTGCTAACCAAAACCCAAAGAAACGTGATTAGACCCTAAGTGACCAGGATTTCCTTCAAGAGTTCTCAGGAAGGAGTCTAACCCTGCAGAGCTCTCTCTCCGTCAGGGCATCGTAAAGGCTGCGAAGCCCCAGTGATGGCTAATGTGGAGATATCCAGAGAATCTTGGGTGGGGAGATGACTCTTGAGCTGATCCCAGGAGACTCACAAAGCTCTTCCTGTGAGGAGGCAGGAGCATCAGGGGCAGGAGGAGAAATGACAAACACAGAGGTCAGAGCTCTGCACTTCCAGCCTTGTAGCCAGGGGCTCCAAGAGGCCTCCCGGGAAGGCAGAGAAGCAGGCTGTCCTTGAAGACTCTGGAGGGAGTGAGATCCCACTCTTTTTACCCAGCGACACCCACTTTGGACTTCTGAGCACTAGTGCTTGTAAGATACACAGTACTGCGACTTCAAGCCTGTGAGTTCGTGCACTGCTTTCCACAGGCAACAGGAGACCAACAAACACGAGGAGAGGTGACACAAAGCCAGCTAATGATGAAAATGGGATTTCAACTCAAGCCAGCGAGCTGCAGAGCCCATATCCTCAGCCGCTGGGACACTCCTGGACAGACAGAAAGTCCAGCAGCACTGCACATCAATAAATGCAAACATCTCCTTAGCCCGCCCCACTATGAGACAGCTGCACCCCACTGAATGCAAGGCCATCACCGTATTTTATGTGATAGGTCCCACGTTGTTTCCAGTGTTTCAATGGCACAAAACTGCAAGTGATGAATTTCTTGTTAAATGATAGTATTTCTCTAGGGAAACTCTTAGAATGAGAAAAGCTGGGTCAAAAAAAAAAGTGTATTTTAGAAAATGGCCAAATTTACCCTCCAAAAGGAAGGTAATGGAATGGAACTTAAGTCACAGACAGCTAGAGTCGGAACAATACACCTTCTGCTTCAAAAATGTCCTTGGTATTAATCCACTTTCTTATCAAAGAGCCACACTTAACATAATTACACTTTTGTATTTAGCTATATCATCCTTTCTTCTGTAGAGCCGTAGTAGTTATAAGGATATTCAGAAGTCACGGAATGAAACCCTTTAAGTTACAGGTAAACACAGGGGACTCAATTAGTGGGAGAGCCTAGAGGACCCACATACCTCACTCAGGTCTAGCCTCCTGTCCTCATCAGCTCCTGAGGTCATGAAGATAGCCCCCAGGCACCAAAATTTACTGATCTGTTTTCCCCTTTGAAGCCAAGTGAGAAATCTGTTGTCCTTTTAGGCAGAGGCTCATTATGGGACAGAAGGCTAATACGCTTCCAGATAGCCAGTTACTAAAAGACAAACTCAAGGCTTGTCCTGGAGCAAGTCTGTTTTCTTTTGTTCCTTGTAAAATTTGGTAAACCAATAGATGTGAATAACTCCACATTGCCTAATGTTTTATGTAAGAGTTCTCACATAAATGGATAATAGAATATTCGCAGCCATCACCTTTATCCACCCCCCCCCTTTCTCTATGCTACCCAGGAGCTTGGCCTCTGATGGATGCAAGCATAGGCCGACCCCCTCCCGTGTCCGTGAAGCAAACAATGGAAGAGGGACGCACACTGCCTTTGTCTGACCTCAGTCGCTGAAGGTGGACCCCGCACATTACATCAGCAGGCCGGCTCCATTACACTGCCCCGCGCTGTGCTTCAGCTACTGAAATATTGATTTTTTTACAGAGCGGCACGCACACACTGAAAAATCAATATTCCAGTGCACACAACAGAACCTGCGGCAGAGCCTGGACCAACTCCGAGGCCCAGCGAGCACTGCTGGCAGGTCTTAGCCGAGCAGAGGTGGGGGGTTGGAGGAGACATTGCCTGGGGAGAGCCCCCTAACCCCCACAAACGCAAACCCGGAAGGGTCAGATAAATACGCAAGTGTGGAAGTGGAAAGATCCCCGAGGATAAACAGTTGGAAGGAGCAAGGATTTATCTTTCCAAAGAGGGAAAGGGGGAGAAGGGACGAGTAAATTAAGAAGACAGGAAGGGAAGAATTTTCCAGGTAAGAATCTTCCCATGAAAATGTATCTTTCATTTTCTATATCATTCAGCCAGACTTAAGATGGGGAAAATAGATGATATAGGCACTAATCACAAAGAGAAACCAGGCCTGTTCTGAGGATTATCTATATTTTAAAAGCTGCAGCTCCGTTTTCTTTGGTGGCCAGAGGCCGTTGGTTTCACAATAACCTGGGCTCTACCTCTGCATTGACATTGCTGTCTTCTTCTTGGGGAGGGGGGAGGGACGGAAGAAATTTAGTCTAGTGGTCTCTCTTCAATCCCCTTTCTTCTACAAAAACCTTCCTCCATGCGTGTTTGGGGAACCACGTACAGATTGCTTCCTTTTACCCTCCAGGACGTGAGCAATTCGGAGCTCCTTGATTTAGGTCCTCCTTCCGGATGCAGGAGGAGACCTTGACTCCAGGTGGCTAAAGTCCAGCAGGGGTCAGAGTGCAGACAGACCGACCTTTGGGTTAATCCCTGTAGACGTTAAAAAACAAACTGGTATTTTTGACACTTTTAGGTAGTTCTGGGCCTCCTTTTACTTAGAGATGGGCAGTGGGCAGCTAATTAAAATGGATGGCTTTTTAACTTTGATGAATACTTGATAAAGCTTTGTCCTAGAATTCCCTTACCGAGAATCTCGCTGTCAGTTCTTTTAACACTCAGCCCAGGAGGAGTCAATGTGTCCTATTCGAGGTTTCCATTTCCCACTCTGCCTAGGAGGCGGCCGCGTCTTCCCCTACCCAGCAGAGACCCAGGCCCAATTTGGGCTCTGGCCCGGCCTGGAAGGGGCTGCGGCCAAAGCTGTGTTCAGCGTCTTCTCGTCCTCAGGCGGGAAGAAGACCACGTCTAAGCCATATCACCCCTAGGCGTGAACCCAGAGGCCGGGCGGGGCGCGGCGCTCCAGGTGGCCACCTGGCACCAAGTCCAGCCCCGCCCGGCTCCGGGCCCGCCCCCACCCCGCCCTCTGGCTACAGGCCCCGCCCCCTCACTCTTGAAGCCCCGGTCGCAGCTCTATTTGCATAAGGAGGCGGCTCCCTGGCCCGCCCAGCGTGCACGTGACCCCGGGGAGGCGGAGGGAACCTGCTGACTTGACACGAGCCGTTTTGCGGCTCCCCTTGGCGCGGAATAGCAAGAGCAGCCGTGACCTCCGACCCCGCCCGCCGGCAGCCAATAAGAGCGCAGGTCGTCTCCAAACCCAAAATTTCCACGTCGGCAAAAGTCAAGATGGAAGGGAGCGGAGCGGAGCGCCCACTGGGAGCTAGCCGTAGCGGCCGGGGACGCGAAGGGCCGGGCTGCGGCGCTCGGGGGTCCCCTTTGGGAGGGCGGCCAGGCCAGACAGACCGAGGCAACCCCCGGCCGCAGCTCCGGAGCTCTAGACCCCGCTCTGTCGGCCGCACTCACCGGCCCGGCAGGATGGGGACTGCGCTCTGCGGACCTGTTGCACGCGCGCAACAGCTGCTTGCGCGCAGTGCGTGGGGAGGTGTGCGAGACTCCGCATGGTGGTCCCGGGTGGGTGGGCTGGGGCACCGGGCCTGTGTCGTGGGCTGAGTGCAGATCCGCTGCGGAGGCGCTGCCCAAGCGGGCAGAGGGAATCCGGGAGACTGGGTGGGTGGCACCGAGGAGCCAGGGTTTGCGTGGACGCGGGTTCCCGGGACTGTGCGCGGGCAGCTGGATAACCGGAGTAGCGTGGTGAGAATGGCTTGGGGGAAGGGGAGGCCTCGAAGAGCCTGGCTTTTTCGGGACGTCCCATCTGTTTAGCACTGCTCCGGGTCGTGTTCTCCGACTTTGACTCCCAACTCCAGGAATTCGTCCTCATGCAGTCCTCCCCGCCCCCACTAACTTTCCAGATGGGAAGGTAAAAAGTTGCGACAACTTAGATGGAGTGAGTTAGCTTCTTGCCAAAGTTTAGTAACAGGCCGGGAAGAGGTGGCGGCTGGACAGTGTATAGGTTCTGGTGTGGGGTGTGTAGGAAGGAGGAGGCATTGTGTGCTTCCAGCGGTCCGTTTGCCTTGACATTGCCCCCAGAGTCTGTTAGGACACCGTTTCTACTGGGCTTTTACGCCTGCTGACTGCGGCAGTAATTTTCCATAATTAATGATCCGTTCCACTTTTGGTCTCATCCTGAGCTAAATTGCCTCTAATGAGTTATTCTTCTTTGCCTACGCTGGGGGTGGGGTGGTGGGTGGCGAGGAACACACCTGCAGGACGAAACTTCTAGAGGAAGACAGCCGGTTTGGTCTTTTGAGGCAAAGTTCTGAGACACTTCGACTCTGAGTATGATAGAAGTCAGTGCACTACAGAACTTTGTCTCTAGAGGCTGTGGTCGCCGCCTCCCCGCAAGGGCCCTGGACGCCAAGCTGGTGGCCCTGTTGGCCACGTCGTTGCACCTTTTCTTTGGGGGAGGGGCAGGCCATAGGGGGCACAAGGGCCCTGTGAAGAACTTGACAAACGGCTTTGAAGCCAATGGGTTAGCTCACATGAAGGGAACAACTATCTTCCCCCACCCCCATTTTTTTCTTACCCTGGTGGACTCTGATTGCATTCCCCACCCCCCGAGTTATTTTAAAAATACTGAAACAGTCTGGCTTCACTTATTGAGCAAGGAGAGGAGGACCACAAGTTTATTGATGGGTGTGTTGGTGTGTCCAAACTGTACCCTTAAAGAAGGAAATGCGTTTGTGCCAAAGCCACAGATAATGCTCCTTTTACTCAAATGTCTTGGTAGATAAATGAGCCTGCAAGGACCCGGTTTGGGGATTTAGTTTCAGTTCTGAGTCTGATTTAGGCCCAGTTCACTTTTCTTTCTTTTCCTTTTTTTTTTTTTTAAAGTGGGTTTTGTTAATGGAAAGGAAGTACCTTTTCTAAGAAAGCGTTTGACAGTCATTTATGAGGTTAGTGTTTATACTCTGGGGCTGTGAGATACTTTACACGGAGAAACTGCTCTCCTGGACCCTACTGGAATGTGGGTTGTGGTTGGCACGTTGCAGTCAATCGTCTGCTCTGTGCAGTGGGCAGTGACTGGCATTGAACTGTATCTTGTTCCATGGTCATTGCCCTATTTTGATTTTATGAGCATTTGGCTGGAAAGCCGATGGGGTCAAGGAATTACAAAACCTTTATTAACAAAGGCACTTATTTGGCATGCTGGGTGCTTGGCTGTGACACCTGGGGATGTGCTCACAGGCTAGCTAATACTTAAAGGACCTCCTGGGACAGTTTATGGGATGCTTCAGGAGCCCTGGGGCCACAGGTTTTGTGTCACTGGGAAGTCCTGATTTAAAATGCAAGAACCCACCACCTTTATTCCTGAGTTTATTCCAGTTTAGAGCTTTAATAATGGAGGGAGAGTCAGTGGGGAAGGTACTGGAGCCTGACTGAAGGTCTCTCCAGTTGGTTTTCACTTGTGTCTGAATCCCAGAGCCCAGGTACTCTTCTGAGACCTTACCCATTCTCCTTTCTCATCAGTTGACTGTTGAGCTTCATCGCTTCACCTTTCTACCCAAAAGGTAGCTAACTATACTTTTGCAGTTAAATAAAGTGATCAAACCCAGGTTCTTTTGTTTTTGTTTTTGGTTTTTTTGTTATTTAAAATACAGGGTATGCTTCCTGGTAAGGAGGATTTTTCTTTCCTGGTTTTTGTGAATGAAAGTGTCCACAAGATACTATGTAACCAACTTTGTAAGAGCGTGCAGGTGGCCTTTGGAGGGTATAAGGGTGAAGCGGTTGGCTAGGAAAGTGGTTGTCCATGCAAAGGGTTAGGTTAGGACTTCACCTTCAAGTAAGAGCAAGGATTGAATCTCTCACGTGGGTCCATCTGGTTTGACGTCATTATAAAAATGATTTGGTTAAGGGACTTACTTCGTCTCCTGCCTGTGGCCATGAGTGAATTAAAAGACCAGACGACGGGAAGGCCTGCGGCTTATGCTGGTGCTGCGCATGCCAGGAGTAGGGTCAAGGAAAGCCAGCAGGCTGGATGTGCTGTCAGGCTGGCATTCTCTCACCGCCCTTAGTCACTGAGTGACCAGAACCTTGTTACCAGCTGAGCATCAGGTGTTAGGTGCTAGGGTACAGCTGGGAGCAAAATCAGCTCAAATCCCCATTCTGGAGTTCATTCTTTTGTTAGAGGTGGGCACTGCCACCAGCATCCAGAAGGTTGGTAAGGAAGGGTCAACAGGCAGTGCTGGAAGGACATGTGTTATTTTAACCCAGCTTGCTGAACCAAAAGACACTGCCACCAGCAACCCAATTTACATAGACCCAGGCCCTCCGTTTCCAGAAAATGAACCAAAAGGTAGAGCTGAATTATGTCACTGAACACCATTATTTAAATGGTGTCTTTTCATTATTTAAAAAACATTTTTATCCTTAAATGCAAAGGTTGAGAACTGTGGGCATAGTTCTAGAAGCTATCTAGAGTGAGGAACTAGGGCACTATGCCACTGGACCACTGATCCTTGGCTGATTAATTCTAGGATTTTTGGGTATTCTTGAATTTCAGAATAAAATAAAATATGCTCCTCTTGTCTCAGCTACTCCTTAGGGACTTTTAAAGTTATTTTAACTACATGTCTGTGGGTATATGTGCATGGTTATCAGTCCTCCGAAAGGCCATAGGCATGCCTTCCCCCTGGAGCTGGGGTTACAAGCAGCTGTGAACTGGCCTGCATGGTGATGGGGACTGAACTTGGGGCCTCTGCAAATGCAGCATCTGCTTTTGCCCTGAACCATCTCTCCAGGCCCTCGGAAAGTCTTCAAATCCCCGGGAGCAGGTGGACACTCTGGGACTTTCCAGGAGCCACAGGTGTGCTGCCATTGAGTCCATGTGTAAAGTTCAGGAAGCTCTTGTTTAGCTGCGAATTAAGGTGTCCTTCAGGACAATAGGTAGAGCACGCACAGGGGCTCCCTTGGGATAATCACTACAGACACAGGTTGTAGTCTTAAAAATACAAAGGCTGTGCATTGGGCATGCTGCTGTAGGGGACAGGTAAGGACAAAAAGCCATATGGTAGCCTGATGCAGGGAAGACGGTGTCCCTTCAGCAGATCCCTGGTAAGATGGGCGGATTCTCATGATTCTGAACCACAAGTTCATTAACTGGATGCTAGGGAAATTAGCAGAGGTTTTGACTTGAGGAAAAAGGCAATGCCAAGATGGCCTGTTTACCTCCTCCTTAGCTAGTCTCTTCTTGTTCGTAGGAAAATAAACCAATGTCGTTACATATACACAGCACTTGATTTGAGCCCAGTGTTGTTGTGCAGAACTTAATTTGTGGTGAGTACCATTAGAAGCATTCATATGTTAAATCCTTGTAGTTGTTCCTTCCCACGCAACAGGTGGGGAGACAAAGGCAGGTTAAATCATTTAATTTAGGCTCCAAGCTAGTCTGGCTGTTTAGGTACAAACCCTCCAACACCAGTCAGCAATCATGGAAATGCTGTTCCGCACCCCCACCATGCCATCAGACCAATCTGATAGAGGCAGTTCCTCAGCTGAGGGTCCTTCCCAGGTATGTCAAATTGACAACCAAGATCAGCCATCACACCCAGCAACCAGGGTCCTACTCTGTTTTGAATAGCTATGCTGTAGTGCAGTGGTCCTCAACCTGGGGATCGAAAGACACCTTCAACAGGGGTGGCACACCAGATATTTATTTTTCATAACAGCAAAATTACAGTTCTGAAGTACCAATGAAAGTAATTTTATGGTTGGGGGTCACCACAGTATGAGGAAGTGTATTAAAGGGTCTCAGCAGTAGAAAGGTTGAGAACCGCTGTGTGTAGTGGGTATCATTTCCACGTCTAACTAGAGTGCTGCAAAGCCTGGCAATCCAGATTCAAAGTTAACAGTGCTCAGTCCCAAGTATTTGCTCCATGCAAATGTTAGTCTGTCTTTGGTGTGCGAGCTCCTTTTCCAAGGTGGTGATGGCACTGCTTTGGAGATTATTGTTCTATTTCGGGTGTACTGCCCACATTGCCACTGGGCAGAACTGAATGCTGAGAAGAAGAATAACAATTTCTTCAACAGGTGTCCTGGTTAAACAATACGAAAAAGAAGTGGGAATGGGAAATAAAGCACATTAATGTGTATATTCAACCGCCCTTGAGCTCTTAACAGGCACCAAAAACCCTGGATGGGAGTCATTTCAGGGAAGGTGCATACAGAACACTACTCCATCAATTCAAAATGTCCAGAGAGACTTCCCAAAGGAGCTGATCATGGAGCTGAATACTAAATACCTGGGTAGAGGAAAGGAAGGACATTCTAGTTACTGGAAAAGCAAGTGCAGATGCATGGAGTTGTGTGTGCATGGAGTATGGTGTGCTTAGGAATTAGCAAGCCTTTACATGTGGCAGGCATAAGGGGCATGTATGAGCAACAGGAAGCAAAGCTCAGGGGATTGGCAGGGGAAAACCACGAATGCCTTGTGTGTTACATTTAAAAGTGCAAACTGGTCCTAAAAGCCATGGAGAGCAATGAAAGATCTTAAACACAGAAAACGTCCCATCAGCCCTGCTTTTGTAGGAAACATTCTGGTGTCAAGAGAGAGAGCAATGTCTGGAAGCAGAATCCCAGTTATGAAGCTGTTAGAGAAAGCTTAGGGCAGACATGGAGGCAGCCAGAGGTGTGCACAAGAGGGGTATGAGTGCACTTAGGAAGAAAGCAGAAAGACCTACCTGCTCTCAGAGACAAACATACACAAACATCCAAGGCAACTTGCTTGTGAGGCCCTTTCATACGTGTACCTGGCAGTACTAGCCCAAAAGAGCCACTGGCACTCAAGCACACTATGGAGGTCAGATGTGCAAACGCTAAACTTTGTTTGACTGTAATTATCAGTTAATTCTGGAAGTGTGATATTAGAAGTATTTCTTTACCTCTTGGTGGCATATTGGACATACTACTTTATTATGGGATGTTTTATTCTTGTCTTTTTAAGGGTCTCACCACCCAGCTCCCAAATAAGTCACACACACAGGCTTATTCTTAGTTATGAATGCCCGGCCTATATAGCTTGGCTTGTTTCTTGCCAACTCTTCTTAACTTAAATTATTCCATCTACATTTTCCCTCTAAGTTTTTATCTTTCTTACTTCTATATATCTTACTTTTCTTCTTAATCCGTGGCTAACTGGGTGGCTGGATAGCTGATCCCTGATGTCCTCCTCTCTTTGTTCTATTGTTGCTCTTCTTTCCTCTTTCCTCCCAGATTTCTCCTTCTATTTATTTATTCTCTCTGCCTGCTAGCCCTGCCTATCCTTCCTCCTGCCTTGCTATTGGCTGTTCAACTCTTTATTAGACTATCAGGTGTTTTAGACAGGCAAAGAACCACAACTTCACAGAGTTAAACAAAAGCAGCATAAACAAAAGTCACACACCTTAAAATAATATTCTACAACATTACTTAGTTAATGAAATCTAAACAACTGCCTATTGCCAAAGCATACTGAAGATACTAGAGTTGCAGGTAGAGGCTGGGGTAGGGGGAGACTGGGGCAGGTGGAGGCTGGGGAGGGTTTTTGTAAGGAATCATCTAAAGCTGTGGTTCTCAACCTTCCTAATGCTGTGACCCTTTAGTTCAGTTCCTTATGCTGTGGTGTCCCCCAACCATAAAATTATTTTTGTTGCTATGTAATAGCTGTAATTTTGCTACTGTTATGAATTATAATGTACATAGCCATGTTTTCAGATGGTCTTAGGTGACCCCTGTGAAAAGGTCACTGGACCCCCATGTTGAGAGCTGCTGGTCTAAAGGATATGGGTGGCCTCACAGACCAGGGTAAGGCTCAGTCAAGGAGGAAGCATGGGCAGGCTGTAGAAGATGGCTGTCTACCTCCTACAGGTGGAAGTGATGGCCTTTGATGAGAGTACAATCAAAGCCAGGTGACAGGGAGGGAGGGAGGGAGGGAGGGAGGGAGGGAGGGGGCTGGGGAGAGCATACTCTGTGCCTCCCCAGGCTCCTCCCACTGCCTTCTCTAGCACAGTTGAAGACTAGGGGCACTTAGCACACCTGAGCAGCCTATTGTGGCCAGTGTGAACAGTGATCTGAGGGCTGGAAGGGGAGTTGTCAGGTCAGTTTTATTGTCTTGATGTTCTACCCATCAAGTGAAACATAAAGAGAATTACAAGATGAATCAGCTATTCAGAGTATTATTAAAAGTTCAGGTGTTGGCAGAGGCTGCTGAGACTCGAAATAGTCACACAGAAACAATATTATTTAAATCACTGCCTGGCCAATCACTTAAGCATATTACTAGCTAGCTCTTATATCTTTGGTTAACCCATTTCTATTCATCTGTGTAATGCCACATGGCCATGGCTTACTGGCAAGGCTCTGGCATGTCTGTCTCTGGTGGAAGCTACATGGCTTCTCACTGACTCTGCCTACTCTCCCTCTATATATCTCTTCCAGCCAGGCTATATTCTGTTAAGCTATTGGCTGAAAGCAGCTTTTTTATTAACCAATAAAATCAACACATATACAGAAGGATTTCCCACACCATTTCCCTTTTTCTGTTCAAATAAAAAGGTAGGTTTTAACTTTAACATTACATAAAATTACATATAACAAAATAGGTATCAAGCAAGAATTACAGTTACAGTATTTATATCTACTTTATCTTTCATTGTAACTAAGGAAAACTATAACTATTCTTCAACTCTATCAAAGACTCCAGAAGGATATAATATTACCTAAGTAAACAGGAAGTGTATTGCAAGCAACTTCTTTTTTTTTTAAAGATTTTATTTATTTATTATGTACATAGTATTTGCTTGCATGTTTGCCCGCAGGGCAGAAGAGGGCATCAGATCTCATTATGGATGGCTGTGAGCCACCATGTGGTAGCTGGGAATTGAACTCAGGACCTCTGGATGAGCAGCCAGTGCTCAACCTCTGAGTCATCTCTCCAGCCCCTGTAAGCAACTTCTAAAACTCTAGAATTGACAGAGACATTTCACTACCTAGACAGTTACCCAAAGTTTTTCTGTAACATTGTGGATACCCATATTCAGCCTCCTGGCCCATAGTATCTTGCAGACTTTTCCAAGAAGCAGGAAATTTCAAAGACAGTTCCGCCTATATTGTCAGTTTGTCAGTCACTTTCTTCTGTGTCCTGCAGAATGTCTGGCAGACTCTTTCATGAAACAGGAACCCCAAAGGACTATCTCATCTTCTTTAGGCAAGTTCAGCAGTCATTTTTCTGTGGGTCCTACAAGTCTAGTCAAGAAGTCCAGGCAAGAGCAGTTTCTTGCCCAAATGGCTAACAAACTCCATAAGGAGCCTCTTTGATGCCTATCATCCTCTTGAAGTAGATTGTCACTGCCAGGAACAGATATGTCTCATTGCCATGAAAAGTCTAAGCTCTTAAAACATTTTAAATGCCATATTCTGTAGTCTTTGAAATAACTGAAGAATCTCTGTACATCTAGAAAACCTAATTAATATAACTACAAACTTGACTATTATAGATGATTATTTATTAACCTATATTCCTTAACTATACATTACATTTTTAAATGAGCTGCACATACACAATACCTTAATCAAGAGCAGAAATATACATATAACAAAATTGACCTTAAATTTGCATCAATAAACTAAGATCCATACCAATGCAAATCTCTACAGCATATCCCCCCTTTAAATGTAAAGAAACATTTATAAACAATATTTGGGAATTTGGGCATAGTTCTCTTCAAACTGCTTCCAGCTTTTTGTTGGGTTAAGTAATTTTTTGGAGGGTGTTCATGGCAACCTTTCAGGGTGTCTTGGTCCATTAAACCACATTAGTCTGGAAGGAATCCACAGGTTCTCATTCTCTATGGAAACAAAAGAAGAACCTCTATTCCAAAGCAACAAATCCTTAGATCCAAATTTTGAAGTCATGATACTATTAAAATATATATGTTGGTTTAGCTTGGCAGCCCATACAATGAAATGTCTCTCCATACTTAGCTCATTCGAAGTCAAAAAATTAAAAGAAAGCACAATAATATACATAATCCAGACTTTCTGTGTATATTCCATCTTTATGTGGCTTATTTTTCTTTTACTCTTTTTATTTTATAACTCTGTGTGTGTGTGTATGTGTGTGTGTGTGGTGTGTGTGTGTGTGTATGTATAAATAAAATCCTTTTCTGACCAGGACTGCTTCTTAAAATGCAAAGCAGTGTGGCTAGGACTAAGGCTGCTTTGCCTTTTGGCTCTAGTCAGTCCAACATGGCAGAGGCATGTTCACCACCTTTGTGAGCCATGCACACCTCCCCAGGTCCAGGTATACAGTGGGTCTATGTCGCACCATTAAGTAGTTTGTAACACACTGCTCACAAACCCCATTTAAATGCTCTGTAGCTGGACCTCCTGAAAGAGTCAGAGCCATTTGTGCTGGTGAATCAGAAAGCTGGCTCCTAAAGAAGCCATGCAGCCTTCCTTGCCAAGGCTGAGTCAGGAAGATCTGTCTTAAAGGAGCCACGGCAAGCCAGCAACAGAGCAAGAAGCTGCGTTAAACTCTGTTTTTTTGTGTGTCTAGAATTCCTTTACAAGTTCTCTCAAGTTTTTAAGTGGATTTAGTTGACCACGTTGGTGCTAATTTGTTGGTGGAGGCTGCTCAGACTCAAAATAATCACACAGAAACTTTATTATTTAAATCACTGCTTGACAAATCACTGAAGTGTATTGCTAGCTAGCTCTTATATCTTTGGTTAACCCATTTCTATTAATCTGTGTATCACCACGTAGCTGTGACTTACTGGCAAGGCTCTAGCACGTCTGTCTCTGGTGGCTACATGACTTCTCACTGACTCTGCCTACTCTCTCTATATATATCTCTTTCAGCCTGTCTATATTCTATTAAGCCATTTGGCTGAAAGCAGCTTCTTTATTAACCAATACCAGCAACACAAATACAGAAGGGCTTCCCACACCATTCAGGTGTTTGCATCTAGTTTTGTTTTGTTTTTTGTTTTTGCCACATAGTTTTATCATCATCTCTGTCATCAGAGACATAGATTATAGGTACAGTATTTGAAGATTTTTAGATTTATGTGTATGCATCTTTTGTGTGCATGTATGTATGTGTACCACATACATGCCTGGTGCTTTTGAAATTCAGAAGAGGGTTCAGTTCCTCTGGAACTGGAGTTATGGATGTTTGTGAGCCATAATAGAGGTACTTGGAATGAAATCTTGGTCCTTTGCAAGAGCAGCAAGTGCTCTTAGCTGTTGAGCCATCTCTCCAGCCCCAGGTGCAGTCCACACTTGTCTCTGTGGTCAAGTCACTGACACCTGCACAGGTTTGAGGCCAAGATGTTTGTATCCCTTTTCTTATGGTAAATTTATACTACACAGAACAAGCCGATTTCTGGGAAGGGTTCAGCTGAATGAATACCTTCACATAGTTGACTGAGCAATTAGCACTATCACCCACCTCCAGAAATGTATTATTACATCAAACTTCAGGTCTGCCTTTGTTTAACAATGACCCCCAAAGACAATGCAGTTTCCTTGGCCTCACCAGCAGGGGCCAACAGAGTGAATTCTTACGAGGGTAAGAAGTGGTAGTGACATCAAGGATGACACCACTTATCAGAGGATTGTTAGAGGCATCTGAATTTCAGAGATGTTAGAATGGGAATCATTTCAAAGAAGCACTCAAAACTAGTGGTCCATGAATGAGTTTCTGATGGGTAACAAACTCTCTCTCTTCCATTCTCAGGGAGACCACACAGAACCTAAGGCAACTGGAATCTTCAGGCTGAAACTGACACTGTCCTTTTTCCCCTGTGTGCCCTAAAATGTGTTAATTTCCTGCCTGCAATATGATATGATAAAGGCTGAGAAGTGTGCTCTGAAAGATCTCTTTTTTTTGCATGGTTGGACTTCTGGGCTTATGTTTCAGTATCATCTGTGTGCATCAGTAGGCAGGGGTACTTAACTGATGGAGAGCTGCACCGTAAACCTCACCTTCCATGGCAGGAGAGCTCCCATTCCAGAGCATGGAAGGCATAGCCAGGACTTTGAAACTCTTCTGCATCATGCTAGAAGAAACAGAAGCTAGTTTGAGGTTCCTTGCTCAAGAAAGTCTGTATGCTGCCTTTGAACCAACAATTCAGCCTGTGTTTGTTGGGGTGCTCTTGTCTCTAATATAAGCCTAATTTAGAAAGCCACTTCTAAGAGGTCCAGAGGTAGCAAGGCTCCAGGATTAGTTACAGAGGCAGCTTGGTAGTGCTCTGCAGTTCTGAGTTGTCTGCCATCCCCTCTTCTGTTCTCAGCTTCTTTGTCTCGCTCTTTTAATAGGTTCCCTGGTAGCTGAATCACCACCTTGCATGATGATGGCCTTGCAGGATGTCTCTGTGTGCCTTTTTTCCCCCTAAGACCATCAGCCACTTTTTGTTACTTCCCAAGGAGCAGAACTGCACTGGATGCCCAGGCATTAACCAGCCAATCATCTCAGAGGGAATGTTAATCATATGGTTGACTTAAACCAATCAAGACTCGAGTCTGAGGCCTAGGGCTTTGGGTGAACAAAAATTGAGTTTGTTTTGTTAGTGCTAGTAAATAAGAGTTGGAGAGATGTTTCTTGGGAGGTTAAGAGCAGACTCCGCTGAATGTCCACTAAGGGAGCAGGTTCACAAAACTGCAGCTTCATGGTGACTGAAACTCTTGGCTATGCCATCTTTAAAGGCAAAGTTTTAAAGATGTACATCGATCACCAGATGATGGTGGCACATGCCTTTATTGCTAGCACCTGGGAGGCAGAGGCAGGCAGATCTCAGTGAGTTTGAGGCCAGCCTGGTCTACAAAGCAAATTCCAGGACAGCCAGGACTGTTAAACAGAGAAACCCTGTCTCAAAAAACAAAACAAACAAATAAAAAGATGTACATCGATAGGGAAAGAGTTAAATCTGACTCAGTGACTCAGTAAAAGGGATACATGTACAATCAACATGGAGGCTGAAAAAAGTGTTGTTTCCAATACCAGAGAATGCTACAGAACCATATCAGGTCTGATCCATTTGCATCCTCCGGATGAAATCAGGTACATGTGTACTTACACCAGACATAGCCTTTTCTAGCTGAGAGGGATTAAAGTTGGGGTTGTAGAAAGCTTTGACTATTTGATGACTTGATCCCCAGTTGGTGGAACTGTTTGGGAAGGATTGGGACGTGTGGCCTTGTTGCAGGAGGTGTGTTAGGTTTCAAAAGATATAGAACATTCCTAGTGTCTGTCTATCCTTCCCCTCCATTCCCTCTGCCTTGTGGTTGTGGATCAAGATGTGAGCTTTCAGCTGTTATTTCACTATAACATCTGTAGGAGGGTCCATCTTTATTTCTGTTGCTTTCATTGGTTAATAAAGAAGCTGCCTTGGCTTGTAAGATAGGTCAGCTCTTAGGTGGGCAGAGTAGACAGAACGGAAGTTCTGGGAAAAAAGGAAGTGAGAGAGCAGCCATGATCCTGTGCCCAAGATGGACATACCTTAGAACTGTCTGGTAAGTTACCACCTCGTGGTGACATACAGACTTTTATAATGGGTTAGTTTAGATGTGAGAGCTAGGCAAGAAAAGGCTAGAGATAATGGGCAAGGCAGTATTTAAATGAATATAATTGTCATGTGGTTATTTCGGGCATAAGCAAGCAACCAGCAGCTGAGCGGGCCGGCGGCTGGGGGCTGGGAGCTGGGTGCTGGGAACATAAGCCACACCTCTCCCCCCTTTTATACAACATACATCATGGATTCCAACCCTCTGAAGCCAGGAACCAAATCAAACACTTTCTTTTATACATTGCCTTGGTTATGCTGTTTTTATCACACCAATAGAAAAGTAACCAAGACAACTTAGAGTGTTGTATTTTTTTTTAATTGAGATTTAAAAACTGATACATTACTCTTGGGGGCTAGAGAGATGGTTCTGTGGTTAAGAGGGCTTCTTATTCTTTCAGAGGACCCTAGTTTGGTTCCCTTTACCTACATAGAGCAGCTCAACTTCCTGCAACTCCAGCTCTAAAGATCTGATGCCTTCTTCTGCCTCCACAGCATTGGCACATCTCTCTCTCTCTCTCTCTCTCTCTCTCTCTCTCTCTCTCTCACACACACACACACACACACACACACACACACACGTTTTTACTCTTAAAAATACTTTAAAAAAATCACTCTTGTGATTAGAAAATAAGTTTGCCACAGGGGTAACTGTCAAATAGAAAATCACACAGTGACATTATTCCAGCAGTAGCTCTCTAGATCACATCTCCTGTGTTATATGTATAAAGAAGCTTATCCCAACTTTATTATCATTACCCACATAAGGCATGTCTTTAGTGTTAGTAGTTTGGCCTCTTGAGCTGAGCTCCCTGAAGTGATAACTAACTACATGTGGTATTTCAACTTAAGTTCATTAAAAATTAAATATAATTTAAAAGTGAGTTCCTTAGTCACATTTTAGTACTCAGCAAATCTGGTGCAGTGGCAAGCACCTGTAATCCCAGCTCCTCCAGAGGCTGAGGCAGGAGGATCACTTGAGTGTTGGAGTTTGAAGTCAACCCCAGTTACATAGAAAAATCTCCTGTAAAAAAAACATGACTGCATGCATGCATGAGTGGATGAGCGGACACAGTGCCCAACACACACACACACACACACACACATGAGGCTGCCTTGTTGAAAGCATGAATTTCATGGCAGAGAGGCCCTGTGAACAGCTTGGGGCAGGTCACTGCCTTGTGTCCAAGCATAGGCTTGGTCTTTTCACAGCTCTTTGACCTGTGCAGGTATTTGACCTCTTTGTACTTCACTTTCCAGTCATTACAGCAGTTAGAATGGTCATGTGTAGCTCACAGAATTGTCCCACAGTTTGAACTGCACTTGATGAATTACCACTGAATTTACTTATTACTACCTTGCCTTTACTTATCCTGACATTGCCACTAGGAACTGCTACGGTCTGCATATGGTTTCTCCTTCAAAGGCTTATGAACTGGAAGCCTGATCTCTGATGGTGGCAGGAATGTAAGAGATGGGGGCTAGAGAAGATGATTACATCACATGGCACTACCCCAGGGTGGGTGAATGTCTTTGTCAAGATCCTGAGTTAGTTTCCTCCAAAGTGAAGTCCATTTGGAGGGAGGGAGCTAGGTCCTTCAGCCAGAATGAGCTGCTAGAAGCAGGCTGACCTCTGTCTTCTCTTGAACACATGCCCCTGCTACAAGCCTGTATCGTCCTCATTCTGCCATTTTGTCATGTCACCAGAAGCTGAGCAGGTGCTGGCGCCATGTTCTTGAACTTTTTTTCCTCTTTTATCTATGACTTATCCAATCTTTGGCATTTTGTTATAGCAACGGGGAAAAGTGGCCTAGCACAGAAACTTTTACATTTTATTGATCCAGCACTTGCTAAATGCAGGATGCAGACATTCGGCCATCATCCTATGGTTACAGCTGAAGGACAAGGAGAGTTTCCCTGTCACAGAAGAGCAGGGAGTCACGGTCAGTTCTGCTTCCAGGGCTTATGGTTCCTTGGTGTCTAGTCTGTTGGTGACTTTCCTTGGTGCTCTGGCTGGTCCTCCTCTGCTTTTAAACAGAGCTATTGCTTCACAAAGGCCTGGCAAGCTTTCAAATTCATGTCCTCATCCATTCCCACAGTCTCTTCTTTCCTGCACCCTCCTCTTTCCCCTCGCCTCTTTTCGTGGTAAGGGACCTGGAGAGAAGACAACAGTGGAATTTGCTAACAGCCATGGGCTACATTTTTCTATGGTGTTTGCATCCTCCTGGTTTCTACTTGTGGACTTTCTCAAATAGTACTTCTGAAGGAAGCCACTTGTGACCCAGTTAAGGAAGGGAGCTAGGGAGCCAGAGGACCAAACAGGAAGAGGTGGTTATGTTGAGAAGCTTCTAATCAAAGTTAAAAGTCTCCCTGGAAGGCTGGGTATGGGAGGCCTCATAAGAAAGTCTAAGGGACCTGGGGACATGGAGAGCTGGGGAGCTCAGGAAACGAGGGGAGGGGTCGTTTACTCTCAGGTTGGGAGGCACTGGTGTGTGTCATAGGCTTCCAAGGGGACCTGGTCTTCAGCTGTGGAAATGTCAGTATTTAGGAGGTCTGCAGACTCCTTCCCTGACTGTGTCACAGGCTATCAGATAGATGTGCCAGTCCTCCAAGCAAGGGGCCACTCCCACTGCAGCAGGAAAAGGACTATGTCTACTGGAGGCCTTGCTTTGTGCATCTCTCTGAACCCCACTTCCAGGTGGCTGCTGTGAGTTAGCCTCTGTATCGTTTTCGGGAGCTGAGATGTTGTGGAAAACATGGAGCTCTTTCCAGTCTACCCAATCAGTCCTCCCCCCCCTCCCTGGGTCTGGGGGAGGGGGTGGAGTGGGAAGGAAGGACAGCTGATATGGCCTTTCAAAGGCCACTGAGAACTGGTTTGTTAGGGTGCTATACTGCTGTGGCCAGGATCAGAGAGAAAAGCAAGCCCCACTCTCTGCCTTAAGCCTCCTGAGGTGAACAGCTGATAAGGATTTATCTGGACAGCTGGAAACTGAAAGCTGAGTTCAGTCAGGCTGTTTTGTTATAGAGGAGCTGAAATTATCGGAGGCACCAGACTATACAGAGCTTACCTCAGAGAGGTATATTTGATGAGAAGTCTGGAGCACAGTAGAGGCTTTTGCTGCCATGTTTCTTTTGCCCCAAGCCTGGTAGTGGTGAAGCTTCCTTTCTTTCCTAAAATAGGATTTATTGAAAGGAAGGGGCTGAAAATAGAACTCAGTGTTATAGTACCTGGC
>JAQHUG010000128.1:1788206-1815911 GCA_028555095.1 Dicrostonyx torquatus | reverse complement strand
CAGGGAAGCATTGTTGGTATGACAGGCATGAGGAATTTTTGTAGTGAGTTGTGGCCATTAAAAATGGGGAAACTGTCTTCATTTGATGCCATTCTCACTAAATTGACCATAGCCTACCCTTCACAACAGTGCAAAGTCTTGACAGAGACCATGTAGTTCAAGAAAACAGCCATTTCCTAGGCTAAAGTCAGGCAGGCTCACCTGCACCAAAACAGGTATCCAGATAATGACATGGCTTGTTAGTGTGAAGTTAGAGACTTCGGATATACTGATAAGAAAATAGCCTTTCTCTTAGTTTTTAAAAGGTGACTTCAAATCAGAACCTCCACAAAAGTCCATTTTTTGGGGAGGGTTACAATTTACATACCCAGTTTCTCCTGTTTCGTACACACCTACAGCAATGGGTGGTAGGTGCTTCATGGTGATAAGAGATGATCAAGCTATGTGCTGACTAGTTTTATGTCACTTTGACACAATCTAGAGTCCTCAAAGAGGAGGGAACCCCAATTGAGAAAATATCTGCAGAAGATAGGGCTGTAAGCCAGCCTACAGGGCATGGTCTTAGTTAGTGATAGACAGGAGAGGACTCAGCTCATTGTGGGTGATGCCATCCTTATCCAGGTGGTCCTGGCTTCTGTAAGAAAGCAGGCTCAGCGAGCAATGAGGAGCGGACCACTAAACAGAGTTCCTCCGTGACCCCTGCATCAGCTCCTGCCTCTAGGTTCCTGCCCTATTGGAGTTCCTGTCCTGACTTTCTTTAATGATGAACAGTGATATGAAAGGGTGAGCCAAATAAGCCCTTTCCTCCCCAGCTCGCTTTCATCACAGCAATAAAAACCCCACTGAAGACATATTAAGTTTTTTTCACATTATTTATCCCATGGGGGTAGTCAGTGTTCCCGGTTTTCTTGCTAATAAGGTTTTTCTGAGAAGTCACAGAACTGTGTAGTAAAAGACTGAATTCGAGCTCAGGTCTCCTGATTTGCAGTCTAAAGTCCTCCTACCCCTGACCATGGCGCTCTTTATCAACAGAGGAGTCCACAGTGTTGGCAAGATAACAAAACTGTAAGCCTCTACAAGGACTGAGCGCACCAAGAGCCAGGCCCCGCCCTCCACTGATGGCCAGGCCCCGCCTTCCACTGATGGCCAGGCCCCGCCTTCCACTGATGGCACGCCCCGCCCTCCCTCCACTGATGGCAGGAAGATCCATTGATCAATATCTATTAGACTAAAGCAATCCTGCAGAAGATGTCAGCAACCTGAGTGTTGTCCCTATGCTGTGACCTAGTAATTCCATCCCCGGGAATCTAGCCTACATAGGAAAAGAGCACCACGGCCAAGACTTAACACAGAAACAAGTTGATGGGAATGGTACTCAAGATGTTTAGCAAGGTCATTAGTTATGGCAGGGTCGAGGGTGGGCTGCCATCAAAGTCATGTTTACAGCTCTTTGCCAGAGTTGAATTAATGGTAACTCAGTACTGGGAAAACACTTCTGCTTCAAAGTAAATGACAAAGGCTTGCTGCCACAGCGTGTGACTAGCGAAGAAAAAGAAATATATCCAGACTTAAAGTGAAGAGAGTATAGTTCTTAAAAATTATACCCAATTTTCAGCTGGGCGGTGGTGGCGCACACCTTTAATCCCAGCACTCGGGAGGCAGAGGCAGGCGGATCTTTGTGAGTTCGAGACCAGCCTGGTCTACAAGAGCTAGTTCCAGCGCAGGCTCCAAAGCCACAGAGAAACCCTGTCTTGAAAAACCAAAAAAAAAAAAAAAATTATAGCCATTTTTCATAAAAGAGATACGAACATTTTGATAATTAGAAAAATAATTCTATTTTAAAAATTTTAAACAGCCAAAGCAGTCAGTCACAGAACACTATGATAAGTGGTGGTGATTAGGGATTTTAAATGGTCATTTTCACCTAGATTGGCATACGATCTCTATAGCTACATGCTAAGAAAAAAACTAATTGATGTATATAGTGCAAAGCTGCCATAGACCCAAGGAGATTAAGATTCACGATTTAAAGATGAAATCACAATTGCAATGGAGCATGTGGCAAATATTAAAAGCAGGATAAATTTGGCTGAGCGCTTCCTAGGGCCTTAGCTAGAGTCCCTAACCCCGCTGGGATGCTCCGGGAAGTCACCCGCAAGAAGCACAGTAGGGTCCCTGGACTTTCCATCCTTTGAGCTCTTCCATCTGGGGTCTGGGGCGAAGGCCCCACTGCAGAGGCAGCTGCGGCTTCGGGGCTGTGGGCTTCAGCTCTTGGAGGGCTTCCAGTCTGAATTTGGAGATTTCTCGGTCAACAGGAAAACAAACAGCTGGCGCACTTCGCCTTTCTCAGTTTTCCAACTTGGAAAGCGCTGAGGCCCAGGGGTAGTTTTATGAGCTCAGGGCCTCCCTTCCCCATCTCAAAGTCTTCTCCCATCTCAGGGAATCATGGGACCAGTGCCCAGGGTGTGGCAAGGCAGTGGACAGTGCCCCCAGTGTCTGATTCTCCCACGACAGGCTGGGGAAGCCAGGGCTGGAAGCTACAGGCCTGTTTTGGGAAAAAGCCCCCTTATGGCCTAGGGAGGAAATTTGCAGAAATTCTCACTGAGACGGCCATGCAAGATACCCAATGGTGTCCGATGATAGCCTCTGCAGGCAACCTTCCTGCCACACGGCCACTGCGCATTTGTGTTCTTAGTCTCAGGATCTCCAAGTAGCAGAGACACCGCCGCTGCAGAGGGCCGCACGCAACCCAGAAAAGCTGTCACTGGCACACTATAAAAATTGAGTATATGTCACAAGTAGATTTAGATTCTTCAGGTTAGTATTATTTTTGCAATTAGGTAATGATCTGACATTAATTTACTTGTGCTGCGTGATTAGGTTAATTTACTCCAGAAAAGCTTACATTTTCAAAATTAAAAATGGTCTTCTCATGATCCATCAAAGCCGCAGCTGGGCCACAGCGACACGGCCATTTTGTACTCGATTGTGCGCTTATAGGCTATGCGACAACCACGGAAAATGACATAGTGCGGGGCCCCATAAATCTCCATGCTTAAGTACCTGTGAAGGACTGTCCATCTGTGAATGGTTAAACTTTTCTTATGGTGTGATGGTTCAGCTTTCATAAATAGAAATCAGCAAACAATACTCGGGGCATTACATTTTTTAAAAAAGATTTATTTATTATGTATACAACATTCTGCCTCCATGTATGCCTGCAGGCCAGAAGAGGGCGCCAGATCTCATCACAGATGGCTGTGAGCCACCATGTGGGTGCTGGGAATTGAACTCAGGACCTCTGGAAGAGCAGCCAGTGCTCTTAACCACTGAGCCATCTCTCCAGCCCTTGGGGCATTAAATTTTATGTAACAGTACCTCTGTAGAAAACAAAACAGGCTTGAAAAATAAAGTCAACTAGTTTTTGACCTTGGCGAATGCAAGTGCAGCCTCTGTGTCTGCCTGGATCAGTGAAGTCTAATGATACAAACGCGCTGGTCTGACTCACCCATTCCCTGGAATGCTGGTCCTGCTGAGATTTTGAAAATTACTTTAATTAACCTTATTTCACCTTGGATAGTGGCGGAAGGCTTTTATTTGTTAACTATGCATTCGTTTGTTTCATCATTAACCTTGGCTTTTGCCCCTGGAAGAGATGGTGATACATCGTGAGTCAGGTGTTACTCCCATAGAACAGTGCTCACTGTGGTGCCCAGCTGTGCCTTAGTGGTTAGGGTTCTGTAGATCATAGGCATCGGAAATACAAGTCGGAGGGCTGGAGGGAAAGGGAGAAAGGATCGGCCCCAAACTCTCCATTCTAGTAGGGAGATGGAAGATGTGGCATTCGGAACAGCCATGCCTGGGGCAGGCTTTCAAGTCACTCTCCAGCTCCTCCTGAGGTCAGAGGAGAGGAGTCTTTGAAGGGGAGGAATAGTGGTTAGTCCCAAACAGTTCCCACTCATTAACCACATTTACTGTATTATTAAGAATAGTGTGCCCCTACTCCGTAGGTATCCCTATCCTTCCCTCCCTCCTGCCCTCCGTCTACAACCGAATACCTCCTTGGTTTTTACATCACATCCTTGTCACAGTTCCCCTAAACCCAGTTTCAACTCCTACTTTTTCTTTTTTTTTCTTTCTAGAAATGGTTGTATGATTCACAAGCCTCTGCCAGGGCACTGTGAGGCCGTAGACAGGGAGGTACTGACGTCCAACTCCACCCCAGCCCTAAGGGCACGGCAGTTGTGAGCCCGCATGGCTTTTCCCTGAACTGCCTTGGCAAGCCAGAAGGGGCAAAAGGTACTCAGCTGGAGTCAGGAAAATGACTGACACGGTCTCTTTTCTGTGGTGGTTTGGAGTCTGTGTCTCATCGCTGCTTCTTTTACTCCAGCATCCTCCTTATTTGGTGAGTTCACTCGTGAACCACAGGGGATGTGTTTAGCATTCGTGCATCTTAAGTATGGTGATGTGCAGATGTCAAGTGGCCTCCTCCAGAAAGTGGGAACTTTTATGAGAACCAGGCCTGTACTTTCCTGTCTTCTTCATTTCATCTTCTTTGCCTTCTTTTTCCTCCCCTCTCTCCCTCCCTTCCTCCCTTCTTCCCTTCCTCCGCCCCTCCCTTCGTCCTTCCCTCCCATCCCTTCTTCCTTTTTGAGACAGGGTTTTTCTGTAACAGCTCTGGCTGTCCTGGAATTCTATAGACCAGGCTGGCCTTGAACTCACAGACATCCATCTGCTTCTGCCTCCTGAGTGCTGTGATTAAAGGCTTGAGCCACCACAGCCGGGCTCCATTTTCTTCTTAATGGAAGAAAAATTCCATTTAAAAATTCCATTTTTAAACGGAAGCCACAGTCTTTCCTAGTCTATCAGTAAGTGCTGGCTGACAGAGGCTCCCAGTGACTTAGCACACACCCAGAAGTCACACTTGGCTCATGGACCTCCATGCGGGATTTTCAGTGTTTAGTGGGCACCTCTCACACAGTACCTCGGTGGGTGGGTGGGGACACCTGGTGGCTTTCACGCTGTGGTCCCATTGGCTGAAGGGCTGCAAAGTTTGCTGCTGGGTCTGGATCAGGTGACACAGATAGAGGATCTTGCAGGTGACAGGCAAGCCTGCTCATATTCCGCTGGCTAGAAGCGTTTGTTGAGGCCTAGCCTTACCTGGAGGGAGGCTGGGCTATGCAACCCAGCCACTGCACGGGAAGAAGTTAGGATGGGCTTGGGCACACATATTGGTGGATCGGCTACGTGTATTGCCAAACATGGATTTGTCACCTGATAGATATTCAGTGAGTGATACCGAACGGTTCAGTACTTTTTATCTTTGGAGGCGAGAAGAGTTGGGTTTGGGTGCTGTTGTGAGGCCGTGGGCAAGGAATCAAGCCTCAGGCTGCCCTGTGGGAAATGGTAATATCTCGTGTGGTCACTGTGACCATGCAATGAAAGAATAGACATGAATGTCCACGTGACTATACATGCTTATTTGTGGAACCTGCTGGGACTGGATGAGGGGGAGGGGGAGGGGAAGCTCTCCCTTTGTCCCATTTTTTTTTTTTTAATCAGCCCTGGGTGCCAGCATTGGCCAGCTGGGTCCAGAGAACATCTGTGAGATGGCATTAGTTCCTCAGCCTCTTGCTAAATTTCAGTCATTCATTTTGATGGACATGGGATTTGGAAAAGCAAAGCAAAAATCCTCCTACCCACGAGCATCCATTTTCTGTGATCAATAGAAACCCAGTCACTTAGCATGCGGCTCCAGCTACCCTGCTTTGTTCAGTCTGAGTAACAGGCAGAAAACTGTGATTTTCCTGTTTTATTTTAAGCATGTATTTCTAGGGACAGTAAAAAGAAAAAAAATTAAATCATTTTTAAAATGGAGTTTGGAGTGCTTAAATGAAAAAGAGAATTGCCTTCTTGGTTTGGGTGAGAGCCCGGGCAAGGAGTGAAGCTCAGGTGCATGGTGCATCCAGAGCCTGGCATAGGGGCCCAGCATGAAGGGTTTCCACAGATATTTACTGATTGGATTAGGGGATGCATGAAAGCTGTGCTACCAGGGTACAAACAATTAAGATAATGCCTGAAACACTGAGGCCATGCGGGGGAAGCGCAGCAGTTTAAATGCGATATTCCCTAAATGGTTTCTTCCCTTGTAAATAACGCACACGCACGCGTGCGTGCACACATGCACACGCACACACACGCATGCACGCACACACGCGTACACAAAGCAGCATGAAGAGGAACCCAAATGGTCTCTTTTTTAGCACAGTCTTCTTTAAAATAACTTGGTAAGCCTTCCTGGTTAAGCTTTGTAGTGGTAGGATAACGATTACAGCAAACAAAATAACGTCTGGCGCTCAGAAGGTTAACGGTTTTTCTTTTTTTTTCAAGAAATGATTGTTCAATTTGAGGTGGGAGAAGAAATGGCGCCTGAAATTGCAAAACGTGGTCCTGTAGTGCCCCCTGGTGTCTACTCTGTGGAATCGTCAAAGCTAGAATCGTGTTCCGCCTTAGTCATTAGCATAATCTTGATTTATTTATGAACCTGGCGCTAGGTTCATATGGAGGAGAGAGGAGAGTCCTTGCTTCCTGCATTGACTTCTTTCTCTCAGGCCCTTTTTCAAATGGCGAGCTACCGCAGTGTGAAAGTACATCAACGCTAGCATAAGATTTAAAAACTGAAAGCAAGTATCACATTGGAGAGAAGTCTTTTCACCTTCAAGAAAATTAACGGCTTTAAAAAATTATTTTTCAGGCGGCACATTATTAAGCAATTTCGTTTGTCCATAAAGATATTCTCTGTAAATCGGTTGGACAGAGGACTGTTTTAATTTTAAAGATTTATTATCACATGTAATAATTAAGCCATTCTTTATTTTTTTTTTCCCTGAGACCCATTTATTTAAATAATTACAGATCCCGGTGGGTGGTCGTGGCTCACACCTTTAATCCCA
Organism: Dicrostonyx torquatus; assembly: GCA_028555095.1. Classification (NCBI taxonomy): domain Eukaryota; kingdom Metazoa; phylum Chordata; class Mammalia; order Rodentia; family Cricetidae; genus Dicrostonyx; species Dicrostonyx torquatus. The sequence continues at coordinate 1,808,958 of JAQHUG010000128.1, read as the reverse complement.
GCACTCGGGAGGCAGAGGTAGGCGGATCTTTGTGAGTTTAAAGCCAGCTTAATCTACAGAGCCAGTTCCAGGACAGCCAGCGCTGCACAAAGCAGCCCTGTCTCACGGGGGATAAAGACAGAGAATAAATAGATCAGATAAATCCACAGTATCAAAGAAGAGTACTCTGATTGATTTTTAAATGCTACTGCTAATTTAATATTTAATTGCAAAATCTTAATTTTTTTTAAAGGGCATTTCCTTCTTCCACACCCTCCTATGATGATGACAGTCAATTTAGTTCAATTGGCAGGTGAACTCCAGGCCCAGGAGGGGTGCGCATGGGCAGTACTCACTGTATGGAGCAGTGCCCATAGAGAGGAAGCACCCAGACCACCAGGAAGGAAGGGAGCCGTCCCCAGAGGCCATTGCTTTGGAGGGCTACAGCGACAGAGGAGGGAAAGGGGAGCAGGGCGTCACACAGACAGGGCAACACAGAGCAAGGAAGCCAGCGCAGCACAAGGAGCAGAAAGGGTGAGCCTCTCACGGGTCTGTACTTAGCCTGGGAGTCCAGGAAGGTTCCGAGGAGTTAGGTAGGAGAGAGGCATGGGCAGCCCAGCAATGGTGCCTGACCCCACCAGGGTGCCAGCTGTAGCTGACACCAGTTATCCAGGAGAGGAGAGTCTCACGTTCCCTCCTCGCTTTCCAAGAACAGCATTCGAGGCCGATGGAGAGCTTGGATAACAAGGGGAAGGCACAGGGTGGAAAGACAGAGCTTTGGAGTCTGTCATGCTCTGGTTGGGTGATGCTAACGTTGGGCAGGCTTCTTGACCTCTCTTGGCTTTCCTCTCTCAGTCTTTCCTCCTGTAAGGTGGGCATGATAGTCTCCCCTTTACGGTATTGGAGAAGGCATGGTGGGTATGCATGGCAAAGGAGCTGGGATTACAGCCACTCTGAGAACAGCAGTTGGTTTTTTGTTTTTTTTTTTTTAATAAGACGTGTCCGCGCATGGCATTTCATTCCAAAAGCACCCTCTTGTTTGGCTGCTTTCTTATGTGATCATAGCCCCAACAACTGCTGCTTATTTAGGCTGGAAGTGCCTTGAAGGGCGGGGCCCCATCCACCTTGTCACCATAGTTCCCCATCACTTCCGGTGCAAGGCAGTGGTCATTGTGAAGGGAAGGGCAGGAAAATAGAGCGCATGGCTTGCTGTATTGCTGCATCTCGGTTCAGTGACGGATGCTAAAAACTGCAGAAGGGGCCTTTCTATCCCCCATGTTTAGGGGTGATCGCCGCTCAGGAAAGCACATTTGAATTGGGGTGTCAGCCAAGTTAGACAAAGAAGAGGTTGAAAGAACAGGCCGTGGGGTTGGAAAGCCCTGGATTGGAGCTTTCCAATCCAGGAAACTCCACGTCTGTTTGCTCCACTGGAAGACAGCGAGCGGCGCAGCGCTTTCTCGGTACACAAGACAGACGCTCCACAGTGCTTACCCCTGCCCCGGGTAGGTGCTATTATTGATTATTGTATTTAAGATTTAAAAGGATTTAAAAGATTTAGAAGTGAAGGTGACTCAGAATGAGTGTCTAGCTGCACAAATCTCCCAGCTTGAGCTCCAGCAATAAATAAACTGGGCATGGTGGCGCACCCCTGCGATCCCAGTGCTCAGGAGATCGAGGCAGGAGGATCAGAAGTTCAAGGTCGTCCTTGGTCACGTGGTGAATTTGAAGTCAGCCTGAGCTACAAAAGACACTGTCTCAAAATACAAAAGCAAGGCTGGAAGGATGGCTCAGTGGTTAGGGGCACTGGCTGCTCTTCCAGAGGACCTGGGTTTGATTCCCAGCACACACAAGGCGGTTCACAACTGTCTCTCATCCCAGTTCCAGGGGATCCTATGCCCTCCTCTGGCCGCCATGGGATCTGATGCCCTCTTGTGGCCTCCATGAGCATTGCATGCACTTGACGCGGACTTAGATGCAGGCAACACACACACACATAAACTAAAATCTTTTTCTAAAGATTAAAAACAAAACCCCAAGTTCCCAATAACCTTTAATGCGTCATTAAATTCACATAACATTTTTCAGTTCACAGAAGCTGCAGGTAGCTGTAAGTAGCCAGAACTTCCTATGTGTGTCTATGATGTACGTGTTTTCATAAAACGAGAATGAAATTCTCTTTCCATGCAGAATGAAGATTTACTCTTCTACAAGTATGGGAATGATAGCCCAATGATCAGCGTTCCTTCCCACCCCACCCCCACCTCCTGAGGTGAGCCCTTTGTTGTTACATGTTCTTGTCATGAGACACTAATTAAACAGAGGCCCAAACCGTGGGGCCACCCAATCATAGACTGAAGCCTTCAAAACTATGAGCCAATGTAATTTTGTGGCAGTGACAGAATACTGGGTAATACACGGGGTGTCACTCTACAGTTAAGTTCTTTCATGAACTTCAGCCATGCACTTCCTTCAGACATCAGACAGGGCTAAGGGCTCACACAGCAGGCAGTGGGCCTCCTCGGTGCAGCAGCTCTGAGGAGAAGTCCGTGTTGTGAAGGAGCCGAGGTCTGAGCGAGGCTCTTAGAGGGTGCAGGTATCAACTCTATGGCATATGTTTAAAAATTGGGCTGACATCTTAGGTAGGCAGAGAAGCAGACTGGGCAGTGAAAATGCTCGGTGCACAGAGGCCAGTGTTGTGGAAGCCTCCATATGCCCAAGATCGCAGAGCAAGACCCTCCTGCCTTCCCCACGACTGCCAACTGTCCCAGCGGACAACCACCCTGGAGTAAAGAGTTTGCGCTGTTTTGTAACCAAACAGGAAAGACCAACAATTTCCATTCCCTTCCGTTGTCACTTTGAAATTTTCTCTGTGAGAAATGAAAAGAAAGTTGTACTTCACTGTGTTCGGAGTCAGACTAAGGGCCCCCTTCCACGAGATAGAGGCTGTCCCCGCTGATGTCACGCGCCGGGGTCCAGGTAAATGCTGTCCGGCCTCATGGTCATCAAAATTTTCATTTTTTCCTTTACGTCACAGATAGGGTGCCGTAGCGATTCTGTTCCCAAAGTTGGAAGTTCCGAGTTGGTGCCGGCTATCCCCGGGCTTCGTTTGGTAGAGACAAGGAGAGCCTTGTAGACTGTTGGGGTATGAGTCTGGGAGAGTCACGGGTACGGGGTTACAGGCACATGCCCCTACGGTGGCTTTCAGGCTGCTTGTGTGACAAGCACTTTATTTATCCAAGGCGCAATCTCTCCAGCTTCCGCGAGCACCTTTAAAAGATGGAAGCCAGACAGAAGGCAAAACAAGGACCCGAAATTTCTATAAACCTGCAAGCTTATGCGATTTTACTTATTGGAAGATGGCAACGATGTAAGTCTCAGAGATGGCTACCGATCGTTTCCTAGGTGACCTTGAAATGGATACCTATTATCTTGTCTCTTGCCGAGAATAATTATCTCTACCACCAACAGGACGTGATTGAGATGAGATAATGCTTCCTTAGCATATACGCATCCCTCGCTGTAGGCTGTGCAAGATGAAAACGACCTAGAGAGCAATTTGCACAACAAAGTGAACGTATGCCACATAAAATTTAATATAAATTTATGACGGGTTTTAATCATAATTTTAAATAAAATATCGCAATATGTGTGTATGTCTATCCATGTGCACGCACTAAGTGTTTAATAAATATGCAGTATCTGTTAACATCCTTCTTACTTTGTTTTTTAGGAGTGCTGGGTATGACACACTGTGCTGGGAGGAATTGTTTTCCACCCCCTGTGTGCCTCTGTGGTTAAGGGAGAAGACATGGAAGGCCACAGTGGGGTTTGGGACCTGAGTCAAGTTTTGGGGGGCACAGTGGAGCGAGCTGTCAAAGCCCAGGTGGCAGGTTCTGAGTTCTCTGGTTTTGTGCTGGGAATGTAGGCCCTGCCTGCGTGACTTAGACAGCTACGATGAAGGTGGTCAAAATCCTGTGCCTCAAGAGGGTAGCGGGTATGCAAGGAGTAAGACCAAGCCCTGTGAAAACACCACCATTCTCCCACAGAGGCCAGCACTGTGGGGTGGGGGGCAGCAATCTGGTCCTCTGTGTGACACACACACCATGTAGGACAATGTGTCTCTAGCTGCCTGTCACTGTGGGTCTGACCCTCACACTATTGGGAATCTGGGATGGCATTCTCTTCTACCTAGATCCACACCCCCTCCCCACCAACCCCTCTAGAGTCAAAATGGCGGGTGATGGGACTTCCCCTCCAGCCGAGAGGGCACTGGAGCTAATCCGCACCTAAGCCTTACAGCTCAACGAATTACATTGTGCATTAGTTTTATTGCAGACTGGTGGTTATAATAAAATTAGTTCTAGTCCACATTACTGGCTCATAATGAGAACTACACGAACAAAACTGATACGATCTCGCCGAGCCTTCTGTGTCCAAGCAACCGAACAGACTGCACAGTTCCGGCTCTCCTCTTCCTCTTCCCTCCATTTTTAGGTTGCTTCCGAATCCCTTAAAATAATAAAACCCATTTCTACTGGACTTTTTTTTTTTAAAAAAATAGCTCCTAGGTAGGGTGACTACATAATTTAACATCCAAACTGGGACAGTTGTGAGGGCAGAAGGCAGGCTATTAATAATTAAGTTGGGACAATAGCATAGGCAGCAGGCTGCTGCAAGCCCCCACAGCTGGTAATGCTAGTTTTAGGGACAAGCTGACCCTCTCCTGCAGTCCTGCTAAGCAATGCCACTTTCTTAACTTCTTCAAATGCCCCTCCCATCTTTGGAACTATTAATTTGGGGCAATCACTTTTTAGTAAATTTAAAGCGTCTCCTTGTGGCAAGCCTGGCTATATTGTGAAACTTCAGGACAAACTTGAGAAATTAGACTGATGAGAAACAGGGATATTTATATCCAGACATAGATGGTCAGCGGCGTCCTTTGGTGTGCCAACCAGAGTTCAGAGGGAAAGCTGGGCTGACAACTCTTCAAATTTGTGATCCGAACCTAAATGCGAAAAGGTCCCAACTCTCCCATAAATTGCAGGAAACATTTGGTGGGTGACCCTAGAACATCTCTCCACTCCATGAAAGTCATATCTGGGTCAACAAAAGGTCCACCTTTGGGGCTGGGACAGAATGCAGTTGGTATAGGGCTTCTTTAACATGCGTGAGGTCCCGGATTGGATCTCCAGCACCGCATAAACCAGACATGGGGACACACACCTCTGATCCCAGCACTGTGAGCGGAGAAGGGAGGACCAAAAGTTCAAGGGCATCTTTGCCTAAAGAGTATATTTGTGGCCAGCCTAATCCTTGACTTTTTCTAAAATAAAAATAAAATTAAAAGCCCGTCCTTTGACATCAAAGCGGATTATGCGTTTCTGGGAAATGACCTCATTTAGAAATACCCAGGTAGTGTCGGGGGCACCCTGACCTGGACTCCAGGCTGATTCAACCAGAACTGATGAATGAGCATCCTTGCCATCAGCTGTCCATTCTCCAGCCGTAGCTAGCCAAGCCACGGTCGTTAGCAGCAAACCATGAGGTTTTCTGATGTTGGTTTCTCCAGTGATCTTGAGGCCCGTGGTAAGGGTCTCAATGCAGGAACCACTGTCCCAACAGAAGGGCTGTTGCACACATACTTCAGATTCCTCTATTCTGTTTTCTCCTGTCACATAGGCTTGTGTGAAGTCCAGCTGTGACCGCATACAGGACGTCAGTGAATTTTGCTAACTCTAGAGCTCCATAAAGGTGGGAGCTTCAGTGTTTATGGGATGCATTGAATAGTCTGGTAGTTATAGCTTAAACTGCTGCATATCCAGATGTTTGCACCCATGTTAGCTAGGGGTGCCCCACTAAGGTGTAGTTTATACGTATCGGATGCCAATAGCAACCTGCCCCTGTGTATAGGAGCATAGTGGCCTCAAGTTAAAACATATGCGGAGACTTAATAGAGTAAATGGCTAGCAGGAGAGGGAGGGAAGAAAGTGAGAAAGAAAAGAGAGAGGGGGAAAGGAAAGGAAGCAGGAGGGAGGGGAGAGAAACAAGGGAAGGAAACAGGGAGGGAAGAAGGAAGAGAAGGAAAGAAGAAAGGAAGAATGGCAGGGGAGGGGGTGAGCAAAAGGGAGCCAAAGATGATGCAGAGGGAAATAAGCTTGAGATCCTAAGACTTTCAGCAGAGGGCTTTGCCTCAGTTCCCCTGAACAAGGAGTGACCACCATGCCACCGTTCCAAGGACACCGGGGAGGGTGGGCTCAGATTTTCCCATGAAGCAAGACAGAAAGGGGTTCTGAATCACACCTCTATCTTGCCAGGTGTGGAAGGGATTGACTTTGTCTCCTCCATGTGTATGGCAGGCCTCAGGCTCCCAAGGCTGGTCCCATGCTGATGCCCACACCTCCAAGGCCTGGGCACCACAGAGGGTTGCCACCCGGGGTGGGGGAACTGCTTAGAGCAGATCTTCACCAGACCACTAACGGTAGTCTTTTATGGGGCTGGTTCTCTGTCCTGACCCACACAAACAGGTCTGTGCTGTGTGTGTGCATGTAGAGGGGAGTGTGTATGAGCCGGGGCATGTGTGTGGGTGCTTGATGTCTTATTGGGTGCGATTAAGTGAGAAAACGGGGGCCTTTCTTTGTTTATTTTGCAGATAAATATCACCTCTAATCCAGTGCACAGCAACGTCTTGGGCAAAGGCAAGGAAGCCCTGATACCGCTGATGACATCCACATAAATCACAGGCTTTATTCCCGGGCTGTGCCGATCAGAGCGACGTCGCGCACTCTCATTGGCTGAGGCTTCATTACTTGACCGAAAATCCCCAGGGCTGAAACGTTATTTAAATGTGCTATGAAAATAAATGTGATTTACACACATGTCGTCTGTGGAGCTGTCCTTCCCTGATTCTGCAGGTGCTGTTGAGCCTCAGGATTAGTGCCTCAATTTATTGCGGGTTCAAGCTACACACATGCTCAGTGACAGGACATTGTCCACAGCCCCAGAAGTTCCAGAAAGGAGACAGTGTCTACTGAGGGGTGGTTTTTGGCTGGTCCGTGGTGTGTTTAACTTTGTAGACTGTGCGCCTGCGTTTGTGCACATGCGTGTCTGCACGCGTGAACGAATGTGCTGAAACTGGCCCCATTTCCTTTGAAGGTCTCCGGGAACAGGCGCTTTGAACACAGATGCGTCGGTTTCCAGAAAGAGAAAGAAGAAAATATGATGTGTATTTGGGCAGGGCTGGGGCCCACATGTTTAGCTCCAAGTGAGTGGAAATCTCTTGAAACGCGGTTTTAGGGTAACGAATGTCAGCGGGCTTTCAGTCCAAATGAGACGTGATTCACAGGAAGGCGTACTTGGGATGTTTCCATTACTGAAGGGAAGGGCTTGGCTGAAGGGGTGAAGATTGTCCCTCTGAAGGCTCAAGAAAGACTTTTCCAAAGGTTTTCACAACTACTCCCAGGGTCAGTTCCTTTCATCTTCTACTTTCTTCCCCCTCACAGGGAAGGTTCTCAGTGAGATGTTGTGTCTCATTGTCTGAGGATTTCATACATGCATATAATGCATTTTCACACGCATGTAGTGCATTCTGATCAAATCTCCCTCATTCCTTCCCTGCAATTCATCCGCTACGTCCTCACACCTTCATGTTTTGATTTTTTAAAGTCTAATGAGTTGACTTTGTGTTGCTTGTCAGTGAACCAGTGATGGATTTAGGACCATCCTTGGAGCGCAGAAAGCCACATGGTGACCACATCTATGATAAGAACTCTGTCTTCCCTAATGGCCATCATTTGCTAACCTGAGGTGTGGCTTTGTGAGTTGCTCTCCATGTTGGGCTTTCAGCTGACTTGATCTTGTCTTCTGCCTGTAGTCACAACCACCATGAGTTTACGTGTGCAACAACCCCTGTCCAGCATGTACCACTTTGCTGTGGATGTTGACTACCTCTGGCTCTTACAGTCTCTCATCCCATCTTTGGTGAAGATTCCTGAGCCTTCCATTGAGAGAATGTGAGATAGATGTCCCACTTAGCGCCCATCAGCCCACAGTCTCTTACTCTCTGTACACTGACCAGCTGTGATTCTTTGTATCATCACGTCCTGGTAAAGAGGAGCTTCCTTGGTGAGGGTTGAGAGAGCCACTGATCTATCAACATAGTGATAAGAACAAGGCTGGAGAGATAACTCAATGATCAGGAACACTTGTTCTCATAGAGGAGCCTGGTTCAGTTGCCATCATCAAGGGAGTGGCAAACAAATGTCTGTAAGTATAGTTCTAGGGGACCTAACGCCCTCTTCTGACCTCTGCAGGCTCCAGGTACATACATGGTGTACACGTATATGCATTCAGATTGTTGGGTCCGGCCTGACTGGTTCGTATGTTCCGAGACAGGGAGTGTGGATTGAGGAAAGAAATAGACAACAGACAGAAGAGAGAGTCAGAAGGGCTTCCAGTAAATGTTTACCCCAATCAAAAGGGGGCGGGCACAAGACTTCTATGATACAAAGAACAAGCAAGCGTAATTACCTCAAGGTAACCATGCCCTAAGTCAAGCATCCTGTTGTCTGGCTTTTGAGGAACAAAGCATCCAGTAGCCACACCTTCGGTCAAACATCCTGTTGCTCATCCTTGAGGGGCAATAATAGGTTTGAACTCTCTGACTTTTAGTCAAGATAGAATGGATCCGAAACTGTGGGCCCTCACACAGGTAAAAGGTAAAATACTCATATACATAAAATAAACAAACTGAAAAACACATTTTTTAGAAAGATAAGAACTTGGGGACAGTTTATTACTACATTTATTGCATAATAGCTGTATTAGGTCCTCGGGCTCATGACTTAGCCAGCTATGGGATTTTAACCCAGCCAGTGGAACCAGGCATGGGTTCTATCTTCCAATCAGAAGGTAGTTGGCTAAGACCATAACATTTGTACATTGTTGCATCTACGGGCATAGCTTTCCAGGCCAGTTTTCATTGTAGCTTGCAGGTTTTACAGCTCGGCAAGGCCATTGATTACCTCAAGAAAGGCTAACCTATACCTTTTTATCTGAAAGTCTCTGGAGTCTGGTGGGGGGCGGGGCAGCAGTGGCCCCTGTTATAGGGCAGCCCACTTTGAACTCCTTCGTATATGTTTATATATGTTTGTGTAGATATTTTAGGAAGCTAATACAATAGTAGGTTTCCATCCGGGGTTTTCAAAGGTCCTCGGTGTTAGCTATCCCTCCTCATACTTGTTCATCTGCCCTCCTGCTACCCCCTTTAACCTGTTCTGCCGGTCTCCTTTCCCACTGTTTACCGCCAGCGTTCTCTGTCCCTTCTCATGGACAGCCCCTCAGCCCCACACCTTACTAGTTTCCCGTCTTCTACGGTTACTCCAGTTTAAACACTTCTATCTAAAGATTTGACTTAGTGATCTCTTAAATGGAGCCTACTCCTTTAAGTTTGTTTTAGATCAATGTCGGCAAGCAAACCAAGGAACTTAAAAGTACAGTCTGCTAGGCTTTCATTCTGAACAAGCAACAATGTAACCCCAGCTACTTCAGAGGCTGAGGCAGGAGGGTCCCACGTTGAAGGCTTGCCTCGGCCTTAATGAGACCCTGTCTCAAAATAAAAAGTAAGAGGAGGACAGGGAGTATGGCTCAGTGGCAGAACACTTGCCTTGTATTTGCAAGGCCCTGTGTCGAATCCTGAACAACACAAAATAAATCAGAACAGATAAGTAAGAGTAAATAAATAAGCAAGCAAACAAATAAGGATAACTTTGGATGTCTTAAAATAACAACTGTTTTGTTTTGAAATAATTTCAGGCCTACATAAAAATTTCAGAAAGAGTAGCAAAATTTGTAGTGTACCCTTTACAAAGTTCCTCAGCAACACATTAGATATTTGCTTTATCACTCGGTGTGTGTGCGCATGTGTGTGTGTGTGTGTGTGTGTGTGTGTGTGTATGTGTACATGTGCCACTATGTGTATGTGCCACTGTGTGTGTGTGTGTTTTCTTTTCTGAGTGGCTTGGGAATAAGTTGTAGATGTGCTGTCTCTTGTGTCTATTTCCTAAATCCATTTACATAACTACCATGCAATTACCAATCCAAGAAATTAATGTCTTTGGAATATTATGTACAGACAACTCTTTGTCATATCTTACCACTTCCCTTTGTAGGAAAAAAAATGTTTTTGCGTACTTTGGGAGGATTCTGTCCTATTTGTGAGGACCTATTTGAAAAGGTGAAGTCTGTTAAAATTTTAGTATATTAAACCAACCAGTCAATATTACTCTTAAAAATCTATCTGTACTGTATCTCTGTACTGCAGCTACATGCGTACTGAATCTGTGTATATACTGTGTCTATGCTCATCTTTACTTGATATTTCCCTTTTATAGTTATAATTAAATGTCTGTAATTGGCAAATTTAAAACCTTAATATTCTTGGACCAAAATAAGCCCACAAAATAACCAAAATAACTTTACCAGGCTGTGGGGTCCATGTGACATAAGTTTAGCGAGTCTCTTAGTTCACTATGCCATTCGAAGCTGTACTTTCCTCTTTGCCACTCGCAGGTTCTGAAAGCTTTGGCCGTGACTTTGCCTGTGAGCCCAGAGTGAGTGAAACGGAAGTCCAAGGGAATGTTTGCAAAGTGTTATAGGACCTGGTGATTTGGTTTGAAAACGTGTCTCAGTGAAACATGGTGCCTGCTGAACTGTGCCCCTGGGGTGCCACTGGGTAGAGCCCGCTCCCATGAGCACACCTTATGCCGTGAGAGCGAGGCACTGACCAGTCAAGAGAAGAAAAAAACAGCATTGCTCAAGGATTGACAGCTGACCACGAGAAGGGTTAGTGGATTGCCTTTTATAAAGTCGGTGTTGACAGACAGGACTCGCGTCTGTTTTATAGGCCATTGCAGGAGTTCTATTAGCCCTCTCCCAGGCAGCACTTACGTTTCTGTGACACAATCTGACCTGCGGTTTATCCAGATCGCTGTAGTTATAAACCAGGTTGTAAGGGCATTTGCTTAACTGTGTGTGCTCTGGTACAGTAAACTTGTTGTAAAACCAAGCCAATAAGGGCTTCTGTTGTTCCCACTGGTGCCCAGTGACGGTAGGAGAGCAATCAACCAGTTCCAGCCAAGCCGTATCCAGGCAGGTTTGTAAAAGCCCTTTATTCCTCTAGGAGAAATGATTTGAGTCTTAGGAAGGAAACACATGGCTTTCTTCTTACAGCTCAGCCTCCTTCTTGCCAGCTGCATTTATTCCCCTTGGCCTGGCACAAATGAACGGAGACTTTGATGAACTGTGAGTGGTCCCTGCCCTGGAGGGGAGGCTGAGACCCAAGTGTCAAGGTGCTCATTCCAAGGTACTTCTTCTGCCTTATCTCTGAGAGAGCCATCACCACTCCGAGGTGAGAGAAGACCCACGGGGCCTGGGTTACCTGACAGAATGGTTTCCTGCAAGTTGGGCTCCTTAGGAATGCAATGCCGGGAAGGTAAAACCAGCCCCACATCCAGCCCACTGCGGTCTCTTCCAGTCCCTGCTGGACTTAGCATACTTTAAAGCAAATTCCTGCTTTTTTGTTTTAAATGTGTTGTTGTTGTTGTTTCTTCTATAAGGTGTTAGCAATCTGTCTTATGTTCTCCGACCCCTGCTGGGATTTATGATCCAGTTTGTATTTTACTACACGATCTTGGCAGGTTACCCTGCTTGAAATTCAAACCCAAGCAACTTGATGGGGGAGCAGACATAAAAATATTAATTTGGTGGATATTAAAAAAAATCACGCTGGTTATAAATCAGGCGCTGTCCACTGGTTCCTTTCATCATCTAAATGGTCCTTCTAACCAGACCACAAATCTTCCTGGGGAGGAGGGGTGCTTAGAAGGTGGGGGTTCCCTTCCTGAAGTTTTGGAGACAGCTTACATCCAACACTTCCTCAAACCTGGCTTTGTTTTCTGAAGGTAATAAAAAGTCAGTACTTCTAGTATAGGCAGGCTAATTAGCCAGCCTCACGGAACAGGCTCTGGGCTGAAAAGAAAGTTGGCTTGGTCTGAAAGAAGCCAAGCTGTAGACATTCTAAATGGAGATTAAAATGGGAGTTAGGGAACTTTGGATGAGTGTCATTTCTTTTGGAGGCATGGGGATGGGGCGGGGGACGTGGGGTCTGAAGGACCCACTGCTATGATGGTGGTGGATTAGATGAATCGGGGTTCGGCTAGCAAGGACCAATGTGCTACAGCAGGTGTGTGCCTATGACAGAGCTGGGCTGAGAGGCATGTGTGCATCTCCTGCCAGCCTTTGGATATTCGGTAGGGGCCATGACGAGATATAACCAGCAGAGGGAGGGTAGGGGCAGTTCCATTCCTATTGAGCAGAATTTAAAAGTAACCAAGAATTCTGCCTCCAATAATACTATTTTAATAGATTTCTTCATTTCCGTGTCATAACTGATCTTTACAATTAAAAGGCTCCTGACACACACACACACACACACACACACACACGCACACACACACACACACGCTGTCTGTAGCTGTGACCAGAATTCACTGGCGTCCTAGAAGTCTTAGGTTCTATTTAGTGGCACAGAATCTAACCAAACAGGCTTATGGTGATATGGAGTCCCAAATAACTGGATATTAAGGATAAAGAGAAAATAAAACTGTTTTCTATAAAAACCAAAGCAAGCTGCTGGTTTGGAATGCTAGCTTGCCAGCAGAAGAAAGGAGACAATAGCCAGTTCTCTGTTATTTTTAAAGGAAAAATATTGCTAATAATTGGCTCATATTACTTTCTTTGCCATTCAGAGGCAGCCTTAAAGAGGGGCTTCATTTCTGTCTGAAGAACGTAATGATGAAAATGATTTCATCTACTCGGTTACTGTGCAATCTCACCCTGACAAAGCCCCGGACTTGAAAAATGATACTCTCATCTCTAAGAAATGGAAGGTGGGAGAGGGTGCGGGTATTTGGAGCTTCACTCTGAAGCAATTATGGGCTCTTCACGAGGCTCAGACAAGAATTGATTTTTAATTTTAGATGATTAAGCTGTGGGTGCAAGGAAGTTAGGATATGTGACCTTCTTTTGACCTTGAAGATTGAATTCTCCTTGAATGGATTCAGTAAGGAAAAGGAAAGCTTTCAAAGGCAAATTTCTGTTTTATTATTCCCAACGCTCTTTGCCTCTCTCCTACTCTTACCAAAGGCTGCCTGTTTATAAAGACGGACAAATAAATAGGATTATCTGTGGGGTGTTGGATGTGAACATAAATAAATCTGAAGCAATTGCAATGTGGTAAAGAAAACCAGAAGCAGGAAAACCTTCACAAGGCACTGGCTGCTGCAACTCCAGATACGCTGGCTCCACCATCGCTGTGGTCCCTCTCCTGCATCCAGAAGAGTGGAGTGCCAAGCTACTCCCATCTCACTTAAGCACTTCTGGAAATAGTGTTGAAAATACTATTGAGATACTGCTTTTTAAAAGTCTTTTTATCTGCATGGACATGTATGGCTGTGAAACGTGTCCCTGATGCCCATGGAGACCAGAAGAGGACACTGAATCCCCTGGAACTGGCGTTACAGATGGTTATGAGCTGCTGTGTAGGTGACAGAAAATGATCCCCAGGTCCTCTGCAAGAGCCATCAGCGCTATGAACCCTGAGCCATCTCTTCAGTCCCCCACCCCCAGTACTGATTGCAATAGCCTCAATGATCCTTGTGTGGTCCTCTGATGAGAGGCGGGGGAAACCTGCCCCTGCGGCCCCTGTGAGGGAGGCCCCGGGCCTCCTTTTCTGTCCTCTGTCCAGATTGAACCACTTTCCAAATTATCAGCTGTACATTCTGTCTAGATGTGGGGCTTTGGACCGTCCTAGAGTCCTCCCACCCTACCCTGGACTTTTCCCGAGACTACCCCTTTCTTTTTCGTTTCTATCTTCCTCCACCAGGGTCTTTTAATGTTTTTCCATGACTGAGCACAACTTGAACCTAGGGCCTTGGGCAAGTTAGGGAAGCATTCTACCACTGAGCCACGTCACCAGCTTTCTTTTTACTTTTTGAGATTTTGAGGCAGGCACTCACTAAGTTACCCCGGCTAGCCTTGAACCTATTCTATAGCTCAGAAAGGCCTTCAACTTTTCACCCAAGAGGCTGGGATTACTAACCTGCGCCATTGGTCCTGGCTGCTCAGAATCTTTTCTGGAAAGTTTCCTCCTGCCTGTCAGAGAGTCTTCTGTGCACTTTCTTGACCATGAACTCCAGCCACTTCTCACCCTGCTCTCTGCAGCCTCTGGGGTGGCAGGCAGCTGCCTGCCTTGGGACTTAGTGGAGATGTGCCCCCTCACTTGGGTTTCTTCCTTAGCTTAGAGGTGATGTGCTCCTCCCTGGAGCTTCAGTTCCTCAGTCTCAGACTCACTCTTTTATAGAATGGTAGTGCATACAGGGTTGCTGAGAAGATAACAGAAGCCAGAGCACAAAGCCCAGCCCACAACGGGTGCTTTACAAATACCCAAAGTCTTTTCTTCCCAAGGGACTATGTCATGTTCCTGCAGCACCTTCCTTTCCATCCAGGGTGGAAAGATTTCAGAGTGTGTCTGTTAATTACTGAAAGCTTAAGTCACTAGTGTGTCCCACTCTTTTATCAGCAGGTTACATTTTCTCTCTTGATCTTTCAGGGAAGGAATGATCAAAACCCTTGGGCGAGGCTGATCTGAAGTGGATTCATCCTGAGAAGCAACACCTGAAAGAGAAGTGATGGGAAGCTGGCTCCTGACGGCAGAGCCCTCCAAGCTTCCAAATGCTAAGGTGAGAAGGAGCTTGGGGATGGACCATTATGAACCTCTCAGATGCCCAAATGCCTCCAAGCCTTTAGAAGGAGCTGTGGTAGTCAGCGGTCAGACCGAAACAATTCAGAGAGTAATGAGATAAAGCAGGGAGGGTCACAATGACACAGTGACTCTTCCTTCAGACAAAAACAAAGGGACGCTGGGACAGCCTGATCTCTTGAAAAGGATTGCCACATGACCATCACAACCACAGAGTTATGTTACCCTGGTGAGAGCAAGAGTCCTCCTTGATTGACACTGGACCTGAAGAGGTGTTCTGGAAAGCTTTAGAAAGTGATGTCTCCGCTGAGTGACGGAACCATGACCACTGAGTATTTGCTGATCCAGAGCAATGCCTGTGCATACGTAAATGCTATAAAATTAGTGTAGACAGCTGGCCAATCATTAATTAACAGCGGCAACGGTCTTCAGACAGCTCTCCAGGGAGGCTGCAGGAGGAAGCAGCCCTGGACCTGGGTTCAGTTTGGCCCATGGTCTGAATTCATCCTCACGAGGAAGAAGGTGAGGTGAAGAAGAATGAGCTGCGGAGACGCCACCACACCTATCGCCGCCCCTCCTCACCGACTCCAAAGGGAACAAACAAGAGAGCCATCACACTACCCATCTGTCTGCCAGGCATACCCCCAAACCAGACGCCAAATGAGCACTGGGCATACAAGGCTGTGCCCAGCACAGGATAATTGTGCCATAAATATAATTAAAGTCAGCAGGAAGACCATTAAGGAGAAAACCAAACTTTAAAAAAAATTAGTACTAGTGAGGAAAATATCATACATTCTTTTTATTTCAGCCTAATTTTGTTTACATGATTCATACAGTTTCCAAGCGCATCCCTGGAGAACATTAGGCTGGCACCACATGCATAAACATTCATATATAACATGCAAATTAGAAACAATCTCAGGATTTATATAGGAATTACAGCCACTTCTAGCAAATTAATTCAATGACAGAAAGAGGGTTACTGTCTCTATTCAAATCAAGAGGGGGAAATATTGGGCAAAGCAAATTTATTTATTCAGGAGGTTTGTTCCCTTCCAGGGGCTGATGTCCCTTTAGCCTGGAGATTTCCATTTTTTTTATTGGATATGTATTGGTGATTGAATTTACTTTGAATTCGGGACCAGTCAATGAGGGCCATAATGGGCTGTTTTAAGTGATAGCATTGCTAATATTGTCATAAAGCCGATTAGGCTGGGAGGGTTTTCTGTGGCGGCATGGCTGAAAGAAGAAAGTTTCTTGAGTTAAAATATTCAAGATTATTGAGCCAGAGAGCTGCAAGGCCCCATGAGCGAGAAATTACTGGCTTATAGTCAGAGAAACTGTGCTCCAGAGATGTGGCCTGACCAAGAATCTAAAGAAAATGATTTCCAAAAGCAGACCAGAGCCTGGGTCTGCTCTGCCAGGCACTTCATCAGCCCACTCCTGGGTTTGGATAGAGAGGGCAGGTGACATCCGAGTACACTTCCATGGAGAATTTTCTTGGCATCTTTTGATGGTGATGCTGCTGCTGGAGACTCGAGTAGATGGGCCGTCAGAACAAAGCCTTTCCCTTCATCTTCTTCATGTCTTTCTCAGTGTGACTTCTAGTCCTGAACCTGGGAGAGAGCAGGCTGACTCACATCAACCAGCACAGCACGGTGACGAAGACTGAGCCCTGACCTGCTGCTGCTGAGCCTGCTTCACCGTCTTTTCTCCTACTAGCTATGGGAAAAAGCCCCGCCTGGCCTGCAGGGAGGACGGGAGAGCAAGCATTTGGAACATATGTATACCAGAAATTAACTGTTCTTTGTCCTAAAGTAACAGAGTCTTTAATTTCATCTGTAATTCAACACATTGAAGAGATCCCAGATGTCACCCTGGGTATTAGCTGGACAACCAGAAAACCATCACAGGGCCTAGCCAAGAGCAGCAGATTATATGCCTCAACCGTGACTGGCAGATGCATGAACGAGCTCAGTGAAGAGCTAGGGGATAGATAAGTATAGACTTCTTGCCTAGCACACACAAGGCTCTAGAGCTGAGGTGTATCACACATAGGCACACATACACACATGCAGACACACACACACACACACACATGCACGCATGCACAAGGTTGTACTTGTGTTCTGACAGATGTTTGTAACACTTGTGCCCAGGAAGCTGAGGCAGGAAGATTATACATTTGATGCCAGCCTAAATTACATAGTGAGACCCTGTTTCAAACAAAACAAAACAAAACAAACATTTTAAAAGGAACCCAGTGGAGGCCATCATAAATGCTCTTAGGCGCATGAGCAAAAATAAATATCTGCGGGCACATGCCACATGGTTTGTGTGTTTCTTTGTTTAATGGTGAGTTTTGGTTTTATTTTACTGTTGTTGTAGATGGCTGGAACTCCCAATGTAGACCAGACCAGCCTCCAATTCATAGATATCTGCCTGCCTCTGTCTGCTGAGTGGTGGGACTACAGGCATATACACCCCAGGCCAGGTTGTCAAATAGTGTTTTGACAATGGCTAACATAAGGATTGCCAACTTAAAAAGAGCTCATCCCTCCCACAGGTCAGCTGGGGCTTGTTCCCTTAGCTAGCAAGAGAACATACAGCGAGGCAGGCTCATATTCTTCCACGGTGTCATCCTGGCCAAGGTCAGTCACACTGCTCTGCCTCAGTCTGGGGACTAGAAAGTCTCATCTTGAGAAAGGAATCAGATTGGGTTTCAGAGGGGAACCATCTATTGTTGTGATGTTACCTCCGCACTCTGTGAAGATAAGAGGTATGTTCACCCACTTTCTGGGGCTCCAAATCTATCTGTCTATCTATCTATCTATCTATCTATCTATCTATCTATCTATCTATCTATCTATCTATCATCTGTCTGTCTGTCTATCTATCTATCTATCAATCATCTATCTGTCTGTCTATCTGTCTATCTATCTACCTATCTAACATCTATCTATCATCTATCTATCTAATCTCTCTATCAATTTATCTATCATCTATCTATCGATCAATCAATCATCTATATAGCTATCTAAAACCACACTCAGCAGAATGTAAGCATTGTATGTAACATTCCCTTAAGTACTTGTTCTAATGCCATTTTAAATGCTCAGTCTGGCATTATGTCAGTAGGAGAAGAAAGCGATAGATTGCAGCAATGACTCTTCGGGTTTCCTTTGGCCTTAAGGTGTAGTTTGTGGTTTCCATGCTGTCGCTTTCACTGGTTTTCCTTCTCACCTTTCATACACTTCTGTGATTAGGTGATGGTCATTTCAGGGACCAGCAAGCATGCATAATCCCCCACTTAGAGCCGCATTTTGCAAAGCCCGGCTACTTGCATCAGAGCCCTTCACCCGACACCTTGGCTCTGTGCAGCACCTGGCACTTTTCAAGGCACTTCCACATTTGTCCCTTCTCTGACTCCACAGTCTCCTGTGAGAACTGTTGTCCCCTGTTTTGAAGATGAAGAAACCAAATGATTTTCCTAAAGTAACAGCTCAGCTAACTGCATGGTTAAAAGTCAAGGGCAGGCTCCTGCTTCTTCCCTTTGGACTCCTGGTACACACTTCTATCTCCATCCTTAGGTCTGGCAGACAGGTATTCAAGGGTTACCTGAATAACGCTTCTGTCTAGGGTGAGCCAAGTGGAAACAAGGTATTCTTAAAGAGGCCATTAGAAATTCCCAGAGCTCCACTTAGGGAGGCTTTGGTGCAGAACTCTGAGGATTGTATAAATGCATGCACCTTGTAACAACAGTCTGTCTCAGAATCCAGAACACAGTCGTACATTGTGGCTCCATCACTCCATAGCTGTGTTTTAAAACCATGTCATGGTCCACTTCAAAGCGGGGCTATTTGCTGCTGCAGGAGGGTGATAAGTGCAGACGAAGGGGGAAATCCCTGCGCGCTGCTCCAGGTAGCTTCTCTCTGATCCATAAAGCGAAGGCATTAGCTGTGCACTCGGGGGTGGCATCTGCCTTACCCTTTGTTCACGTTCTTTCACTTGTGCACCGGGCAGTGATGCTGTTATTTGTCTCAGTGTGAACAATTATCCTGATCCAACCTGGACTGCAATGTTTCCTGGAACGTGGGACATTTGTGATAAACTAAGCCAGTCCTAGGCAATGCCTGGCTACCCTGCTCCATCCTTTCTATAGAACCTTTGAGGGAGCATATGGGCAAGTCACTCCTCACCCGAGAGCAGCCAGTGTCTCCCGTGCTATCTGCTCTACACACAAGGACTCTGGAGAAGGGCTGTGGTATGAGAGATTTACAGGAATGAAGAAAGGGGGGCTTGTCTTGGCCTCCAGAACTGGGCTGCAAGCAACCAAGGATGAAGATGCTTAGGAATTAGGAAAACCTTCTCCAGGTATTGACTTGTGCTGGGTCACTAACTTATTGCATCTCTGTTTCTCCTCTGTTTTTAAAATTCTCATCTCTATTAGATATCCTAAAGTCTCATTATGTAGGGACCAATAGGCCCTCCCCCATCACTGCAACACATTTTAGTTGACCTTCTAAGAATGTCTCATCAAGACACTTTGGAAAGCTTTTTGTCTTCTCAGTCTAAATGAGAAAAGCCAATTGGCCAGTCATGGAGTGAAGTCTCAAGGCTCCTGTTTATCTTAATGAAATTTCCCAAAATACTAAAAGTGTTTATATTTGTCTTTTTTGATGTATTTACCACTAGCTACGATGACTACTTACTTTTAGTAAGATTTAAATTTTAGCTCCTGAGTAACCAGAGACTGTAGAGTCTGGAGAATAACCAGAGACTGTAGAGTCTGGAGAATAACCAGAGACTGTAGAGTCTGGAGAGGAACCAGAGACTGTAGAGTCTGGAGAGGAACCAGAGACTGTAGAGTCTGGAGAGGAACCATGGGAGTTATTTAGCCAGTTTACTACAATTGGATGGCCTTAAGTGTGGCAGAGGCAATGATGTTTAAAAAACCAATTAAAAACATGAAAACAACCCCTTCTCTGTTGCTTTCCTTATGCCAGTAAAGGGACTGGGTTATATCTTTAGTAAACAATAGAAAGTACCTGGAAGTAACATTAATTCACTAAATGGAAAGGTTGTGGGAGAGCATTTTTTTAGGATGGAAAAAAATAAAGGGAGACTATTTTGCTTATCATTGACATAAGGTAAAATTCAAATTGCATGTCTGAAAAGCAGCATTATACTGTCCCTGTTTAGGAATTAAATTAAAGCCTCAATCAGTAGGGATGTTAGCGTTCAAGAACAGAATATCAGTTCCAACTACTTCCCTGGAAGTTGTGAGATCTGGGGCAATTTCCCTTTTTAGTCTGAGAGAGGGAGTTGGCTGGGTCACTAACTTCCACATATTGGATCACTGTTGTGATGATGCTTGGGGCTTTGT
The DNA here is from genome assembly GCA_028555095.1 of Dicrostonyx torquatus. NCBI lineage: Eukaryota > Metazoa > Chordata > Mammalia > Rodentia > Cricetidae > Dicrostonyx > Dicrostonyx torquatus. Next base: position 1,788,775 of record JAQHUG010000128.1, on the reverse strand, counting down.
TGTCAATACTAATATAATGTATCTATGCCCTTGATCATAGCCACAAATATTGTTTGTTTAATACTCACTGAGAGTGTCATCAGTTACTTTTGAAAGCTCCCATACTTGAACCTACAAGCATCTTATGCCTGGCAAGGTTTTCTGGGACCCACACATCATCTGCATGACTTGGAACAAGACCTTTCGTCTCTCTGAACTGATTCACATTCTGTAAACTGAGGCTTTGGGACTTCTCACAGGCATGGATCCTTTGAACGTGCCTATGTGATGCCTTGACCCACACTGCTTGGGTCCTGGAATACTGAATTGGGGTGGAAATGGACTGAAGAAAGGCCAGATGTTGTAGAATATTATTTTAAGGTGTGTTACATTTGTTTATTCTGTGGAATATTTGTTTTAATGATGCAATGGTGCATTACATTCTTCATGATGCATTTGTTTAACCTGTGAAGCTGTGATTCTTTGCCTGTCTAAAACACCTGATTGGTCTAATAAAGAGCTGAACAGCCAATAGCAAGGCAGAGAGAATGAATAGAAGGAGAAATGAGAAAGAGGAGATCTAGGAGCTA